>CM052891.1:14259266-14308973 GCA_028534135.1 Potos flavus | reverse complement strand
TGCGTGGGTGGGAGGGGAGGGGGGGCGCATTAGGCTCTCTGCTCAGCAGGGAGCCTGCTTCCCCCTCTCTCTCTGCCTGCCTCTCTGCCTACTTGTGATCTCTCTCTGTCAAATAAATAAATAAGTAAAATCATTAAAAAAAAATGTATTGAGCCTCCACAGTGTGGGATTGAAGTACTTTACAGAACACTCATAATCTTTGCCTTTGAGTCTTGCATTCCTTACATAATGTATATTTTTAAAAACACATTACAGTGCATGACCTAAAAAGATTACGTGAACATAGACTGAATCCTTTTATGGTGAACTTTCGTAAGATTCACTATGTTTTATTTGCATCATAGCAACTGATGACTGACTGTGTGGATGAAAATGGAGGACTTTATGTGAAAATGAAATGAAAAGCTATCTGTCAAATCACATTAGTAATCCCCCAACTCTTGGCCTCTGTAGTCTGAGCTCTATAGTAGCAGCCATCTAATGAGCACTGGGACTAATTATAAGCAGATCGTCTTGGAATTACAGTGCACTCATTTTTCACACTGGTGTAAGGAAACAATAACATATGGTTTGCAAGGAAGCCATTTAATGCTTGTTGAAAAATAATTTCTATTTGGTTTTGTAATATATTTCTGGAAACACATATTTTTAATTTTTTGTAGTTTCACTAAAGCATACAAGGAGGTAGTTTTAAATGCTTGTGATTGGGGTTAACTATATTGTTTCCATTTAAAAGTCTTATTTTTTAAATTTGAATTCAATTAACATATAATGTACTATTGGTTTCAGAGATATAGATCTGTGATTTACCAGTCTTATATAATACCCAGTGCTGATTACATCACATGCTCTCCTTAATGCCTGTCACCCAGTTACCCTATCCCTTCACCCCCTCCCCTCTAGCAACCCTCAGTTTATTTCCGTGATTAAGAGTGTCTTATGGTTTGTCTCCCTCTCTGGTTTTGTCTTGTGTTATTTTTTCCTCTCTTCCCCTGTGATCCTCTGGGGGTGAACTATATTATTAAATAGAGTTCACTTAATGTGGCTACCCAAGAATGGTTAGTATGTGAAAAAAAAATAGGAAAATGATTGTGTTCCTTGCAATTGCTGTCATAGTGAGATCTCCCCAACTTCTTGCACAGAGGGAATAATTTCCCTCAGCTGTGTATTTTCTGACAATGCATCAAAGCATGCTCACAGAATATAAGTATCTAGAAAGCAACATTTAGGAAATTTAAGAGCCTTTAGGCAAAATCTCCACAGTAAATTATTCTTTATTGGTGTCCTTGAAAAGAATTTTGTAGGAAAAAAAATTTCACCACTCATTGTGGTTTATGTAATATATTAGTTGGGTTTTCCTGTGACTCATACACAATTGACATGATTCTTTGGACAGAGCAGAGTGCTGGGTGTGTAAATAGCATTTGGTGGCCAATGAAAATACTTTGTTAAGAAAAAGGAAAAATGTTGATCACACATGCTAGACTTTGCTTTTCCCCCTTATAATCACCCATCGTGACAGAGGTTTCTAATTGTGCCCCCCCCATCTGTTTTCCCCTTCTCACATAATATTGGAACTCCTAGGGGCACCTGGGTGGCTCAGTCGTTAAGCAGCTGCTTTCAACTCAGGTAATGATCCCAGGGTCCTGAGATCGAGCCCCGCATCAGCCTCCCTACTTGGCGGGAAGTCTGCTTTTCCCTCTCCCACTCCACCTGCTTGTGTTCCCTCTCTCACTGTATCTCTCTTTGTCAAATAAATAAATAAA
The DNA here is from genome assembly GCA_028534135.1 of Potos flavus. Classification (NCBI taxonomy): domain Eukaryota; kingdom Metazoa; phylum Chordata; class Mammalia; order Carnivora; family Procyonidae; genus Potos; species Potos flavus. The sequence continues at coordinate 14,307,207 of CM052891.1, read as the reverse complement.
AATCCTTAAAAAAAAATAAAAACTCCTAATTTTTAGTCAGATACATGGCTGCCAGAATAAATCCTGTTTCCTAGCCTCCCTTGCAGCTAGGTGCGCCATGTCCATCTCAAAGAAGTTAGATGTAAATGAAAGAGGTGCATACAACTTCCAGTAAATGCCACTTAAGGGAGGGAGCGTGCCTTTCTTCTCCCCTTCCTTCTTCAGGAAGGCTAGAATGTAGAGATAATAGCTGGAATTTAAGCAGACATCATGGATCGGGATGTGACCTAAGGGATTGTAGTAGTTATCTAGTGTTACAGAACAATTTACCCCATAATCTAGCAGCTTTGTGGCATGTTAGCTGGCTTCTCTCTATGTAAGTAATCCAAGAGAGGGCAAGGAGGAAGCTGCAATGTCTTTTATGACTTAGTTTTTTATTTTTATTTTTTAAGATTTATTTATTTGGGGGTGGGGAGAGGAGCAAGGGGATAGGGAAAGAGAGACTTTAAGCAGACTTTGTGTGAAGCACAGAGCCTGACGTGGGGCTTGATCTCATGACCTTGAGATCACAACCTGATCTGAAACTAAGAGTCTGATATCTAACCAACTGCACCACTCAGACCCCCCCATGACTTAGTTTTTTGTTTCTAAGATTTATTTATTTGAGAGAAAGAGAGTGAGCATGAACAGGGGGAGGGGTAGAGGGAGAGGGAAAAAGAATCTCAAACAAACTCCCTACTGAGCATGGAGCCAGATGCAGGGCTTGGTCTCAGGACCCTGAGATCATGACCTGAGCTGAAATCAAGAGTCAGACACCCAACCAACTGAACCACCCAGGAGCCCCTGTGACTTAGTTTTGTTTCATATTATCACTTCTACCATACTTTATTTATTGTAAGTAGTCCACTACATTCAGCCCACATTCAAGAAGAGTGGACTAGATGCCATCTTTTGAAGAGGCGAGCATTATAGTAGATAGGATCATTGTCCCTGCCCAGCCCCCCTCCCAAAGATATCCATGTTCTAATCCCTAGAACCAGCAAATATTTACCTTGCATGGAATAAAGGATTTTGTTGGTGTAATTAAGGACAGAAACAGGGAAATCTCATGGATTATCTAGGTAGCCTTAATATCACAAAGGTTTTTATAAGAGGAAGGTAGAGGGTCAGATTGAGAGTAGGAAATGTAATGATTCGAACAGGTCAGAGTGAGATGGCCATGAGTCAAGGAATGTATATAGCCTCTAGAAGCTGGAAAAGGTAAGGAACAGATTTTCCTCTAGAGCCTTCAGGAATGCAGCCTTTGATTTTTGCCCCGTAAGATCAATTTAAACTTCAGACCTCCAGAAATGTAAGATAATAAATTGTTGTTTAAGCCACTAAGCTTGTGGTAATTTGTTATGGTAACAAGAAGAAACTGATACACCAAAGAATTTGTGGATATATTTTAAAATTGCCACAGTTCACCCTCTGGTCACAAATTATTTGTAGTCCTCCCATATGCAAAATGCACTCACCCATCCCAAGACTCCAGAGTCTTATCTCAAGATAACATTCACTCGAAGTTCAGAGCCTTGTCCTCTAAATAGGTCTTGGGGCCGACGAAGCTTCTTGGATATAGTTCCTTATACTCAGGCACTAGAATACAGTACCTCTCAATTTGAAGTCCTACAGAAAAAAGCTATATGCTTCCTTCTTAAAACAACCAATGTAAAAGATAGGGTAACTGCTATAGACACTCCTGTTCCAACAGGCAGAAAACAGGAGGTTCACAGAAGTCCCTAGTCCATAGCAATTTGGAAATTCATTGGGTACAGGTTTATAGTTCCACATTCAAGGCCTGGGAATAATTCTCCATGGATTTTGGTTCTACCCTCTAGGCTCTTGGATTTACCCTGTAAGTCATCTTTTTTCCATTAAATGTAGCATGCGTTTACATCTAAGTAGTTTTCTCTGCCTGCTTCCTGCTTATAGAACTTGAGGGTCCAAAGGCCTCTTTCCTTTTTGTACTTGGACTCTTTCAGCCCAAGCTGGCAGCGTTTCTGACAATAGTCTAAAAAATTGCGAATCTCCTGTGAATCTTTTTGGGTTTCGGTCCATGAGATAAGAACCCTACCCATAAATATCTTTGAGCTACACCTTTTTGTACTTGGGCTTCTGCAGAAGGATAAAAGCCTTAAGCTTCTTGGAAGCTATATTATTCGAATGAGAGGATCCAAGAAGCACAACCTTAAAATCTTTACAAAGGGTACTTTGCTGTACATCCCTGAAGCTGCCCCTGGAATGAAAGCTCGTGGAGCAATAAAATACAAGATGGCATCCCTGCAACTGTGGTAAATGATTCTCTGCCTCCAAAGTGATTATCTCTGAATTTCCTGAATGTGAGAAATAAAATTCTATCTTAGGCCACTATTATTTAGAGATTTTCTGTTACTGGGAAAAGAATCTAATCCTAACTAATATACTCTTGGTGGTGGTGGTGGGGGGGTCCGTGAAACAGACTAATATAGAAACTAACTGGTCCATAGATTCAGTACTAAAAACTGTAAGTGTTCAATATTTTGAAGCATCCACAATCTGTTGACCAACAAACAGAAGCCATTATAATCCTTACACATTAGAAACTGATGCTTTATGAATAGGTGGAAAACGGGCTGAGTCCATTAATAGAGGTGACTGCAAACAGTGTGGGGGGTGGGAAAGTAGGGAATGGAGGGTGGGGTTTTTACAAAAAAAAAGGACATGGTCTCAACTCAGAACTCAGAACTCATAGTCCATTTATAGACTATTTAGGGAGATAAACCACATACATGTTAAAGTACTAAAGAATGCTTACAGAAAGGATTTAAGATACAAACAGGCACAGTAGTATCTCTGAAGGAATTATTTTAGCATTTATTGAGCACTACATGTACATTTTGAATTATCACAATCCTGAAAGAATGAGAAAATTGAGGCTTAGAGAGCCTAAGAAATTTGCTCCACTGCATACCATAAGTAATTAGGATAATTGGCTGAATAATTGAGTTTGAATAGATCTGTCTCTAAAGCCCATGCTGTTCACCACAATGTTAACAACGGAGATCCACCAACAACGAATCAATTGATGTAAATGAATTTACCTGTAGGCGAAGAAAGTAAGTAGACATGTAAACAAGTTAACAAATCGTGGGCTTTTGGGGGAAAATATTTGCAAAACATTCTTTGCTTGACAGAACACTTACAACTTTAGTTTAACAAACCTTAGAAATGATTAATTTCACTGAATTGGATTCCTCAGTTTTAGTGACATAATAATCGGGGAAAACCATGAAAAATCGCTTTGTGTCTTTTACCAATATCATTTGGTTTGCAGGATGCACACACACAAGAAGTTGATTTTCAAAAGAAAAACAAAGGAAGCGTTAGTCCTCTGAAAGGCAGCCTGGAACAAATTTCGGCAAAGTAGTGGAACAAAAGGGCTTTGCACTAAAGTCCGTTATAGAGTTGTTCTAGAAACCAAGAAGGATGGAATGTTTTACAAGGGAGGGCGGGAAGTATTCAAAGGATGGATAGACGAGAACACTGAAAAATGGTCAGACTAGGGAGGGACAGCGCACTGGAGAATGAAGAGAGCGGCAGGAAGGTAGAGAGTGCAGGATGGAGGGCGAAATCGAGGTGCCCGGAGGAGAGCCCACGGGGAGCAGCCCGGCCACTCGGGTCCAGGCCGCCGAGCCGGGCCGGGTGAGGTCACAGGCCCTTGTGAGGTGGGGTAGAGCGGCGGGGCCGCACTGCTATCCAGTCGGCGCGGAGGCGGCGGCGAGCTCAGCCGCTCCCCGCGGCCCCCGGAGCCCCTGCGCCCTGGCCGTGGCAGTGGCAGCGTCGGCGGCGGCAGCAGGGGAAGCCTGGGTCCCGCACTCCACCAGCGCTAGGGGCTCGGTGGGCGGAGCGTCGGCCTCGGTCAGGTGACCTGGGGGCGGGGCCTCGCCGCGTGGGAGCCCGGGAAGGTGGCGGAGCGGGAGCGCGCGGCAGCGCGAGGCACTGTGGGGCTTGTGGCGAGGACGTCCAGATCCCGGAGGGCTGGGGACTTCACGCCGTGAAGAGGGAAGAGGGAGACACACCTGGAGGCCCCAGGGAGTCCACGGTGGGACCCTCAGGGAACAGAGGTGGGAGGCAAGACTTGTTGAGAGAGAGAAGAGCGTGCAGCACGGTGCGAGGGACAAAGTAGAACAGTTACGGAGATGGAGGAAGTTTCCAGAAGGGGCAGCGAGTTGACGGGTTGGGTCTGACGGTGCTTCAGAAATGGTGGTGGTTCTAGAAGGGCGGAGGTCATTGTGGTTGGGAAGCTGCCCGGCTCCTTCAGCACACACTTAAACCTGTGTTAGAGCACTTGTTTTCATCTGCTGGGTAGTTTAACTTGTTTACATGTCTACTTACTTTCTTCGCTAGAAGTCTAAACAAGCAGGGCCTAATGGAACGTTCCACGGCACAGGTTCTTGCACGAAGTGGAGGTTCACTCAGTATTTGTTAAAGATGGTGATTGGGGTGATGCATGTCATGTTTGAACTTTAAGGGCTGCAGGTGCCGTGAAGAGATGTATGCAATTGCTCTAACGGACATTTGCAGTCAGCATAGCAAGGGAAGAGTGAATGAGTGAGGGGGCGACTGGTGAGGGAAGCCCAAGTGGAAGGAAAGAGTAGGAAGAGTTCATCCAACAATAAACAAAGACTCCCCCTTAACTTTATTTAAAATTTTGTTTATTTATGTATTTAAATTCCAATATAGTTAACATATAGTGTTAGTTTCAGGTGTACGATGTAGTGATTCAACAGTTCTATACATTACTCGGTGCTCATTAGAATAAGTATACTCTTAATCCCCATCACCTTTGTCATTCATCGCCCCAGCCACCTCCCCTCTGGTAACCATTAGTTCTCTATAGTTAAGAGTCTGTTTTTTGGTTTGTCTCTCTTTTTTCTTTTTTCATTTTCTTTCTTTCTTAAATTCCACAAATGCGTGAAATTATGTGGTATTTGTCTTTCTCTGACTTATTTCACATAGCATTATACTCTCTAGCTCTGTCCATGTTGTTGCAAATGGCAAGATTTCATCCTTTTTTTTATGCCTGAGTAATATTCCTGTGTGTGTGTGTGTACATAAACATATACATGTGTGTGTGTGTACATAAACATATACATGTGTGTGTGTATCTTCTTTATCCACTTATCTATTGATGGACCCTTGGATCACTTCTATAATTTGGCTGTTGTAAATAATGCTGCAGTAAACATAGGGGTGCATATATCTTTTTGAAAGTATTTTTGTATTCTTTGGGTAAATATCCAGAAGTGTGATACAGGACCCTATGGTACTTCTATTTTTAACTTTTTAAGAAACCTCCATACTGTTTTCCCCAGTGGCTGCACCAGTTTGCATTCCCACCAACAGTGCACAAGGATTCCTTTTTCTCCATATCCTTGTCAACACTTGTTTCTTGTGTTTTTAAATTTAGCCATTCTGACAGGTGTGAGGTGATATTGTGGTTTTGATTTCCATTTCCCTTATGATTAGTGATGTTTAGCATCTTTTCATGTGTCCTTTGGCCATCTGTATGTCTTCTTCCCCTAACTGTAACATGTATCTATTATAAAAATTTTGAAAATGCTATACTTTGCCAAGAATTGGAAAACTCTTTAGTAATAATATGATAGCTTGATCTACATAAGGACTGAATCAATATGATACGTTAAAAAGTACTTGTGATGTATCAGAGGGTTTTGAATTTTGTCACTTCTTTTTGATAGTTTTTGATGAATCAGATAGGTGACGACCAAGATGCAAGGGAAAATGAAGAAAAGTGTTTAGTTGGGAGTGTGGTGGGCAGAACACAGGTATGCCTGGTAGTGGCTGTTTTCTCTCTCACTTTCCTAGTACTACTAGCACAAGAGGGGGAAGTAGATGACCCCTTTTTGATTCTAATAGGTGCTTCCAGACATTTTTTCATCCCATTCTCAAAATGCTCAGTTTTGCATCTCACATTATGCGATTATACCACCCACTACCATTTCCTATTGCTTCACTCAAATTTCAGCTCCTGGCTTTCTCCTGCTCTAACTGTACTCCTGTCATAATACTTGTGATTTTAGCAATAATACAGATGATTCTTCTAGAACCCTGCTCTCTCATTTCCTGTCCTCCTACAGTAATTTAATTTTTCCTCAGTCACTTGCTCCCTTTTTCATATTCTCAATCTTGTATTACCAATAACTGCAATCTGTTATCTTAATACAGTAGTCCCCCCACCTTATTCTCATTAGTGCCCCCTTATTTCAATTTCCATGGTTTCAGTTACCCATGGTCAACTGTGGTTCAGCAGATCTTCCTGACCTATCGTCAGAAGGTCAGTAGTAGCGTAATGCTATGTCACAATGCCTACATCATTCACCTCACTTCATCTCATCACGTAGGTCTTTTATCTCATATCATAAGAAGTGTGAATACAGTACAGTAAGATATTTTGAGAGACAACAGTCACATAACCTTTATTACAGTATATTGTTATAATCTATTTTATTATTATTAGTCTCTTACTGTGCCTTATTTATAAATTAAACTTTATCATAGGGATGTGTGTATGGGTAAAACAATATATACTGAGTTTGGTACTCTGTAGTTCCAGGCTTCCACTGGGGGTCTCGGAATGGATCCCCCATGGATAAGGGTGGGGGGAGTACTGTATGTCCCACTCTCCAACCATCACATTCTTATCTTTCAGGCTCACTCTGACTCTAATAATCCTTGGATCCCACCAGGATCTTCAATCCACTTTTTTTTTTTTTTTTTTTTAATGTCACTCGCCTTCTTTTGTACTTATTTCCAACCCACCTATTCAGTTTGTTTCATGGTCAATAATTAAAATTACTCCCTTGCATTTCCCCCCAGTACCTTTATTGCATTTTCAGTTCATTTTACTTTCTTGGCTAAATTGTAATCCTAGATTAAATCTAGATCTCTGCCTCAGTGCGAGCATTTCTACATTGAACATAACTAGAGAAAAAGCACAACTATGCTTACTGGTTTCCCTTTAAATTCATGATCACTTCCTCAAGGGGCCCTGATGCTGGCCAGCAACCATATCAAGTACCCCTGGGCTATTAATTCTTCCATTCTCTTAGAGGACTGTTTTATAACAATACCTCTGTCCTCAAACATCTAGCATCTCTTTTCACGTTCTTATTCTCAGTTGATTATGTTGCTTCCTGTTTCACTAAGAAAACTAAGGCAATCAGGGGCACAGCTTGTCTCAGTTGGTAGAGCATGTGACTCTTGATCATAGGGTCATGAGTTCAAGCCCCATGTTGGGTGTAGAGCCTACTTAAGATAAAAATTAAAAAAATATATATATATGTATAAGAAAACTAAAGCAATAAGGTGATTTCCACAAGCTTCCACAACCACATCTACTCTTCACGTAATTAAGCCAATTACTCTGCCACGTCTATTCCTATGCGTATATTCTTAGCTAAGAACAAACCCTGCCCTTGTGCCCTAAATCTCATTTTCCTTTATCCTACTTGAGCATATTGTTTCAGTAATTCTCCCCTTACATGTGATCAATTTTTGTTCCTCTACTAGATTATTCTTATCTGCATACGAACATGCCTTTATTTTCCTCCATCCTAAACCCTTATAACTCCTTTACCCCTCAGGTACTACCTTGTTTCTCTTCCCCTTTTTATAGCCTAATTCCTTGAAAGAATCATATCTTCTGTTTGTCTCCTATTTCTCTCCCTCACTCTCTCTTGAACTCACTCCAAGGACATTATTTCCTTACCATGCTACCCAAGTAGCTTCTGCTATTGGTGTCCTCCATGTTAGAAAACCTAATCAGTCATTCAGTACTCATCTTACTTGACCTAACGGCAGCATTTGTCCCAGTTCATTACTCATTCTTTTTTTTTTTTTTTAAGATTTTATTTATTTATTTGACAGAGAGAGACACAGCGAGAGAGGGAACACAAGCAGGGGGAGTGGGAGAGGGAGAAGCAGACTCCCCGCTGAGCAAGGAGCCTGATGCTTGATCCCAGGACCCCGGGATCATGACCCGAGCCGAAGGCAGACGCTTAACCGACAGAGCCACTCAGGCGCCCCTCATTCTTCTTTTGAAGTATTTTTCTTTTTTTCACTTGGCTTTTAGGAATCTAGGAATTTTTATCCTTGTGGCAACTTGAGTGATTCTTTCAGAAAGGACTTTAGATCATGTCATCTCTCTGCTTAGAACACTCCAGTGATTTCCCACCTCAGAGCACAAGCCAGAGTTCTTAAAATGATCTAGGGGCCCTGTATATCTGCTTCCCTCTCTTGATCCCCCCTGCTCCCCTCTCCTCCTTTCACTTTGCTTTCTCTGCTTCAGCTTTGTGGGCCTTCCCACTGTTGGTTGAACAAAATGAAGCTCCTTCTTACTTCTGAGTCTTTGTACTTGCTTTTATTTGGCCAAAATGCTTTCCCCTAAAATATTCATTGGCTTCCTACTTTAATTCCTTCAGGTCTATACTTAAAGTCTCCCTCTCAGTAAAGTCTCCCTTGGCTACCCTTTCTGTTCCTGCATCTTTTTCCCAACACCCTACTTCATATTCTTCTCTCCTACTTTACATTTTTTTCTTTTAGTACTTATCACAGAAAACACACTACATATTTTACTTATTTCTCTATTTTATTGTCTCTCTTTGACTAGAATGTGAGCTCCATGAGGGCAGGATTTATTTCTTCCTGTTTTTACTGCTGTATCTCCAGAGCGTGGAGGACAGCCTAGTACATAGTAAGCATACAATATATAAATATTGAATTCATATGGATAAAATTCATATGAATTTCATGGGTGGAGGGTTGAATGGATAGATGATTGGAAAAGAGGGATACAGCTCTTCATTTCTCTTGGTTTGTCCTTGCAAGTTCAGATATGTGTCATAGGATTGAAAAAGTTGAGAAACAATTCTCTTGTCAGATTTATGGAGAAGAAACTTTCTGTACTATTTTTTCTCTTAGATTGGAGAGGGTTGTGGTATGTGGTGTGTGGTATCTGATTCATCCAGCAGATTAAAACCTGTTGACTTTTTGATAGGTCAGTAAATTATGAAACAATTCTTCCTTTCAAGGTTAATTTAAATAAAGCTTACTCTGCTGACTTACGTACTTTGAGGGGCTTCTAGGTGGCTCAGGTAGTTAAGCATCTGCCTTTGACTCAAGGTCATGATCCTGGGGCCCTGGAATTGAGTCCTGCATCAGTCTTCCTCCTTGGGTGGGGAGTCGGCGTCTCCCTCTGCCCCTTACTCCTGCTTGTGGTGCTCTCTCTCAAAAATAAGTAAATAAAATCTTAAAAAAAAATTAAGTACTTTGATACCTTAAGAAACTCTGCGTAACTCAATACGGAAGAAATGTTTTTCCTTCTTTCACTCCTCCCTCTCTTCCTCCCTTCCTTCTTTCTTTCCTTCATTTATTACATACATAGAGCATCGTATTTGGTATTGTGAGAAATAATTCAAGGAATGATAAGATACTCATCCATTTCTTTCAGTCCATCCATGAAGTTTATATTATAGTTGATATAAGAGATATATATGTGACAAAAATAAAAGGCAAATGATTAATGCCGGTTCAATAGTGAAAACAGTAACAATGGTGAAGACAGTTAGTGTTATACCAAGAAGTTTAGAGGTAAAGATTAGTTAGAGAAGTTAGTTCCAATTAGTTAGATTGGTTAGAGAAGATCTAGAAGAGATTAATTCAGTGAATTGCTGGGGAAATCTGCATAGCCATCTAATGTCTTCTGAGATGGATATTTATCACATGGTTTCATTTTATTGTAATGTGTTTTGAATTCCAGGAATGTTGGACATATCACATTCAATAGTAATTAGGTTAAGTTTTCAGAAAAAGTGATTTTAAAGTACTGTCTCTATTAGAATACTAATACTTGCCTTTAAATGTCACCGTATGGGGGCTCCTGGGTGGCGCAGTTGGTTGGGCGACTGCCTTTGGCTCAGGTCATGATCCTGGAGTCCCAGGATCGAGTGCCTCATCGGGCTCCCAGCTCCACTGGGAGTCTGCTTCTCCCTCTGACCTTCTCCCCTTTCATGCTCTCTGTCTCTCTGTCTCTCTCTCAGATAAATAAATAAAATCTTTAAAAAAAAATGTCACAGTATGAAAATGGCAGGTCATTGCAACTAACAGTGTAATATAACTAGCAATGTAATAAATAGCACATCCAATGTGATTCAGATGGGGGTATAAAAATGTTGTGAAATGTGGGGTATTTCTAATTGCTTGGTGTGTGATGTGGAAGTCTTTGGTTTAAAACAAGCTAAGGCATCTTTTGTTTGCAGTGCAATTTTTTTTTTTTAAGATTTTATTTATTTATTTGACAGAGAGAGATCACAAGTAGGCAGAGAGGCAGGCAGAGAGAGAGGTGGAAGCAGGCTCCCTGCTGAGCAGAGAGCCCGATGTGGGGCTCGATCCCAGGACCCTGAGATCATGACCTGAGCTGAAGGCAGAGGCTTTAACCCACTGAGCCACCTGGGTGCCCCTGCAGTGCCTTTTTTTTTGAGAGGCAATGTTATAGGATGCTGAAGACCATGGCTGCGTGAGTTAGGCTGCCTAACATCAAAGTCTGACTCCACTATTTGTTGGCTAAAATCTTGTGCAAGTTGATCTAAGTCTTTATTTTCCTCATTGTAAAATAAGGGTAATAATAATTCCTTAAGAGATATTTATGAGGAATAAATGAAATAATTTATGTCAAAGTGTTTATCATAATGTCTACTACACAATAAGCATTTAGTAACATTAGTGATTGCTGCCATGTTAGTAGTTCTGCTTCTCTGGGTTTATTTGAATAAATAAATATAACTGGATTTTTCTGCTTTTTATGTCATTTGAACTTGGATTTCTTTATTTCTTCTTATACTACAAAAGGTAAAGGTAAGGGACTGGATGATCTCCTGTAAATTACAATCTACTGTTTTTTCTAGCTTTTGCACACATACCTATTCCATATTATGCTGTGAGTGTTACATTACAAAGATAACTTCAGGTAGAAAAATATAATTAAATCTCTTAAACAGGCATACGATTTTTTCTTTTCTTTTTTTTTTTGGACAGGAAATCGTTTTGTGCTATTGCTCATTCATACTTGTTCATCAAGGCCATTGAGTCCTCAAGCGCAAAATTTACTGCTCAGCTGGAAAATGGAAACTAAAGTACCTTTATTCTGCCAGGTATATTTTCAAAACAGTTTCTAAAGACTCCTTCCTCTTCTTTTAAAAAAAATTAGTTTACATTAAAAATTATTTTACATTATCTCACATCAGTAAGCAGATTCATAGAGCAATATAGTTACAAGATCTTGCTTAACAACTAAGGTAACTTTTGAGGTCTTTTCATGGGCATATACTGAAACTTCTCATCCCAGCAACCTATGTAGTGTCAAGAGATCTGTGGTATATGATGAGAGTATTTTGGGGGATAGGAACTGAGATAGTTTTTCAGGAGAATAAAGGATTTAAACCTACATGAGAGGTTGTGGATGACATAATTAGTGATGTGGGAATCTAACTAGACGGTAATATAATAAAAGATACCAAGTTTCTCTAGCCTTCTTATCTGTGATTCAGGGATACTCTTATCCATTGGCCAGTATTATATCAAACAAAAAACAAACCTGGACTTAGTAAGGAGAGACTTTATTCAAAAGGATTATTGCGAGAGGGGAAAGGGACTATTTATTTATAGCAGGAGGGAGGACTATTATTTTAGGGAGAGTGCTGTGACCAGAAGATCTTCAAACATCTCAAGGGCTAGGCAAAGAGGGCTTTTTTTTCCTCTTAATAGACAGGAGTCAAGAAGGCTAGGAAGAACTGGGTATGGGGAAGTGGAATGAAAGAATGGCATGATTGGATAAATAGATCAGAGAGTATTTTGGGGGCCTGGAGAAAGGAGAGAAGCTTAACCAAAGTTTGGTTCATAAGCATTTTGTTCTGATTAATCAACGGGGTTAAAACAGTTTGGCTAATCATTCATGAAGCAAAGAAAGGGAATTTTGGCTTTGTCATAGGTAAACAAGGTGGGCATCTGTGAGTTTTATCCGAAGTATGTGGGGAAGGGTGGTTCTTTGCGGTAAGCCATTTTCCAGAACACAAAAGGGTTAGGGGATTCCTTTAATCTTCACTGTTTTCTGGAAGCACAGGGCTCAGGTAGAACTCAACATTGTCAACTGAGAGTCTTAACCTTTTATATTTATGCTTTTAATGGATCTGGTGCCACCAGGTAAGACATGCACCTATACTATAATCCAAAAAAAAAAAAAAAAATTCCAGGCTTCTTGCTAAGTACCGAGATTTGTGATATACATATTAACCTGTTCTATCTTTTTATACCTAATGCTTTGTTGATTGGGCCCTCATAACCTGATTTTGAAGATGAATTCTTAAATTAAAATAATTAACAATATTAACATACCAGTTTGTCTTCCTTAGGCTATATAGTTTATACTTCCTACATCTTTAACCATAGAGTTTCAGAGGTTGTTTCATTTTCTGTATCATCAAAGTTTCTGTTTACTATTTGACTGCTTCTGTTCATCAAGTCTTTGATAACAGGTTTTGTGCCTCTCTTTTTAGATCTTCCTCTTTGTATTTTCCTGATTTCTATTTTGAGTCATTTTTCTCAACGCCTCTAGGAAACTTTTCATTGTTCCTAATAAACACCTCATTAAGGCAGCAAATCAGATTGCCTTTTTATGAAGCAAGTTGTTAAAGGTGTGCCTCTGTTGTAAGACAAATGTATGCAGACCCTAAAAGTCACTGAAGTAGTTCCCTTCATTTCCATTTTATGTAGAAATAGGAGTTCTGTAAACTCCCTTGGTGATCTGCTTTATAAATTGCCTGTGTAATTTTTCAGGGGTTAAAAACTAATATACCTTTTTTTTTTTTTTTAAAGATTTTATTTATTTATTTGACAGAGAGAGAGAGATCACAAGTAGGCAGAGAGGCAGGCAGAGAGAGAGGGGGAAGCAGGCTTCCTGCTGAGCAGAGAGCCCGGTGCGGGGCTCGATCCCAGGACCCTGAGATCATGACCTGAGCCGAAGGCAGAGGCTTTAATCCACTGAGCCACCCAGGTGCCCCAAAAAACTAATATACCTTTGATCAACTAGTTGGATTCCAGTTGTTTTAAGCAAATGGCCAGATTTCAAAAGGGTTTATTTCTAAATTTGTTCTTCTTTTTCTAAACATGTTCATTGCTTCTAGGCTCTAGTTTCTTTTTTGTTGGGAGGGCCTATCTATTTAGAAGTAATATAGCCGCTTCTTCTTTTTTTTTTTTTTTTTATCCTCAATAGACTTCATTTTTTAGAGCTGTTTTAGATTCACAGCAAAACTGAGTGGAGAGTTCCCATACGCCCCTGCCCCTATGCGTGTGCGGCCTCCTCCAGTATCAATATCCTATACCACAGTGGTACCTTTGTTAAAATAAACCTACACTGGCATATCATTGTCACCCAAAGTCCATAGTTTACATTGGGATTGACTCAGTGTTGTACATTCCATGAGTTTGGACAAATGTATAATGACATGCTGCCATTATTATAATATGATATAGAATTGTTTCACTGCCCTATGTATCTTCTGTGCTCTGCTTATTCAACTCCCCCCACCCCTCCCCACCAAAGGCAACCACTGGTCTTTTTAGTCCACATAGTTTTGCCTTTTCAGAATGTCATATAGTTTGAATCATACAGCATGCAGCCTTGACAGTTGGGTTTCTTTCCCTTAAAGATAGGCATTTAAGGTTCCTCCACATCTTTTCATGGTTTGATAGCTCATTTCTTTTTAGTACCAAGTACTGTTCCATTTCCTAGATGTACCACAGTTATTTATCCATTCATCTACTGAAGGACATTTTGTTTTTTCCCAAGTTTTGGCAATTATGAATAAAGCTGCTATAAACATCTGTGCAGGTTTTTGTGTGCATATAGGTTTTCAACTCCTTTGGGTAAATACCAATAAGTGCAATTGTTGCAACATCAACTCCTTTGGGTAAATACCAATAAGTGCAATTGTAAGAGTATGTTTAGTTTTGTAAGAGGCTATCAAACTGTCTTTCTAAGCGGCTGTACCATTTTGCATTCCCACCAGCAATGGATGAAAGTTCCTCTTGCTCCACGTGCTTGCCAGCATTTGGCTTTGTCAGTATTTTGGATTTGGGCCATTCTAATAGATGTATAGTGGTATCTTGATGTTTTAATTTGCAATTTCCTAATGACATGATGTCGAGCATCTCTTCATGTGCTTATGTGCTATCTGTACATCTTTGGTAAGGTGTCTATTAAGATCTTTTGCCCATTTTTTTTTTTTTTTTTTTTTTGAGAGCGTGTGCAAGTGGGGGCAGGGGCAGAAGGAGATGAAGAGAGAGAATTCCAAGCGGGCTCCATGCCCAGGATGGAGCCTGTTGTGGGGCTCAGTCTCATGACTCTAAGATCATGACCTGGGCTGAAACTAAGAGTCGGATGCATAACCGACTGAACCACCCAGGCGCCTCAATCTTTTGCCTATTTTTAATTTGGGTTGTGCTTTTTCTTATTATTGAGTTAAGAGTTCTTTGTATATTTTTCGAATATACAAAAAAAATATAGCCCATTATCAGATATGTCTTTTGTAAATATTTACTCTCTGTCTGTGCCTTGTCCTCTCATCCTCTTGAGAGTGTCTTTCGCAGAGCAGAAGTTTTTAATTTAATGAAGTAAGCTTAAAGATGCCTTAAGAACTAGATTTAACAACTGTTAAATGCATTCATGAATGCTGGGCATTTTATAGCTGCATATTGCACTGAAGATAGTTGGTGGCATTTAGAATATGTACCTAATTTGGACTAATGCACTAATAATTAAATCCTTTTTAATAAAATTCTGTTTGGTAGCATCATTTTAGAGAAAATTTTGATCTACAATGAATGATTTGACCCAGAATGTCATTTTTAATTTATATGTGCAGAGAGAACATAGTTGACTATGGATCTTGGTTGCTCCCCAGGCAGAAGAAAATATCAGTTTATCAGATCAGGGCTGTAATTCATTTGCAACCAACTTGCCATCAAGACATATTGATAACAAGAAAGACATCAAGTTTTCTAAAACTACGCAGAAGAGAATTTCGCATGAAATTAGGGATTTGAGACTAGAACACAAAAAAATGTAAGTTAAACTTTGAACTTAGTTGAATTATACTTAGAGAACCAAAAATGTAGCTCATAAGTTCTCCTAATGTACTAAAATGTAGAGGATCATGCATATCTGTGGCCATTCTTTCAGGAGTATAGTTTTAATTCCTAGATAGCCATTCTTTTCATTTTTTTCACTTCTCTTACAACTTTGTGGAAACCTATAAGCCATCATCGATTTCCAGTTATAGGAGAGCAATTATCTTTATGTCTGTAAATTTGTCTTTAAGTAATATATTTAAATGTACTGTGTGATAACATATGTTTACATTGGGAAATGATTACCACCTTTTACTCATTTCACATATTTACCTTATTTACTCATTTATTTTTGGTGAGAACATTTAAGTTCTACTCTCTTAGTAAATTTCAATTATATAATACAGTATTATCAACTATAGTCATCATGTTATACATTAGACCCACAGATCTTATTTATCTTTTAGCTGAAGGTTTGTAACCTTTTACCAGCCTCTCCCTATTCTTATTTACCATACCCCCAGCCCCTGGAAACCACCATTCTACTCTCTATTTCTATGAATTTGGCTTTTTTAAAAAATAGATTTTATTTATTCATTTGAAAGAGAGAGAGCGTGAGTAAGAGAGCATGAGCCAGGGGGACGGGCAGCAGGAGAGGGAGAAACAGGCTCCCTGCTGAGCATCTGGGAGCCCAATGCTGGACTCCATCCCAGGACTCTGGGATCATGACCTGAGCTGAAGCCAGTGGCTTAACTGACTGAGCCACCCAGGTGCCCCTGAATTTGGCTTTTAATAGATTCCACATGTAAGTGAGATCATCCAGTATTTGCCTGTCTCTGTCTGACTTATTTTACTTTACATAATGCCCTCAAGGTCCATCCATGTTATCATAAAGGGCAGGATTTCCTTCTTTCTCATGGCTGGCTAGATTCCAGTTTGTGTGTGTGTGTGTGTGTGTGTGTGTGTGTGTGTGTATGTGTATGTGTGAGTGTGAGTGATATCACATCTTTAATCATTAATTTGTTGGTGGACATTTAGATTGTTTCCGTATTTTGGCTATTATGAATAATACTGCAATGAACATGGGAGTGTAGTATTTCTTTGAGATCCTGTTTTCATTGCCTTTGGACGTATACCCAGAAGTGGAGTTGCTGGATCATATCATAGTTACATTTTAAATTTTTTGAGGAAACTCAACAGTTTTTCGTAGTTGCTACACTAATTTACATTCCCACCAGCAATAAATAAGTACTTCCTTTTCTCCACATGCTTGCCAATACTTGTTTCTTCTTGAAAATAGCCATTCTAACAGGTGCGAGGTGATATCTTATTGTGGTTTTGATTTGCATTTCCTTGATGAGTGATGTTGAGCACCTTTTCATGTACCTGTTGGCCATTTGTATATCTTTTTGGGAAAAGTGTCTACTCATGTCTTTTTAAAAGTGAATTATTTGTTTATTTGCTATTGAGTTGCATGAATTCTTTGTGTATTTTGAATATTAATTAATCAGCTATGTGGTTTTGCAAATGTTTTCTCCCATTCCATAGGTTGCCTTTTCATTTTGCTTATGGTTTCCTTTGCTGTGCAGAAACTTTTAGTTCAATGTTGTCCCATTTGTTTATTTTTGCTTTTGTTGCCTTTGCTTTTGGTATCAAATCCTAAAAATTATTGCCAAGACCAATGTCAAAGAGCTTACTGCCTATGTTCTAGAAGTGTTGCTCTTTCTTTCTCAAGAATGCTTTGGTTCTTTAAGGTCTTCCATGGTTCTATACAATTAGGAATATTTGTTCTATTTCTGTGAAAAATGCCACTGGAATTTGGATAGGAATTGCACTGATTCTCTAGATCACTTTAGATAGTATGGACTTTTTAACAATATTAATTCTTCCAATCCACAAACACAGAATATCCTGCCACTTAATTTGTATCTTCTTCAGTTTTTTTAATTAATGTTTTATGGTTTTCAGTGTACAGATCTTTCACCTCCTTGGTTAAATCTTTTCCTAAATATTTTATTTTCTGATGATATTGTAAATGGGATGTTTTCTTAATTTCTGTTTCTGGTGATTTGTTGTTAGTTTATAGAAATTTCTGCAACTGATTTTTTTATATTGATTTTGTATCCTGCAACTTTACTGAATTTATTTATTAGTTCTAACAGTTTTTTTTTTTTTTTTAAGATTTTGTTTATTTATTTGACAGAGAGAGAGAGACAGTGAGAGAGGGAACACAAGCAGGGGGAGTGGGAGAGGGAGAAGCAGGCTTCCCACTGAGCAAGGGAGCCTGATGCGGGGCTCTATTCCAGGACCCCAGGATCATGACCTGGGCCAAAGGCAAACACTTAATGACTGAGCCACCCAGGTGCCCCAGTTCTAACAGGTTTTTGATAGAGTCTTTAGGGTTTTCTGTATAAAAGATCATACCATTTAGAAACAGTTTAACTTCTCCCTTTCCATTTGAATGCCTTTTATTTCTTTTTCTTGCCTAATTGCTCTGGCTAGGATTTCAATACTATATTGAACAAAAGTGGTGAGAGTGGGCACCCTTCTCTTGTTCCTGATCTTAGAGGGAAAGCTTTCAGTTTTTGACTGTTTAGTATGATGTTAGCTCTGGCTTGTATATATCCTTTATTGTGTTGATGTATATTCCTTCTACATCCACTTTGCTGAGATCTCTTATCATGAAAGAAAATTGAATTTTATCAATTTTTTTTCTGTATCTTTTGAGATGATCATATGATTTTTATCCTTCATTTTGTTAATGTAGTTATTTGGAAAAACCTCAGTTCTCCTATGTTTCTCCTTTACTATCATACTACAACCATACTCATAATACTTCTGACACCAAATATGTGGTGTTCCACACCAAGCCATTCTGTGACACCAGTTGGATGTCCTACAATTTAACTCAATTCTAATACTATCTACCTAGAGATAGCATCAGATCCCACAGGTTAGTGGCTCAGTCCCATGAGACTGCCCCCCACCCACTTTATATGCCAATCTCAAGTAGTAAGTTCCCAGGTTTCCCACAACTTCTGTTGGATTTAGATACAAATCAGAGGTTCCCATGACCCTTCCTTGAGTTTAATTAATTGCTAGAACATCTCACAGAACTCAGGGAAACACTCATATTTACCAGTTTAGTAAAGGATATGACAGAGTATACAGATGAATAGCCAGATGAAGATATATACAAGGTGAGATTTGGGAGGTCCCAAGCACAGGAGCTTCTGTCCTCATGGAGTTGGGGTGTGTCACCCTCCCAGTTCGTGAATGTGTTCACCAACCTAGAATCTCTCCAGAAAGGGGAGAAGGGCTAGAAATGGAATTAGTTATTGATAATGCCTACATGAGGAAGCATCCATAAAAATCTCGGTAGTATGGGGTTCAGAGATCTTCCTGGTTGCTGTAAACATCCACATACCAGGAGGGTGATGTATTCTAACTCCACAATAATAGAAGCTCCTATGCTGAGATCCTCCCAGATTTTGCCCTATGTATCTCTTCATCTGACTTTATCTGTATCTTCTATCACATATGTACAATAAATTGGTTAACATAAGTAACTATTTTTCTGAGTTCTGTGAGCTCTTCTGGCAAATTAATCAAATCCAAGGAGAGGTTTGTAGGAACCTCTGATTTATAGCTGATCAGAGTTGTGACTCTACAAGTGGGTTGGGGGCAGTCTTGTGGCACTGAGCCCTTAACCTGTGGAATCTGACAGTATATTCAGGTAGATAGTGTCAGAATGGAGTTAATTTGTAGGACACTCAGCTGTGTCCTACACAGGTATGGCAGAGAATTGCTTCATGGGATGTGGGGGTCCTCACACATCTAGTGTCAGAAGTGTTGTGAGTATGGTAGTAATGTGAGAGTAAAGGAGAAACATAGAGGAATGGGTTTTCCCTATACTGTGCTGTATCACATTTACTGATTAGCCCATGTTGAACCATACTTGCATCCCAGAAATAAATCCCACTAGATCATTAATGTACTGTTGGTTTGGTTTGCCATTTTTTTTTTTAAGATTTTATTTATTTATTTGACAGAGAGAGGGAGAGATCACAAGTAGGCAGAGAGGCAGGCAGAGAGAGAGGGGGAAGCAGGCTCCCTGCTGAGCAGAGAGCCACATGTGGGGCTCAATCCCAGGACCTGAGATCATGACCTGAGCTGAAGGCAGAGGCTTTAACCCACTGAGCCACCGAGGCGCCCCGGTTTGCCACTATTTTGTTGAGAATTTTTGCATCTATGTTTATCAGGGATATTGGACTGTAATTTTCTTTTCTTGTAGTGTCCTTGTCTGGCTTTGCTATGCTGAGGCTTATGCCGGCCTCATAAAATGAGTTTGGAAGTGTTCTCTCCTCTTCAATTTTTGGGAAGAGTTTGAGAAGATTTGGCATTAATTCTTCAAATATTTAGTAGAATTCACCAGCGAAGCCATCCTGGACTTTTCTTTGTTGAGAGGTTTTTGATTACTGATTCTATCTCCTTACTAATAATTAGTGTTTTCAGATTTTCTGTTTCTTCATGATTCATTCTTAACATGTTTCTAGAAATTTAGAAATTTATATATTTCTTCTAGGTTATTTAATTTTTGGCATATAATGATTCATAGTAGTTTCTTATGATGTTTAGTATTTCTGTTATCAGTTGAATATCTCCTCTTTATTTCTGATTTTATTTATTTGAGTCTTCTCTTTTTTTCTTAGTCTAGTAAGATTTGTTAATTTTGGTTATCTTTTAAAAAAACAAGCTCTTAGCTTCTTTGATCTTTTCTACTGTCTTTTTAGTCTACGTTTCACTTGTTTTGGCTCTAATCTTTGTTATTTCCTTTCTTCTATTCACTCTGGGCTTAATTCTTTTTCTTTCTTCCAGTTCCTTGAGGTATAAAATTAGGCTGTTTGAGATCTTTCTTTTTTCCTTATATACGCATTTATCTCTATAAGTGTTTCTCTTAGAACAGCTTTTGCTGCATCCAATAAGTTTTGGTATGTTGTGTTTTCATTTACTTTGTCTCCAGATGTTTTTTATTTCTCTTTTGATTTTCTCTTTGACCCATTGGTTGTTCAGGAACATATTGTTTAATCTCTACATATGTGGTTTTTCCAGTTTTTTTCTTGTAATTAACTTCTTGTTTTATACCTTTGTGGCCAGAAAAGATGCTTGATATGATTTCAGTCTTCTTAAGGTTTTAAAAAGACTGTTTTGTGCCCTAACAAATGATCTATTCTAGAGAATGTTGCATATATGCTTGAGAAGAATGTGTATTCTGATGCTTTTGGATAGAGTGTTCTCTATTATGTTTGTCCCTATAGGTCCATCTGGTTGAAACATTGGAATCCAATGTTTCCCTTTGTCTTTCTGTCTTGTTGATCTATCCATTGTTGAAAGTGAGGTATTGAAGTGTCTCTTACTATTGCTGCATTGCTGTCTATTTCTCTCTTCAGATCTGTTAATATTTGTTTTATATATTTAGGTGCTCTTATGTTGGATGCATAAATATTACAATTGCTATATCCTTTTGACTAAGTCATCCCTTTATTATTACATAATGACTCTTGTTTGTCTCGTTATAGTTTTTGGCTTAAAAACATGTATTGAAATTTATTTTGTCTAATATAAATATAGCTAACCCTGTCCTCTTTTGGTTTCCATTTGCATGGAATATATTTTTCTATCCCTTCACTTTCAATCTACTCATCCTTAAAGCTGAAGTGATCCTCTGGGAGGCAGCATATATTTGGGTCTTTTTTTTACTTTTAATCTATTCAGTCATTCCATTTTTTTTGATTGGAGAATTTAGTCCATTTATATTTAAGGTAATTATTGATAGGTGTGGACTTACTATTGTCATTTTAATTATTTTCTGGCTGTTTTATAGTTTCTTTGTTCCTTTCTCTTGCTCTCTCCCTTTGTGATTTTCTCTAGTGATATACTTAAAAAAAATTTTTTTTTAATTTTTAGTAATCTCTATACCCAATGTTGGGCTTGAATTTACAACCCTGAGATCAAAAGTCACATGGTTTCTTATAAAGCCAATCTAGTGTAATGAACTC
The DNA here is from genome assembly GCA_028534135.1 of Potos flavus. NCBI lineage: Eukaryota > Metazoa > Chordata > Mammalia > Carnivora > Procyonidae > Potos > Potos flavus. The sequence goes on along the minus strand of CM052891.1, from coordinate 14,285,944 downwards.
CTTTCACCTTTTTTTTTTTGTCTGTAAAACTCTTTTTCTTTCCATTCTGAAGGACAGCTTTGTGAGGTAGCATATTCTTGGTTGACAGTTTTTTTCCCCTAGCACTTTGAATATCTCATACCATTCCTTTCTGGCCTGCAGGTTTCTGCTGACAAATCTGATAGTCTCATGGGAATTCTCACTATTCCTTTGTGTTAGATGACAAAAGGCAAGGAAGGAATGGGAGGTGGTAGACTGTTCCTTTACTTTTTTTCATTAGCAATATATAAAATAGGTTAACACCTGGGGATACACAATGCCTTAGAGGAAGTGCAGGTCTGGGAAAGGAAATGTACAGATGAGCCTGGAGCATCTGGTGCTACCGAAATAAGGAAACTACAAAGACTGCTACCAGAGATGCATCAAAAGTGGGACTCAAAAGCCTACTTGAAGAGACTTCCACCATATATGTGATAATTACAGTATCAATAAGGATAATAATTACAAGGAAGTAAGATGAATTTAATGTATGTAAATCCAAGTATACAAAATGATATAAAAATTATTTTGTCACTATTGGAGGTTACAAGTGAGCCAAGTCATTTTTATGAAAAGTGGTAAATAAAGGAAAAGAATAATTATCCTGCCTTTCTATATAAACTATACCACTGAGTAACCAAATAGTACCCAAGAGGAAGTTTTTCTTTATAGAAATATCTAATGAGTGAAGAAGGAATGATAGATTTAGGTATAAGTATTTTATAGTCCCTGATGATTTGTTTAGTCTAGTTATTATGTATAAGTATAGCAGCTAATATCACAATTAGAGAACCACTTGTACATTATATGCCTCCCAGTGGAAAGCACCAGCATCTGTGTGGTGGTTTTGCCGAAAAAACAAACAAAGACTGTGAATCCGATTAAATCTTCAAAATCCTACAGCCAGGGATGCCTGGGTGGCTTCATCAGTTAAACGTCTGCCTTTGGCTCTGGTCATGATCCCACATGGGGCTCCTTCCTCAGTGGGGAGCCTGCTTCTCCCTCTGCCTGCCACTCCCCCTGCCTGTGTTCTCTATCTCTCTCTCTGACAAATAAATAAAAAAAATCTTAAAAAAAAATCCTACAACCATGGTAATACAATTAGCAAAATCAGGACTGGGAAATCTATAAGACAAATTGCCTGGGAATGATGATCATGATGATGATAAAAGACATGGTAGGAGAACCTATAGATAAATGGAGATTTAAAAGACACATCAACAGACTGTAATGGGGACCTTACTGAATCCTGATGCAAAGGGTTAAAAAATTTTGACATTTATGAAACTGTTGGAAATTTGAACACTGACCGTGTTTGATAATATTAAGAAATTATTGTTAATTTTTTGGGTGTCATCATTGTGTTTCAACTTTATTTTTAAAATAAAAAGCACCTTTTAGAAATTCATACTAAAATCTTTTCACATGAAATAATATAATGTTGGAATTTACTTCAAAATAATAAGAAATAGGAGTAGGGAAGCGGATATGGATGAAATAGGATTGCCCATTATTAAAGCTGGGTGATGGGTACATGGAAAGATCATCACATTACTCTCTCTACTTTTATGTATGTTTGGAAAATTCTGCAAATAAAAGATGATAAAACAAAAAGTGATAAAAAAAAGCAATTCAGGAATTATTCCATTTTTATGTGCAATTTAGGAATGTAACATCAATATTCCTATGTGGAGAAGAAAAATCCTCTGATTTTTCAGGAGAAGAAAATGTCAAGAGAAAGAAAAGTTTACAAGGACAATTGCACACTAAAAGAACTGAGGTAAATAATGATCTGGAAATATTTATTTTACTTTTGAGTGTTGCTTTTGGCTTACAAACATTCCATCACATTTTAGTTCAAGTATTGAAATGTCACAATCTGAAATATTTCCTCTTCCTCCTCTTCCCCCATCCCTCCTCCCCCTTTTTCTCCTTTTCTTCTTTCTTTTCTTTTTTTTAATATAACAAGGAACACTTTCAGACGAATATGACCTTTCCCCTTCTCCTCCATTAGACCTTTATTTTATTACTGTGCTTTCTGGTAATACTTCTGCTGTTATAACAATGACCCTAGGCATTCCTTGGCTGTGGCAGCATAAATTCAGTCTTGGCCTCCATCTTGCTCTGTGAATGGTCTTCTCACCTATGTTTGTATCCCAGGTCTCGTTCTACTTTTATAAGCACATCATTGTAGATCTCATCTTGAGATCCTTGACTTTGTTCCATCTACAAACTCCTTTTACCAAATAAAGTCACGTATATAGGTTCCAAGGATGAGGATATGGACATATGTTTTTGTGGGGCTGCCTTTCAACCTACTACATTTACTATATGATGTACTTAGTATACTCTCTTTTGTCTGGATAATTTCTCCCATCTGTTTTCTAGTTTTCTTTCTCTAGCTGAATCTAATCTGCAGTTTAACCTGTCTATTGAGATTTTAATTTCAGTGCTTATATTTTTTACTTCTAGAAATTTTATTTTGTTTTTCTTAAAATCTGCCTTCTGTCAGGTTCTTTGTTCATGTTCCATAGTTGTTTTAAGATTGATATCTGATAAACCTAATATAAAGTCCTTGGGGGATCTAAATCTTCTGTTTATTGCTTTGTCTGATTCTCACTCATTAACTTATATTCTTATATCTTATATATCCAACTATATATTTGATCTAAATTTGTGGGAATCTCGTGATGACTCTGGATTTAGAGTACCCTCCTCCAGGAGAATTTAATTTGTTTCTGCCCTGCACTTCAGAGGTGTTACAAACATGGAACCACTTTAAATGAGTTTTTTGGTTTCTATTTTCCTAGCCCATGTATTTAGTGTAGATTTGAGTCGTTCGCTCATGTGTGGGTAGAGCTATAGCTATAACTAATCGAGAGGAGTACTCTTTTTTTCTCTCTTTCTTTTTCCATGCAAGAGCTGAGACAGAGACAGATTTTACTCTGCATACTTTTTCTGTTGGGGGATAAATTGTTTTGGTTTATCTTTTGTTTTCTGTTTTTTTGGTTTTGGTTCCCGCCCCCCCCCCCCCCCCAGCCTATTCTTGCCTTTTGAAAATTTTGGCTCTATGTGGGATCTCAGTACCAATTCTTACCAATCTTGTATGGCTTCAGAGTCTTCTTTCTACATCCTGCATGGTCTTTAAAAGACAAGGCTCTAGATTCCATGTAAAATTGAAGACACCTACTATTACAGTCTCCATTTTCTAAAGTGATGCTTTCCTATCTATCTAGCTACTTGCCACTTTCGAATCATGTTTATACATACATGTTAAGTGGATCATTTTCTCAATCATAAGGATAATTTAAAGCATAACTACCTGTGTTATTTGATTGTGTTTTTTTTTTTTTAAGATTTTGTTATTTGTGAGAGAAGAGAGAGCAGAAGCAGGGGGAGCAGCAGGCAGAGGGAAAAGCAGGCTCCCTGCTGAGCAAGGAACATGATGCAGGACTTGATCCCAGGACCCCCCAGATCATGACCTGAGCCAAAGACAGACGCTTAACTGACTAAGCCACCCAGGCGTCCCACTACCTGTGTTTTTTGAATAACTGTTTTGCTTATATAGTCAAAACTTATATGTGTAGCCTAGAATTTGGTGGTCTCGTCTTCACCGTATCATAGATTTGCCCTGCTTTGTAAAATCCATTATTATAAATTGACACAATATTAATATTAATTAGATGATTTAGTTGCATGCTTAGAAAAATATGGCTTTGCAAAAAAATATTGTATAGTTTATTTCAAATTTTAGTAGTATATGTAAACTAATTTCCTTATGAAAAGCAATTTTATTTTATTTTATTTTTTTTTAAAGATTTTATTTATTTATTTGTCAGAGAGAGAGGGATCACAAGTAGGCAGAAAGGTAGGCAGAGAGAGAGAAGGGAAGCAGGCTCCCTGCTGAGCAAAGAGCCTGATGTGGGGCTTGATCCCAGGACCCTGGGATCATGACCTCAGCTGAAGGCAGAGGCTTTAACCCACTGAGCCACCTAGGCGCCCCAAAAAGCAATTTTACATCAGTGAGGAGCTTAGATATGATATGAGGAACCTATCTTTTAAGAGGTTTATTGTCCAATAATGCTGGTTTACCAATGTGATCTCAGGCATTAACGTTCCTGTATTTCGCTCTAGATTGCCTCTTCCTCAGTGAAACCATCAAAGGAGAAGATGACTAGGAAAGAAAACTCTTTATTCAAGTTGCCGAATCAGTACAGCGTTCACAAGACTTCATCACCCCTTTGTACATCTTCCTCAGTTATTCGGTATTTAAGTCATTGTATTTTTACCCTAAGTATTGCATTCAGATTTTGGGTTTTTCTTTTTGAAATCATCTATCCTTTCCACACAAAGTATGCAAAATAGTTTGTGCAAACTAAGACTATGCTCTTAGGAAGGGTGATGTAGAGCTGAGCCCACTGTATGTGGAAATGAAAGACTTAGAACTGAGTCCTTATTGACCTCACATGCTAGCTTAGGCTCTTGTACAATTCACTTTGTATCTCTGGGCCTCAGTCTCCACATCTGTACAAGAATCTTGTACTAGATGGACTCTTGAGATTTCTTCTAACACTAACATTTTATGATTTCCGTTATTTACGTGTTATGGGATTAGATAAATCATCTTTTCAAAATGTTTTTACTGACAAGTTGTGGAATCTGGGATTCTTTGCTATTTAAAGATATTTTTGTTTTTCCTTACTATAATAACTGTCTGAAAATTTGCTGTGACTTGAATTAAGAGTAGCAAAAATTGGACCACCGCCAAATGATTGTGGGTGGTGGGCACTACTCACTGACTAGGGTAAATTCTGCTTCATAGAGCACCTAAAAGAAGCAAGGTGGGGATTCTGGGATGAAAAATATATAATTCACTATCACCTGGACAATTCTTTAAGAAAGGTTTTTATGGAGTAAGACACTGGAGAGTCTCAAACCGTTGATAGGTTTGTTAATATTTTAATGAAAAAATAGCATACATTTTTGTATGTGTGTGTATGTGTAGTGTTTTGCTTTGTTTTTGTGCTGCTTTCTAATGTGGCTGTTTCTTTGACAGGAAAAGGGAAATGATTTCTAGCTTCTACAAGACATTGTATAATGAAGTACCTCAAAGAGACTTACACTCACAAGAATTAAGTGGTAATAATAGGTTCTAGAATTTCTTGAATTAATTTCCTGATTGTGTGCTTAATAGAAATTATTTCAGTGGTTAGTATCTCTTTCTTTACTCCTAATGGCATAGGATATCAGCTAATATTACATGATATGGCAAATGCTGTAGCCTGTGAGCAAGGCATAAGTAAACTAAACTAAGTATTCATGGATATCTTCTGTTGTATTGATGAGATAGGCAAAATATAAAATACGTGCTTATTCTAGTTTAAATTTTTTGGGAAAAAAGTCTGGATATTACATCCAGAGAATGCATTAGTGAGCACTGGAGTCACTGATTTTACTGGGATTTAGTTCTTGGTATCTTAGTATTAAGAATCATAGTACCCTTCACTTCTTGACACTGAATTCTTTCATATCTTGGGCCTCTCCTCTATATTTATGGAGTCATTTGGCATATTTTTCCTCTTAACTCTGGTCATCATATTAGGCATTTTTTTAAAGTAACCTCTATGCCCAATATGGGGCTCAGACTCACAACCTCAAGATCAAGAGTTGCATGCTCTAGCAACTGAGCCAGCCAGGCACCCCCATATTAGCCATCTTTTATCCCCCATTTTTATTGGGATATAATTAAGATGTAGCACTTATATGGGATATAATAAGATGTAAGATGTTTAAGGTGTGCAGCATAATGACCTGACTTACATACATTGTGAAATGATTACCACAGTAAGTTTAGTTAATATCCATCATCTCATATAGATAGAGAAAAAAAGTAAAACATTTTCCCTGTGGGAAGAACTGTTAGGATTGTAAACAACATCCGTGGCCTTCCCTGTTTTCTCATTGGAGAAAATGCCCTTTCATGAGACTAATCCCTTCACCCTTGATTTTCTTTCATTCAATTTTCTTCTACTTTCTCAGGAACTATGTCAATTTTTAAAAAAAGATCTATTTATTTATTTTAGAGAGAGAGAGAGAGAGAGACAGAGTGAGAGAGTGTGAGCAGAGGGAGGGGCAAAAGGAGAGGGAGAGAGAGAATCTCAAGTATACTCCCCACTGCGCTTGGAGCCAATTTGGGGCTATATCTTACAACCCTGAGATCATGACCTGAGTGGAAATAAAGAGTTGATGCTTAACCAATTGAGCCACCCAGGTGCCCCACGACTGTAACAACTTTATACTCTGTTTTTCCAAGAAGCTTCTTCAAAGAGTTGTTTTCCTTAATTACTAATTTACTTCCCATTTCACTGAAACCTTGTTTCCATTTCCAATACTCTATTAAAACTCCTATTATTAAAGTCAGTATTATTAATATTTTAGTCTTTCTCTGGTATTTAGCACTGTCATCTAGCATCTCTTTTTCTGAAAATTACGTGTTATATCCACTGAACTAAATTCAGTTCAGCAGACATTTTTTGAGGATCTATCCTGAATTAGACACTGGCACTTGAAGAATGAAAAATCTTGCCCTCTAAGAGTTGACAGTTTAGTGAGGGATTTTAACATGCAAACAGTCACAATACCAAAAGCTTTGACTGAGATCCATACCAAGTGATATAGGAGCATGAAAGAAGGATTTAACATTCCCAGGTAAAGTCGTGAAAGCCTTTACTATGTCAATTTTGCATGACTTTCTCACAGTTTCTGAGAGTTCTTTAGGAAACTTGTAGATTTAGAGGCCATTCACCCTAGACAGACCTAAATAAGGCACAAGATCCATTTTAAAGCAAAGGATTAGAACACAAAGATTTGCTACTCTTCTTTTAGTTATTGTTGTTGTTGTTTTTCCTTGAGTGAGGGTGTAGCAGGGATAAGGATAATTATTCATTTGAATTAATTAACTGTTTTGGTGTGCGTGTTTAGCACTTCAGAAGGCCTGTAAAATTTTCAGCAAAATTCAGAGTGGTAAGATTTATGTGAATGATCTGCCAATGATCCATCACACCTTGAAGATTTTCATAAGTGACTCAGAAATGCGCAAGGCACTAAAGACCATTGATATTGATGGTAAGTTTTATGTTTTCATTATTACTTTAAGGTCTGTAAACATGGATATAAATGATATGTTGGTTGGAGTAATTGCAAATCATAGGAAAGCTAAGCTTTATAATATGTTGTAGAAACTTTTTGTACATTTATGGTAATGAGATTAAAAATTGGGCCTCAGGTACATAATTGGATTGTTAATTATTGGATTGGATTATGACATACTTTCATCAATGTTTAGTATTTTTTGACTTTTAATTTTTGCTAATTGCATAGGGATAGGGATAGGATAGGGAAAATTTCTTAAGGCAAAAATGTTTGAGTAAAAGAACAGATTAGTATATTTATATTAAAATTAAGAACTTTTATTTATCAAAAGACACCTTAAAAAGACAAGTTACAAACTTGGAAATAATTGCAATTCAAAGAACTGACAAAGGATTAGTTTACAGAATGTGCAAAGAACTCATACAAATCAGTAACAATAGAATAGAAAAATGGGTAAGACACATGGACAAGTATTTCACGTAAAAGAAAATTTGTATAGCCAATAATCATATAAAAATATGTACCATCATCAGTAGCCAAGGAAATGCAAATCAAAATCTGAATAATTTCATTTAAAATCACCTAGAAAAGTAATTTTTCTTTTGTAGTCAGTGTCCAATACTTTAATCAAAGAAGTAGATAATAGAGAACTGATTACATTTACAGACCATTCTAAGCTTGTTAAGGAGGAGAGACAAGCTTAGAATAAAAACAGAATAGATGATATGGTAGTTGATTATACCAGTGGATTTTTAAATTATTTAATTTTGTTAATTTAATTTAATAATAATTTAATAATTAATTTAATTTAATTATTTAATTTCATTAATTTTAATTATCTGCATATTTTATAATTTTATTGAGGTAAAATCAGAATATTTAAAGTATACAGTTTGAAAATTTTGACATATGTATGTACTTGTGAAAACTCAATACCTCTTATACCTACCCCTTTGTAAGTCCTCATTCTCTCTCCACAAGCCCCCTCACCACTCCCCAAGTAAACACTAATCTGCTTCTGTCACTACAGACTCTTTGCATTTTCTAGAATTCTATATAAATGGGATCATGCAGTAAGTACTCATTTTTTTAGTCTGATTTCTTTCATTCAGCTTAATTATATTGAGATTAATCTATGCTTTTATACACCCAAGTTTATTTCTTTTTGTTGCTAAGTAGTATTCCCTTTTGTGGATATACCAGAATTTGTTTATTTATCCATTCACTAATGATGGACGTTTGGGTCGTTGCCAGTTTTTGGTTATTACTAATGAAGCTGGTATAAACATTCATTTGTATGTCTTTGTGTGGTGATATGCTTTCATTTATCTTGGGTAAATACTTGGTGGTAGAATGATTGGGTCATATGGTAAATATATATTTAAATTTTTTAGAAACTGCCAAACTGTGCTTCCAAAGCAGCTAAATTATTTTACATTGCCATGAGCAATATATGAAAGTTCTAGTTACTCCTTATCCTTGCCAATCCTGGAATTGGTGAGCCTTTAAAAATTGTGGTCATTCTAATAGATGTATGGTATTATCTCATTGTGGTTTTAATTTGCATTTCCTGAATGTCGCGCTGGCGCGACAACCTCGAACCAGGGCTGAGGGTAATGGAATGAGAAAATGAAAGTAGAGACAAAGCATGGGGGCGGGAGGAACACAACGGATGATGTCTAGATTGTGTTCAGCTTTATTTCAGAGTGCGCATGCTTATATAGTGTGCGAAAAACAAGTTCAAGGAAACAGCTCCACACGTAAGTCACGTAGCACACGCAGCACTTCTCTAAGGACTACTAAGATTAACAAAGGCCGATTTATGAGTCGCATGTGCACATACCTCAGAGACATTACCACAAATCAGCGAGATAATTGGTTGCAACCTGTACAGCTTGTTTTTCAAAGTGGCATGACCAATCACAGACCAGCATGCCTCAAGGCCCCTTGCACGAGCCCATTCTCCAGCGCCCACTTTCCACCCAATCAGGCAGGGGTCACGAGTCAGGGCATAAGCCCATTCTCTAGCGACCGCTTTCCGCCCATTCGGGCAGGGGTCACGAGTCCGGGCTCGGCAGGTCCCTTTAACAGCTAGCCTGCGGCTGTCCACACCTGAATGATCCAATGATTTTAAACATACTTTCATGTACTTATTTGCTATCTGTATATCTTCTGCCCATTAAAAAATATGTTCGTGTTCTTATTACTGCATTTTGAAAGTATATGTTCTGAATATGAGTCCTTTCCTGGATGTGTGATTAGTAAATACATTCTTCTAGTGTATGGCTTGTCTTTTCATTTTTTGAAGAATGTCTTTCAAAAAGCATAAGTTCATACTTCTGAAGAAGTCTAGTCTACAATTATTTCTTTTATGGATTGTGCTTTTGCTGTTTTATCCAAAAGTTTTTGTTTAACCTTAGGTCACATAGACGTCAGAAAACAAGTCAAAGTAGTTGATAGAAATTTGTGCAGATGTTTCATTGTTTTCTGAAGGAGAAGCTACTGTCAAGTTATTATACTGAAAAAGAAGTTTTGAGGCAGACAACTTGACAAACTTTCCAATATTAGATAAAGCGTTTCTGTGGTTTAGCAATGAGAACAACTAAGCCTTGTCAATTTCTCTGATGGTAGAAGCCTGCAGACCACTGGAAGCACTGAAATGTTCTTTTATAGGTTACTTTGTTCAGATGACATTAAATGGAATCATGGGTTTATAATAATTTTCTTCTGAAATAGATAAACCCTTTCAAAATTGGCCTCATTTACTAAGAGGGAAATGACTTCATAGTTAATGAACTTGAAGAATCTTGAAAAATTCAGATGTTCCTTGACACAAATCTATGCTTGTCTAAGAAATGGGATTTAAGAACCCTGATTCTGTGTTTTGTCACGCTTTGTAAATCTGGATTTTTCAGCTCCAGCTGCTATTAGACATGACCTGTGCATTATCGTGCAAAAAAGTCATAATTTCAACTTCTCATTCAAGCCAAACAAAAATTTCTTACTGACATTTTCATTTGTATAATTTAGATATCTTTTTTCTTCTTTTAAGAAATAGGCATTACTTTTTGCTTGTGAAATGAGATGACTTTTGGGGGCAAGGATTGGTTTAATATTGTGCAATATTTTGTGCATTTGTTTTAATGCATTTTGTGTGTATGTGTAGTAATGAGAGCGAGAGCGAGAGTGAGAGCGAGAGCGAGAGAGAGGAAAGGAGGAGAGGAGAGAGGGAGAAGGAACAATGTGAAACAAAGCTTTCATTAGAATTTCAATTGGATCCACTCTCCCCCAAAACCACTGGTATAGAAGGCTTTGAAATCAGTCCTATTCTTTCGAGGTAACACCATCATATATGTAAAATTGGCAAGTTGCATGATTTTTTTTGCGCCTATTTACAAATATATAAATCAGAGCTTTGAGCAAAGAACACTGCAGTATGTTTAATTCTAGTCTGTATCATTCTTATTATTGTGGAACACTACTATATAATTACAATATGTAAATTTTTTCTGGTATATTTTCTTTTTACATTCTATATTTAATGTTAATGTTGACTACCCTTTTGTATAGACTATGGTATTCTAACATCAGTTAATTCTATTCACATTTTTAGTTTGCATTTTTATCTCATGTTCCTAGTGAGTGTGCTAATGCAGTTTTTCCCCTCTTCTGTTTTTGAACCATTATTACAGTTAATGGAATGCTGGACTTTTCAGATTTCCTTAAGGCTGTGAATGATGTTTGTTGTTTCGTCTCTCAGGATCCAGGTAAAAAAAATGATTCTTCAAAATTATAGAAGAGAATGATTTTGATTTTAACTGATTTTAAGGTGGGGTGGTTATATGAATTTACATTTTTTTAAGAATTTTTTTTTAACGATTTTATGTATTTGACAGAGAGAGACAGTGAGAGCAGGAACACAAGCAAGGGGAGTGGGAGAGGGAGAAGCAGGCTTCCCTCTAAGCAGGGAGCCTCATGTGGGGCTCCATCCCAGGATCCTGGGATCATGACCTGAGCTGAAGGCAGATGCCTAAGGACTGAGCCACCCAGGCACCGCTTTCAGAATCTTTCAAGTACTTTCCCTCCAGCAGTCTAGGTTGAGAAAAATTAGACATGAGTTGTTTCATAAAAGGCACTGAAAAATGTGGATCCCTTCCATGGTATCCTAATTTTCTTTCTTTAATCTTCATTGGATGGATACAACTGCTAGATTAATTTTCTTTTCTTTTCCTTTTTTTTCAAATATTTTATTTATTTATTTTGAGAGAGGGAGTGAGACAGCACAAGCAAGGGGGAGCAGCAGGCAGAGGGAGAGAAAGAAGCAGGCTCCCCCCTGAGCAGGGAGCCCAGTGCGGAACTTGATCCCTAGACCCGGGGATCATGACCTGAGCCAAAGGCAGGCGCTTAACTGACTGAGCCACCCAGGCACCCTAGATTAATTTTCTTAATGTGATTTTTGTCATGTCATTCTCCTGCTCAAAGATTTAGATGTTCTTCCTATGATTAAATGAATGAAGTCCAAACTCTTATGCCTGGCATCCTCACCTCTTAATAGTTTTGCTTGCCATTGCTCCTTTCTCTGTAGGATCTTTTCCAGGCAAGGAACCCCATGCTCCAGTTAATCAAAAATCTCTATACATGCCAATTTAATTTTTATTTCCACACCCTTGTTCATGTGTTTTTTTCTTTTTTTCTCTGTGAAGTCTCAAACATGTCTATTTTCTTCTATAGCTTAACAGTACTCTCTTCACTGCTTGTATTTCTCCCCAAAAATTTCGGATACTGATGGATCTCTTAACAACTTTTAGTTTATACTACATATAAATTGCAAAGAAAGTGATCGGAAGAACTATTCATGTTAGTGATAGAAACAGTGCTTCCAAAAGTCTGCTATCTCTAGTGTTCATGCCCTAATTTTAATAGTTCCTTGGTTTAAAACACAACAAAACGAAACAAAAACCAGTTCCTTGGTTTTTCCATTAGGCAAGATCAAGTTCCTATAATCAGTCCTTGGGATTATATATTTTCGTAGTCAACCTCACTGTATTTTCTTAGAATCAAGGATATATGAATGTGATAGTCTTCATATACCTGGATAAGGAAGCAAAAGGCCAGAAAAACTTTAATGTTTATGTATTCCTTAATGCAATAAAAGTTATTAAATGCCTACCATATGCAGCAATTAACAATATAGATATAATGCTTGGCTTGCTTTTCTTTTGTTAATCCTTACTTCCTACTTGGCATTTTGATTAACTCCTATAGCATTGGGTTTCTCCTGGTTCTCCTAGGTCTACTTGGTTTTCATCTTGAAAACCAAGCTTTTTCTTGACTATAGATTTATATGTGTGTTTGGGTTGCTAAGTGCTGCCTACTTTTCAAGCCAAAGTTTAGCTCCCAGGTATTCCTTTGTTTTTCAAGTCCCAGATTGCTATTTTGACTTTATTTTTGTTTATGGTCAAATGTTCTGAGACTAATGAAGTCCCAAGTTTCTTTTTTTACCTCTTAAAATAATATACCTAATTCTTGAATATGCTATTTTTATAAAATATCCAAGCAATATATGAAAGTAAATATGTAAAAGATCCTCTTTAATCCTTCCTAGATTGTTAGTTTAATGTTGACTTTAGAATCTTTTTATATGCAATTATGAATATATATGTATTTATACATACTTATATATTTTGTAAGACAAAATGAGTTTTCAATTACTAGGCAGAGGAGAACAAGAGGACCTAAATCTTACGGAAGCAAGTGAAAAAATCAAGCATACAGTTAGGAGTCAAGAGACCCAAGAAAATAAAAGGGAAAAATAGAACTATCTTCTACTTGAAGAGAAAGGGATCATGCCAAATACATTATTGTCTAGCATGATTTTTTTTTTAAACTGAATAATATGTTTTGGAAGATTTTCCATGCCAGTAGGTGTAGGTCAGCCTATTACTTTTTAATAGCTGCATGGTGTCCGAAGAGTATAGATATACTATAATTTATTTAACTAATCCTTTATTATTGAATATTTAATTAATTCTAATTATCTTAGTATTAGAAACTATTTCACAATGAATATAACTTTTCTTATGTTTTTATATTTTGTATATATTTATTTTGTATTATAGTTTCTATGTGTGCCTGTATCTTTATGATGGCTTTGTAAGACAAAATTAGTTGTCAATTATTAGGTAGAAGAGAACCAGAGGGACTATGTGCATACTCGAGACATGCCTTCAACACTCAGACAGATAGTTTTCAACTCTTCCTTTGCCTTCACTTCCTGCTTATGTGTATCATCAAGGTTAGCTAGATTTTCCTTTTAAGTTTGTTTGCTAGCCTATCATTTGCTCCAGCTACTTTTATTGACTTGGAAATAGGCCCACGACATATTTTTGAGTGGAAAGATAGTGGACTATATATACTGTTTTATTTGAGTGAAATGTTTGCGATCATTGATGTGTATAAAGAGACATAGAAAGGTATCCGAGTAGAATATTAATAAAAATGCATCATTTTTTGCATGTCCTGGATGGGAAATTTGTGTTGCTTTTATCTTTATTCTTTGTGCAGTTGTGGGTTTATTCGACTTTGTAAAATTGGTATGTTATTGGAAGAGCAGCAATAGCATTGAAGAGCAGGGCTTCAGAATCTGTCTTTTTGTTGTTGTTTGTTTCAAGTTTTATTTAAATTCTAGTTAGTTAACATGTAATGTAATATTGGTTTCAGGAGAGAAATTTAGTGATTCATCACTTATATATAATACCCAGTGCTTGTTCCAACTGTTACCTACCACTTCAGGCAGTCATAATGTTAACTAATTGCCTCTGATTGTTTTTAATGAGTACTCCCAGGGAAAAGACTGCACTGGGCAAGCTTTGAGTCAGGTAAAATAAGGACAGTTTTGCAAGTAGGGTCTTCCACAGAACCACCAAACAGGTAAAATAATGACAGTTCTTAGGAAATGGGGCTTTGAAGAAGTTTAACCTCATTCTTTTCCATTGGCTGTCAGGCTACTGTTTTTCATCATGGTTATAGGCTCTTAGTTTTCAAAGTTTCTGGGAGGCTGGATGATGATTTGGGAATATGACAAGTTAAAATGCCACAAAATTCACTGTTACTGAGATTCAGCCATTCTTCTTGAAAAAACACTCTTTGGATTGCTGTAAGCCTTTGATTTCTATCTGGGTTTTGGAAAAAGTTGATTCTGATGATTTTTGCCAGTGTTCTCATTGCTTTTATGGGGGAGAGGATTCTCAGAGGTCCTTCCTCGCCACTTCTGTTTACTTGATCAATAACTACTAGTTGAATAAATGAATAATGCCCAGTTCTTCCTCCCTGCCTGTGCAAATCTAAAACCTTGTGGATCATTATGCTTGTTATATCCTGAATTCCAAGAAAATGTGGTCTGACTATAAAGTGATTTGCTCTCCGGAATTGATTATGGGAATTGAGTTTCCTTATCAAATTAAATTAAGGGATGGAGTGGTCTGAGGAGCACTTAAATTCAGCATTAAGACCAGGTATCAAAGAAGGGCCACATGTACCCCAGTGTTCATAGCAGCAATGGCCACAATCGCCAAACTGTGGAAAGAGCCAAGATGCCCTTCAACAGATGAATGGATCAAAAAGATATGGTCCATATATACAATGGAATATTATACCTCTATCAGAAAGGATGAATACTCAACTTTTGTTTCAACATGGACGGGACTGGAAGAGATTATACTGAGTGAAATAAGTCAAGCAGAGACAGTCAATTATCATATGGTCTCACTTACGTGTGGAGCATAAGGAAAAACATGGAGGACATTGTGAGAGGGAAGGGAGGTGTGAATTGGAGGAAATCGGAGGGGTGATGAACCATGAGAGACTGTGAACTCTGAGCAACGGACTGAGGGTTTTGTAGGGGTGGGGATGGGGGGTTGGGCGAGCCTGGTGGGTGGGTATTGAGGAGGGCATGTATTGCATGGAGCACTGGGTGTGGTACATGAACAATGAATCTTGTAACACTGAAAAAATAAAATAAAAGTATTTGGGGAAAAAAACACAAAAAACAAAATAAATAAATAAGTAAATAAATAAGTAAGTAAGTAAGTAAATAAATAAATAAATAAATAAAATTGGGTTTAAAAAAAAAAAAGACCAGGTATCAATCTGTTTAGATTTTAAGAAAAATATTTGTTTAGGAAAAATTCTCTCATTAATATGGATATTTTCTTCTAACTGTGTTTTTTCCAATACTTTTGATACTTATGGTAGCTTAAGAAAATGAAGTTTCTGTGGAGAAATAGAAGACCTTTTAATAGTGGTTAAACCATTGCTAAACTCTTTGTAATATAAAAAATCTAAAGAGAAATTTTGTATCTATTCCATGCTTCTTTTATACTATTTTTTCTAAATGACATTTTAAAGCAATTAATGATGCTGTCAAATTTTGGTTTAAGCTGCCTTGCTATTATAGATTATACCACTGGTAAGAAATTATTTTAGTTAAAAGTTTTAACTAAGAGGTGAATATGGTATAATGAGAGAACCCATACCTTTTAGCACAATGCCCATAACTTTTAGCACAATGCTCAGCATATAAATAGCATTCAGTAAATACCAGCTATTATTGCTAATATTATATCACTAGTGATAATAGCAAAAATTGTATTTTATACTAAGAATGTGGTCAGAATTGAGCAAATGCCTACTTGCACGTAAATTTTTAGAAAACCCTGTGCCTATGTTATTTTCCTCTGGTAGGTTATTGACACAAAATCAGCTCCTCCAAGAAAAGCTATTGGTTCTTATGGTAAAATAATATCTTTGTTTATTGTATTTTTGCAGCATTCCAGAATGCCTTGAAGATTTTCTGTAGGATAAAAAGTGGTCGAGTTGCAACTGATGAACTGGCTGCTGTTTTGGATAGCATGGATATCCCTGTAATCCCTGAAACTTTTCAGGAAGTGATAAAACATGCTAGTATAGACAGTGAGTTATTTGAACTAATAAGTATATTTATCTTTCTTGGATATCAGTTTTCTGATTCTTCCTTTATTTCTCCTTCTTTTTCTTCTTGATTCTTGCCTTTTGCCATCATCACTGCTTACTGATGTCTTATGGTAAGAGAGAGCCTAGGAAAATTAAACGAGAAATTTCTAAAATTGTGAGAGGGAAGGGAGGGATGAATTGGAGGAAATCGGAGGGGTGAAGAACCATGAGAGACTGTGAACTCAGAACAAGGGACTGAGGGTTTTGGAGGGGAGGGGGGTGGGGGGATGGGCGAGTCTGGTGGTGGGTATTGAGGAGGGCACGTATTGCATGGAGCACTGGGTGTGGTACATAAACAATGAATCTTATAACACTGAAAAAATAAAATAAAAGTATTTGGGAAAAAAATAAAAAAAATAAAATTGTTATATTTTGGTATGTTTGGTAAAAATCTAAGAGAAAAATGGATTTATTTTCTTTTCAAATTTAACTCTCTTTTCCAATAGTTATTTCTTGTCTGTGTAGAGATGGTTTCTGTGTGTCGAGGGCTTTGGCTTCACAAGTTAGGAGAGTTAAATTTCTTGAATTTTAAATTTTTTTTAGATAGCTTTGATTACACAATCTTCCTATGCTATTCAGTTACTCTGCATAATGTAGATTTCTTTTAAACATTATAAATACATTTAGCAGATGTTTTGTATTACATGTTTACATGTCACCAGGGGGTGTCTGATAATAATGGGCTGATAAATGATCGATTCATTGATTATCCATTCATTTAGTCATTTAATATCTACTGTGCTTGGAACTGTGCTAGGTGATACATAGATGAATAGAACACACTTCTTTTTCCAAAGGAGCTCACATTCTAGTGTGGAAAGAGTTAAGTAAAATGAGAATTATAATGTTGTATAGCAAATACTATTATAGAATGTAGATAGGCTGCAAATGTATCCTGGAAGCACCAGGAAAAGATTATCAGAGGATGTGATAGCTGAGCTAAATCTTGAAGGGTCAGTAGGGGTTAATTGGTTGAAGGTGGTAATGAAGAATGAGAAAGATATTTTAGACTGAGGGAATAGTTTGTAGAAATATGGCAGGAAAATAATCAGACATGATACCCTTTTCAATGGGCTTCCACTGGTTTTTGTCATATGTTAGTGGTGGCTTTTTAGTGGGCCCTTGGTTGCTGAAATGTGGTGTGAAGATAGAACCAGGCTACATGAATTTCTTTTCCTTCCTTCCTTCCTTCCAACTTCCTTCCTTCCAACTTCCTAACTAACTTTCTTTTCTTTTCTCTTTTCTTTTCTTTTTTCCTTTTCCTTTTCTTTTTTCTTTCGAATGGGAGAGGCAGACAGAAAATCTTAAGCAGACTCCACACCCAGTGCAGAGCCTGACACAGCGCTCGATCTCACAACCCTGAAATCATGACCTGAGTCAAAATCAAGAGTTGGTCGTTTAACTGACTGAGCCACCCAGGCACCCCAGGCTGCATAGATTTTACTAGGTAGTCATTTATGGTGGGTTCTGGGTTGGTAGACATAAGTGGAGGGATGTTCCGAGGCATGAAGATGTCCATAAAATAGGGATTTTAAAGATTAATCTCAAGCCATATTATTAAATAGCCTTTAGGTCATGTTCTACCAGAAGCAACAGAAATCATAAATGAGCTCACTGTTGCACTTTTTTTTTTTGACTTAGGGAATTCTGGTCTGGTTTTCCAGGCCTCTTACTTTATTTGGGGAGCTAAACTGAAAAATTATGCTAATTTCATAGGATTATTGTAGGAATTAACTATAAACATTATTATTGTGTTTGGCACCTAGAACAGTTTCAAGAAATGTGAAGCAGAAACCGAGAATTATCCTTGACAACTCTGTTTTCTCTATTCTCCTTATCCAGTCATTATGAATTGCTATTATTTTAAACTCCTAAATATTTCTTAAATCTTTCTATTTTCCAACATTACTACCTTAGTCCAAGTTACTATAATCTTTCCTTAGAACCATTAATGTTCATCCTAACAAGTCCACCCATATCTGGTCTTTCCCCCTTTACACTGTAGCCAGAATAATCTTTTTAAAAAAAACACATCTCATCATGTTACCTCCCTATATAAAATCTAAAAATACTTCTTGGAATGAAGAATGCTTTAATGTTGTGTACAAGGCCTTGCAATATCTGGCCTTTACCGTTGGTCTCCAGCTTTGTCGCAGTCCACATTCTGCTTTGCTTACTGTACCTTCACAGAGTTTTGGTTGTATACCATGCCTCCTCCTGCCATAGCCTTTGCCTGTGTTCTTTTCTTTGCCTGGAACATTCTGCTCCTCCTAGTTAATTCCTACTTATATTTTAGATTTAAACTCAACTCTATAGGGATGTTTCCATGACTTCTCTAACCAGGTCAGATTCTTATATCATACACTCTCACAGCACTAACTGCAATTGCAATTTTTTTTTCTTATTGTTTTATTAAGATCTGTATCTCAAATAAGAGCACCAGGAAAGCAGATATGATGTCTACTTTTGCTCAATGTTGTATCCTCAGTACCTATTAGTACAGTGCTTATGGTACATATTAACTGCTCAACAAATATATGTTGAATGAGTTAATAAGTCTCACCCTTTACTCCGATCTCCTCCAACCAGGGAGAACAAGATTTCTTCTCTATGTCATTTTGATAAGCTGGTTGTGACTTAAGGTAAAATTCCTCATAGGGAAGGTCCTTGTCTTTTGATTAGGAAAATAATTTTAATAGGTTTGTTTGATTATGGGAGTTAAAACCTATTGGGAGACACTTAATTTGAGCAAAAAGGTAGGGTAAAGTATTCTATATAAGAAAACAACAGGAATTTAGATTACCATAGTGGCTAATTGGCAGCTGGAGGAAGAAGATTGAGGGAAGCTAAGAGTGGATTGGGAGTCTTGGAATCAGTAGAGAGTAGCTATAGAACTCTGGGACAGTGGTTTGATGTTGCTTGTTGTACTATACAGAACTCCCATTCTCCCATTAATTGCAAGTTGTCAGGTAAAAGTTGGTTATATACAATAGCCTTGTGTTAGTAGTGTTGGTGGGTGGATTTAAAGGAGAAAGGTCTGTAGGTTCTGTGTTAGGTAGGCTTGGGGTGGAGAGACTATAGCACCTATAAAATGTGATGATGTAAGTGAGATCGAGAGTCCAGGGGAATAGAAGAAACACAAATCAATTGCAAGAGTATAAAACAGTCAGGAATCCTCAAATTTTGGAGGTAGTATTGATTTATGTTCATATAGTATACGATCTGGGGTCTGAAGTATTTAACTTAAATATTAAAGGAAAGGACAACCCCAGAATGCCAAAAATCTTGGATTACCTAGGTAGGAGATATGGATTCTTCTGTAACAGAATTTTGAACTAAGGAGTGATATAACTAGTAGAAGACATAGCACCCTGTTATAGGTACTATTTTAACATCTTGTTTTTGAGTAATAATGATACATGGAGAATATGTTCATCTTTATGAGTATTCACAATGAAGAGGAAAGAATTATGCTGTTGGAATTTGCAAGGACATCCAGCAAGCATTTGCTTCATTAAGATATGGCAAGAGAAATATGGAAAATAACTTGGTGACAGTTCTGGGAGTGTCAGGTATTTTGGTTTTTGAAATAGGATACTTTAGTGCAGTAGTTTTTTCTCTCATGGTGATTAGTAATCTGATAATTGAACTGGGTGAAAAGTAGTGACTAGCATATTTTTTGATAGAGGAGGTTTTCAATATTGTGGAGCTATTGTGAAGATTATGGAAATGTAGTATTAATAGTCACTTAACACCTTCAAAGTAATGTTGTCCTGAATATGACCCTGATTATTAGGATAATTTTTTTTTCACACTAGGTATTTATATTTTCCAGGTTGGATTTCCTCCAGAAGTACATATATAAGAATAGGAGGCTGTTTTGAACTTCCCTTATGAAATAAATGGTGTCTATAACTACACCCATTGCCTCGGTCTCAACCAGAAATTATTCATTAAGGTTCTGATAAGCCAGATAAGGGCCAAAATAGTAATTTCAGATTCTGTAATGCTTATTTGGCCACCAGGGACTATTTAAATAGATGATATTTATTTGGGAGGTTTGTGATAGATATCTATTTTTGTACAGAAGCAAGGGACAAATTTTGAGCAAGAGCTAGTGAATCTGTAAATAGTTAGCTACTGTATTCTCACTGATCGGTATTGGACCTCTTTCCAGAGAAGGGAGTTTTTTAAGTGGAGAGCAGCTATAAACAATAATGGCCTTCTCCATTGGATTAATTTATGTATGGTTCAACAGAATACTTTTCACTGATCCAATTCAAGAGTTTGAGGCCCGAAGCCTTGAATTATTTTAGGACTTAAGCTATGATCTAAGAACTTAGGAAATCGACTCAATCTACAATAAGTGCCCAGAGTTCCCTGCAGAGTCTAAGGGGGGTGTTAGTACCAAAATCAAGAAGAGAATGAGATTAAATACCAAGGCAATAAAAAAACAGAATGTAAGAAGCAGTTCCTAATCAGAAGACAACTTAGCATTCAACTGGTCTAGCACTTCTTTGATTGGGTCAAATACTTACCTTGCTCTGCAGTAATTTAAAGGCCTGCACCTGACGTAGCTTAACAATTTTCAAGAATCAGAATGAATCAAACCTACCCAACACCAAAACTATATTGTGTATAATTCTTCTTTGACTCAGAAGGCGCATTAAAAGCTTGCGTCTTTTTTTCAGGGTCTTCACTTATGTGTATAATTGAGCAGTTGATTGCTTACACATAGACTGAAGAATAAACCTAGTGTTTTTATAGGTAGATAAGTCAACTCCTGGTATTTTTCACCTTGGATGTCAAGCAAAGTCAAACATTTGGAGGCAAGAAGTATTGGGAAAAGCATTTTCTACCTCTGTGCACAATTGGAATGACATATTTAAGGTCACTGCCTCTGAACCCATTCTCTGTCATGCACTACCTAAGAAGGAAAATGGTCTTAGACAAAGGCAAATGCAGAAATGATAGGAAATTATAATTATGAGTGCTGGATACATATAAGATGCTAAATAAATGGTTTTCTGCTACCCACAATGTAGACATTGCATTATTCTTTACAGCCTTCAGTTTATTTTATTCATTCAAAAATAATTTTTACACTTACGTGTGGAGCATAAGGAAAAACATGGAGGACATTGGGAGAAGGAAAGGAAGGGTGAATTGGGGGAAATCAGAGGGGGAGATGAAACATGAGAGACTGTGGACTCTGAGAAACAAACTGAGGGTTTTGGAGGGGATCGGGGTGGGGGGTTGGGTGAGCCTGGTGGTGGGTATTGAGGAGGGCACATATTGCATGGAGCACTGGGTGTGGTGCATGAACAATGAATCTTGGAACACTGAAAAAATAAAATTAAAAAATAAAGTAAAATAAAACACTTGGAAAAACAAAAAACAAAAATAACTTTTAAGGGTGCCTGGGTGGCTCGGTCGGTTAAGCGTCTGCCTTTGACTCAGGTCATGATCCCAGGGTGCTGGGATCTAGTCCCGCATTGGGCTCCCTGTTCTGTGGGGAACCTGCTTCTCCCTCTCCTCTGCCTCTCTCTGTCTCTCATGAATGAATGAATAAATAAAATCTTTAAAAAAATAATTTTTAAGTACTAGGAAGTAGATACTTTGCCAGGTATTGGGGAAACAAATGACAACTTCTCCGCTCTTAAAGAGCTCATGATCTAGTGAGGAAGATAAGAGTTAAAACTTGAAACTCTACCTATGGTACACTCTCAAAAAAGCTGTTACTAAAATATTACCCTGATTACCTAGCTTTCAGGCTTAAAATGTGACTAATTTCTTTTGATGGGAAACTCTTTTATTAAGGAGAAAAGAAAATAATGGTCTTGGTCTTATGTTTCATTGTGTACTGAGTTATTAATTCACAATTCCAGATATTATTCAAAACCTATAATAGCTGGCCCTCCACTCCTCCTTCTGCACATCTCTGTTTTGTTTTCATATTAGAATAGGATGGAAGTAATATTTATTTTCAAAAAAGAAATACAATATTTAAACTTATTCTTTCTATTACAGGTAACCACAGGGTGGATATTAGAGATATTATATTTACTTTGGATGAACTACAGCACCAGTATGAGGGTTTTTGTAAGTGAGCTCTTGTTGCTATAATAAGTTTTATTTATAAATAAATTATCCTTAAATTCAACCCTAATTTATAGGTTTTATCATATGAGTTTTAAAGCCTTTTCTGAAACCTTTGCTCTCTTAAATTAGGGAGATAAAAGTTTAATACCCTAAGTATGCCTAATTAAAATTGGTTACATTCAGTTACATCTCTTAATTTTCTTTTATCTTTCCCTCAATATTTTAAAAGTTTAATACCCTAAGTATACCTAATTAAAATTGGTTACATTCAGTTACATCTCTTAATTTTCTACTTTTATCTTTCCCTTAATATTTTACAACAGAAAGTAAACTTTAAAACAAGATAATAACACTGAAAAAAGATATTTAATTTGCATATTGTGGGTCATTCTAGGTGGCTATTGTGGCTCTGTTACTAGGTGAACTCACATTTAGATGGTTATCACATCTATGTTTCCTGACACTGACAGTTAAACATTTTTAGTATATTCTTCACTATCATTCATGATTTAGTTCAGTTTTTCTTCATTAAGTACTTTTTTTAATCTCTTCCAATTGCATATCATGTCATTCCTTATTCTTTCTCTAATTTGTCCAAATGCCTTTTGACCAAGATTATCTATGTATATAATTTTGAGAATTATATAGTTATAATCTTACTGCAAATAAAGCAGCCTCTCGCTTGATCCTTTCCTCAGCTTCTCCAGAGGCAAACATTTTAAATGTTTTAGATGATTACTTGACATTTGTCTTCATGACCATAAATAACATTTGTATTGTTACTTGTTGATTTTTAAAATTTGGGGTAGACATAGTAAAGTTCCTAATTATGAAAAATAAGGATTTAGCTCTGTTTTATCTTCCTTGTCTCCACCATACCCACTTACTCTTCCCATACCTATCCACACTCCCAATATAGTTACATGGTAATTTGATTAGGTTTTAATTCAGTATTTATGCCAATAGGTTTGTGTAAACACTGTTCATAGCTGAGCTATACAGTATCTTGTGGTTACTTTCTTTTTCTCAGCAAATTTTTCCCTCTTTGAATTAATAATTGTCTTTTTTATTTATTTGCTTGGTTTTAAATATTTATTTATTTATTTAGAGAGGGAGATGAGGGGGAGGGCAGAGGAAGAGAGAGAATCCTAAGCAGTCTACATACCCAGCATGGAGCCCAACGTGGGGCTCAATCTCACGATCCTGAGATCATGACCTGAGCCAAAATCAAGAGTCCAACAAATGCTTAACCGACTGAGTGACCCAGGTGCCTCTGTATGCTTGATTTTTTTTTTTTTTTGGTTGTTACATTTTTTTTAATTTTTTTTAATTTTTTAATTAACACATAATGTATTATTTGCCCCAGGGTACATGTCTGTGATGTATGCTTGATTTTTAAATAAGTATATTTACTGCTGATAGAACCCTGAATTCTGCCAACTGTCTAAATATCCTCTCCATAAGTTTACGTGTACCAGGTATTCTATTAGTTTTATCTTCTTGAAGAAATCTTCCTTAGAGTATTCTAATGTTCTTCAGTATGGATTTGTTTCCCTCTACATCTTGTGTGCAGCTGTCACCCTGGAATCTTTTTTCATTAACATCTGGAGACTTTTGACTTCTCTCCTCCTGTATCAGATTTTGTCTTCACATTTGAGTGATAGTATGACTGGGTATAGAATTCTAGATTGTAAATAATTTTCTGGATTTTTCTAATCCTCAATATTGCTGTTGGTGTCCAAAATTTTTTGACTCCTGACTTTTTGTATGAAATTGATTTTTGTTTTTGCAAACTTATAGGATATTTTTGTTGTATATAGTATTGTGAAATTTCATGGTGGTATACCTTGTAATAAGTTTTTTTGCTATGATTGTGTTGGATAGAGTGACCTTTGATTCTGGAAAATTAAAACAATTTGTTAATGATTTCCTTTCCTCTATTTTTCTATTCTCTGTGAAACTCTTATTTGGATATTTGACATTCTGAATTGATTCCTTTTTTTTTTCAACCCTTTTCTCTTGTCTCTTTGTTATGTTTTCTGGGAGATTACCTTAAATTTATCTTCCAATGTTTTTATTTAGTTTTTTCACTTATAATTTTTAAATTTCCAGTAATTTCTCTGTTCTCAGATTTGAGAATGGTGAGCTAAAAAGCTGTTTGGAAGCTCCAAGCCTGAGGATGGAACTAACTGCTTATGAGCTGTAGGATAGTGGTTCTTAACCAGAGGTAATTTGGGAGTTTTTTCCCCCTCCTCCCTCCCTCCCCAGGAACATTTGGCAACATCTGAAGACATTTATGGTCATCACAATCTATGTTACTGGCATCAGGTGATTAGAGGCCAGGGGTGCTTCTAAATACCCTACAATACACAGGACAACCCCCCTCAATAAAGAATTATCTGTCTCTAAATGCTAGTACTGCCGAGGTTGAGAAACCCTGCTATAGGGTGATCTGGCTGGGTTCTTTATGTAGAAAACCCTTGATACCACTCTATTAAGGATATTTTTCCTTTTGATGGTCAGAGTGTTCAAAGAAGTTTCTCATATCCTTCCTGGAGGTATAGCCTTGCTTACTAAAGTTGCAGGTGTTAAATAAGACAAAAGCCTGGAGTTCCATTATTCAGTGTAACCCCTCTGCTATTTTTCCGTATAATACTCCTACCCTCCGTTGTGTTTAGTATTCCATAATTCCAGAGACTCTGCGTTTAATCCTTTCTGAGAGACTAAACTCAGTCTCTGAGAGACTGATAAATTGTCAGTCTCCTGCTGGAATGGGAGAAAATCAACCATCTGGTTGTGTGAAGGGAATCTAGGTATCAAACTACTACTTAAATGGACTTTTAACCAATTTATTTTTAGTTTCACTCTTACTCTTACTTTTAGAGGTATCTAAATGCTACTAACTTATAAGCACTTGGAGATTTTGTGTTATGAATTTGGTTGCTTCTTGGCTTTCCCCAATCTGCTTTATGATTCAGTCTTTTCAGGTCTACTAAGTTCATCAACATTCCAGTTTCCAAAATTTAATTGCAGTTGTTTCTTTACCTGTTCTTTTTATTATTATGGATTTATGATGTTTTAAAAATTCTTTTAGTTTTAATGGGGTTTTTGAAGGCTATTCAACTTGCTGTCACTACCTGAAAGTTTCAAAGTTTATTTTGAATTCTAGTTTTGTCTTTGGTTTAGGAGTTTTTTCATTAGTTTTTCTTTTCTTACATAGATATTACTAATAATCATATACCCACTCCCATGCATGATTCTAATAATGTATGCTATTTATTTCTTCTGTATCTTCGCTAATTTTTTTTTACTAGTTCTATTTTGGAGAAAGGAATATTGTCTCCAAATATAATTGTGGATTCGTCTATTTCTTTCAGTTTTGTCAGGTTTTGTTTCATGCATTTGGAAGCTCTGTTACTAGGTGAACTCACATTTAGGATAGTTGTATCTTTTTTTTTTTAAGATGTATTAATTTATTTGAGAGAGAGAGAGAAAGAACATGGCGGGGGGCAGGGGCAGAAGGAGAAGGAGAGAGAAACTCAGGCAGACTCCACGCTGAGTATGGACCCCCATGTGGGGCTCAATCCCATGACCCCAAGATCATGACCTGAGCTGAAACCAAGAGTTGGATGCTTAACCGATTGTGCCACTCAGGTGTCTCCGGATAGTTTTCTCTTCTTTGTGACTCTTTTATCATTATGTGGTATGTATATAATCACTGGTAATTTTCTTTTCTCTGAAGCTTACTTGTTCTGCTTCTAATGTAACTCCAGTTTTCTTTTGATTAGCGCTTACATGGTATATATTTCCCATCCTTTAAATTTTAACCTTCTTATATCACATATTTGAAGTTTTTGTAAACCACGTAGAGTTGGGTGATTCTTCTATTTACTTTAATCTCTATTTTAATTAGAGTGTTTAAATAATTTTTTCTTTTTCTTTTTTTTTTTTTTAAAGATTTTATTTGTTTATTTGACAGAGAGAGACACAGCGAGAGAAGGTACACACGTAGGGGGAGTGGGAGAGGGAGAAGCAGGTTCCCGCCGAGCAGAGAGCCAGATGCGGGGCTCGATCCCAGGACCCTGGGATCATGACCTGAGCTAAAGGCAGACTCTTTTTTTTTTTGTTTTGTTTTGTTTTTTTATCCCCAAATACTTTTATTTTATTTTTTCAGCGTTATAAGATTCATTGTTTATGTACCACACCCAGTGCTCCATGCAATACGTGCCCTCCTCAATACCCACCACCAGGCTCGCCCATCCCCCCAGCCCCTCCCCTCCAAAACTCTCAGTCCCTTGTTCTGAGTTCACAGCCTCTCATGGTTCTTCACCCCTCCGATTTCCTCCAAATTCATCCCTCCCCTCCCTCTCACAATG
>CM052891.1:14180320-14259166 GCA_028534135.1 Potos flavus | reverse complement strand
GTACTGCATCTGCATCTTTGGGGTAGATACCCAGTAGTGCGATTGCAGGGTCATAGGGTAACTCTATTTTTAATTTCTTGAGGAATCTCCACACTGTTTTCCAAAGTGGCTGCACCAACTTGCATTCCCACCAACAGTGGAAGAGGGTTCCCTGAAGGCAGACTCTTAACTACTGAGCCACCCAGGCACCCCATTTATTTCAATGTTATTTTTAAATTTAAATTCAATTAATTGACATATAGCATATTATTAGCTTCAGAGGTAGAGTTCAGTGATTCATCAGTCTTATTTAACACCCAGTGCTCATTACATCATGTGCCCTCCTTAATTTCCATCACCAGTTAACCCATGCCCTGAGCCCCCTCACCTCCAGCAAACTTCAGTTTGTTTCCTATGGTTAAGAATCTCTTATGCTTTGTCTCCCTCCCTGATTTTGTCTTGTTTTATTTTTTCTTCCCTTCCCCAATGATCCTCTGTTTTGTTTCCTAAATTCCACATGTGAGTGAGATCATATGATAATTGTCTTTCTCTGATTGACTTACTTCGCTCAGCACAATAACCTATAGTTCCATCCATGTCATTAGAAATGGTAAGATCTCATTTCTTTTGATGGTTGAGTAGTATTCCATTGTACACACACACACACACACACACACACACACACACTACATCTTCTTTATCCATTCATCTGTCGATGGACATCTGGGCTCTTTCCATAGTTTGGCTATTGTGAACCTTGATGCAATAAACATTGGTGTGCACATTCCCCTTCAGATCACTACATTTGTATCTTTGGGGTAAATACCTAATACTTCAGTTGCTGGGTTGTAGCAGGAGGTTTTGAGGAACCTCCATACTGTTTTCCAGAGTGGCTGTACCACCTTGCATTCCTGATAGTTTCCTCTTTTTCCACATCCTGTCCAACATCTGTTGTTTCCTGACTTGCTAATTTTAGCCATTCTGACTGGTATGAGGTGGTATGTCATTGTGGTTTTAATTTGTATTTCCCCGATGACAAGTGATGTTGAGCACTTTTCCATGTGTCTATTGGCCATTTGGATGTCTTCTTGCAGAAATGTCTGTTCATGTGTTTTGCCCATTTCTTGATTGGATTATTTGTTCTTTGGGTGTTGAGTTTGATAAGTTCTTAATAGATTTTGGATACTAGCCCTTTATCTGATATGTCATTTGCAAATATCTTCTCCCATTCTGTCTGTTGTCTTTTGGTTGTGTTGACTGTTTCCTTTGCTGTGCAAAAGCTTTTTATCTTGATGAAGTCCCAGTAGTTCATTTTTGCCTTTGTTTCCCTTGCCTTCGGAGACATGTCTAGCAAGAAGTTGCTGCAGCCAGGATCGAAGAGGTTGCTGCCTGTGTTCCCCTCTAGGATTTTGATGGATTCCTGTCTCAAATTGAGGTCTTTCATCCATTTTGAGTCTATTTTTGTGTGTGATATAAGAAAATGGTCCAGTTTCATTCTTCTGCATATGGCTGTCCAGTTTTCCCAACACCATTTGTTGAAGAGACTGTCTTTTTTCCACTGGATATTCTTTCCTTCTTTGTCGAAGATTAGTTGGCCATAGAGTTGAGGGTCCATTTCTGGGCTCTCTATTCTGTTCCATTGATCTATGTGTCTGTTTTTGTGCCAATACCATACCATCTTGATGAATACACGTTTGTAATAGAACTTGACGTCCAGAATTGTGATGCTACCAGCTTTGGTTTTCTTTTTCAACATTTCTTTGAATATTAGGGGTCTTTTCTGGTTCCATACAAATTTTGGGATTCTTTGTTCCAGCTCTGTGAAAAAAGTTGGGTTGGTGGTATTTTGATAGGGATTGCATTGAATGCATACAATGCTCTAGGTAGCATAGACATCTTCACAATATTTGTTCTTCCAATCCGTGAGCGTGGAACGTTTTTCCATTTCTTTGTGCCTTCCTCAATTTCTTTCATGAGTGTTCTATAGTTTTCTGAGTACAGATTCTTTGCCTCCTTGGTTAGGTTTATTCCTAGGTATCTTATGGTTTTGGGTACAATTGTAAATGGGATTGAATCCTTAATTTATCTTTCTTCTGTCTCATTGTTAGTTTATAGAAATGCAGCTGATTTCTGTGCATTGATTTTATATCCTGCCATGTTGCCGTATTCCTGTATGAGTTCTGACAGTTTTGGGGTGGAGTCTTTTGGGGTTTACACATAGAGTATCATGTTATCTGCGAAGAGTGAGAGTTTGATTTCTTCTTTGCTGATTTGGATGCCTTTTATCTCTTGTTGTTGTCTGATTGCTGAGGCTAGGACTTCTAGTACAATGTTAAACAACCGTGGTGAGAGTGGACTTCCCTGCCATGTTCTTGACCTTTGGGGAAAAGCTCTGTTTTTCCCCATTGAGAATGATATTCACTGTGGGCTTTTCATATATGCTTTTATGATATTGAACATCAATATCATAAAATTGATCTATCCCTACACCTATGAAGAGTTTTAATCAAGAAAGTATCTGCACTTTGTCAAATGCCTTTTCTGTATCTATTGGGATAATTATATGCTTCTTGTCCTTTCTTTTATTAATGTAGTGTATCACATTGATTGAGTTGTGGATGTTGTGTTCACATCTATTGATTGTCTTTTCCAAAACAGATTGAGATTTTCTTGGTTCTTCATATGTGAAGTGATTTTGAATTAATATCATGGACATTTTGAATATTAAGTTATGAGACTGTGGATCTTAAATCCTATGGAAAATGTTGATTTGTTTTTGCAGGAATTTGACTCATTTTGGTTCAGGCTATAGTTTCAATCAATTTTCCATGTTTTGCAGTTTCAATGTTAATTTGTTTTTTACAGCCTTTGAAGTACTATTCAGATACGTGGGACATCCAGTGGCCCATCTGGGACCTAGATGGTGGTTTATCCAGGAGTTCAGTCCTCAGAATTTATGGTGTATTATTTAGGATCAAATCCATGTAGCTCAGGGTGAACCCAAGAGTTCATAAAGAATGTTATGAAGTTACTTTCCTGAGCTCCTCCCTCTTCGCAATTTACTTGGTGCTTTATAGTCTCATAGAGCTCCTTTAAATAATGTTGGATTTGGTTCTGATGCAGTTGAATTACTTGGAATCAGTTGGGTCCTTTTTCAGCTTGCTATTTAAAGCTTTTTAATGATGATCGCAGAGCAACTTTTATGCTAATTTAGCTCTACTACTAAGGCAGCATTCGTCAGATGAGTCTACTGGATGCCCCATGTATTATATGATCTTTCTGCTCTGGCTAATGGGATCACAAATCATTCTCAGTTCTCAGTGAGCTACAGGAATTGTCCTAACTACAATTTTCTGGTAATTCTCTCCATGTCCTTGGGTAGTATCTTCTCATGTATGTGCGGATTAATACTCAGCCAAAGAGTTAATGCTCATCTCCAGAACTCAGCAGTTCTCTCTTCTTTGGCATTCTACTCCCATATTCTAGATTCTTTGGCCTTCCTCTTATCTCCATTTCCTCTACTCTTTCAGACGAGCAGACTCTGTTCAGGTTTTACTTTCCTATGCTATGACATGGAAACTACTTCCAGGCAGTAAGCTGGTACAGTTGTAGGGTTTCTAGCTGGTTTGTTTCCCTTTTTTACAGGATTACTTAGTCCTGTGCTGCTTATTGTCCAATGCCTGAAAACTGTTTTTTTTTTCCTCCACATAAATTGTCCAATTTTTTAGTTATTTGAGGCTTAAGGGTAAAGTTTGGTCCCTATTGCAGTGTCTTAGCCCAAAGCAGAAGTGTCAAAATTTTATTTTTTTACCCATTCACTCCCCTGATTCTTTTTGATAAAATCTAGAGATCTGTGTCACCATCTTTAAAGATTTCTAAACTTTTTACACCTAAAACTAATGCAATGTTATATGTCAATTAAAAAAAATGAATTAATTTCAAAAAAGATTTCCAGACATTGAAAATCCAAGTATTTTCCTTTGCTTGTTCATTTTAACACTAAACTAAGAAAATTTCTATTTTTTCTGAGTGAAATGATTTCTTAGTCAAGATTATTGCTACTCTGTTGAAGTTTCTTGTTTTTCTTTGACTTTACTTCATCTCATAGCATCGTTTTGAGGACCATGTAGTGTAACATTTGAAATACTTTAAAATGTGTTGTTCAAATGTGACATACTATTCTGAGCCGTCAGGTGGACTTTATAAATAAAGCCCTAGTGGGACATTGTATTAATTTTTTCTAAAAATGTTATATATATATATATATATATATATATATATATATTTGCACAAAGTTATTTTCCCCCTACAAGTACTGAGAATCTTTAGGAGAGTAAATATTTGTATTCTGATTTTATAAATAAAAATTTCCCCATTACCACTTCCTTTTAGTTTGGTATGCCTATAACTAAGGGATTTGTAGCTGTATTGACATATCAGCCTATTATCTTTCAAAACTGGCAAAGAATGGGGAATGAGAACTATATGCTTTATCGGAGGCTCTCACTTTTGATTTAGTGTAACTTTGAATAGCTTTGGATGAAGGAATTTAAATATATTAAACCAGAAGATTATATTTAACCTAGTTAATAGTTCAGTCTTTCGGTTATCACCTCTGTAATTTTAAAAACATATTTATTTTATATATTTAAGCAACTGATAATTTCTTGAATAGCTTTAATGAGGACTTATTTTTAAAAATCTTTCAAATTTTGCAGGTAAATAATTAACTATGTTTCTCTCGCTTAGCAATTATGAAATGGTCAGCCTTGGATGAATCTACTTCTAACAGAAAGTTATCAAATATATCAGAATGCTATCTACAATATAGGAAGAAAAGCGCTTTATCTTCCAGACTGTTTGAACCATCATTATTCCCAAAGTTAAACAGAAAAAACCTCCAGTATCATAACATTATGGAGGATAATGATTACCTTGAATTTAAAAGATCAAAAAATCCTTTGCAAATAAAAAAATTCCTAAGTGGGGTTGATAGCAGCAATATAGAATTCCAGGAACCATATTCAAAGGATGGCATAAACTTTAAGAAACATTCAGAGAAGACTGAAATTCATGACTCAAAATCTATACCACATAACTTGAAGAGTATTACAAGCCTCAAAAAGTCTCTGGATAAAAGTGATACTTTTAGGATCCCCAGACTTCAGAAGCCAGCTGTGAGAAGGCATTCCAGCCCCCTAAAACAGGTTTCATCAAAGGAAAAAACTGCAATGAATCCTCTGGGTCAGTATCATATATGTAAGTCAAAATCTAGGTCCTTGAGTTCTTGAGTTATCCCAGAAATAAGCTGAATTAGTCAGTTATTAGATAGTTGTATGCATTTCAATTGTCAGTACTTTTGAGTAACTGCCACTTCTGGTCTATAGGCCAATGCATATAACATATAACATATAACACTGTGGTTTTGACCGTTGTGCCTTTCCAGATGCTCCCTTTTTCAGATGCCTAACATTGACCAAGAAGCTTACTCAGTGATTAATTGGACTGACTCATATTCCCTAGAAAATAGAGGGCCTGTTTTCTTTTGGAAATGGTTATTTTATCATTTATTTAACAAAGTGTGTAAGAAGTCTATGTGAAATTTTTGCTCAGGTTCCATAATTTAAAGATATGATATCCATATCCCATTTGATATGATGATACTTCAGATATTATTTCCTATGGATGTGGCAATATGAAGAGAAAATTAATATTATACGTCTCAGCTGCCCTGGCCTTTATAGTCTTCCTCAAAGATGAGCTAGTTTTCCCAAACGATACATGTTTTCTTCCTTCTGTGGTACCTCTATCACAGAAATACTGTGTATAGAGCTTATTTAAATACTCCTTTCTGTAGTCCTTGGCTGAAATTACTTAAGTTATGTTTATTTTCTTTAAAGAAATGTAGTGACCTTTTTATTGCATTTCATATTACACGTAATTGTTAAAATGAGTGCTTAGTGAAATATTAGTGATTCTTATACAGTAATGCATGTTTTCAATAACTCAGTTGAAAAGGGAGTGTGCTCTATTAAGGAGGCACAACGATGTTTATTTTGAGTCCTTTACCAATGCCCTACTATTACTCTGTGCCTCATTCCTATTTCTGAGTTCTTTATATTCCAGGAAGAATTAAAAACCTGGTTAAAGGAATAATGGAGTAGTAGGCATTTAGCCAGTGAGTAGAAGATGACTGTGGAAGAAAGTGGTTACCTCTCTTCCCGGTGTCACTAAAATCAAATCACCTACCATTGCCATGCTTAATGTTCTGTGTATAGAGAAGTGTGAAATAATTTATGTGGTATGACTTCCAAAATAAATTGATGATAATTGAGCATCTATGAAATGTGACTGTCACTTGATTTATATTTTAAAAACATTTTTAACTTTTCATTTTAAAATAATTTTAAAATCATAATAATTACACAAAAGTAAAGACATTCCTATATAGTCTTCATCTAGTTTTCCCAGGCGTTAAGATCTTGTATAACCACGGTAAATGCACTAAACAAAGAAATGAACACTGATGTAATATTATTTACTATTCTGAAGACCTTATTTGATTTTTTTTTGTTTGTTCCACAAATGCTCTTTTTCTGGTTCAAGGTCTCATCCAGGATCACAGATTACATTTAGTTGTCATCTTTCCTAAGTCTCCTCAGATCTGGGATAGTTTCATGACCGTGATACTTTTGAAGAGTATTGACTAGTTATTTTGTATAATGTCCCTCATTTGGGGTTTTCCTTGTATTTATTCATGATTAAGTTCAGGTTATACATTTTTGGCTGAATACCACTGAAGTGATATTGTGCCCATTTCAGTGCACGGTATCAGGGGGCTCATCATGGCCATGTATATCTGCCTCTAAAATTTTGATTTTGAAGATTGTGAACTGAAAGTATGGTAGACCATGGAGCACTGGGCATTATATGCAAACAATGAATCACGGAACACTACATCAAAAACTATTGATGTACTTACTGTATGGTGACTAATGTAGCATAATAAAAAAAAAAACAAAATAAGAAAAAAATAAAGCGATGGGAAGGGAATGAAATCTCACTTTTTGCTTGGCATCCTAGAATTTGAACACATTGGTGTTTTGATCTCTTGAACTCAGGCATTATATTTTAATCAGAACCAAGCAGCATTGGGTGAGCCACTTGAACAGGTTGTTCCTCCAAGCAAATAGTTTACGAATGCTTATAGAATTTTCAAGATTGTTTTCTGTTTGAACTATAAGGGAAATATTTAGATATATCGTAGGATACAACAGAAATATGAAGAAAAAAGCAGTTCTGTGAAATAATATTAAGTAGATAAAACTTGCTTTCTGATTATAAGATAAAGATTTTGGGTGCTAATTATTGCTTAAGACACATAAATTCTGTTCCTGAATAGTACTTTACATTTTGTATGTTTAGAAAACATCTGTGAAGCTATCAATAAACTCCAAGAAAATTACATTGCTGCGGAAGAACTTCAGTCCATTTTGCCTTCATTAGGAATTACTTTATCAAACAAAGAGTTCAAGAAGATTGTGACAGACACTACTCAAAATGGTGAGACTGATGATGCCAAACTTTTTGAGAAAATTAGATAGTTTTATGGGTAGTATTAAATGATGGAATAAGTTCTCAACTAGGAATGGAGCGGAATGGGCCATGCTAAAGAAGATTCTAAAAGAACAGATATGAAAATGGAAAATAGTATTAAAAAAAAGGTTTCTGGAAAGTCTGACCTAATGGATTGGTTTGGAGGAGCTAGGCCTTTTATATTTCAATTGTTTATGTAGGACTCCATGACTATCGCTTAACTATGCCTTCTAGAATGGAACATGGACTGAGGAAGTCTGATCCAGTTGTAGGGATGTTCAGGCAGTAAAACAACAATATCCAAGGGGTACAAAAATCTGAGCAAATAGCCTAAGGATCCAAGAAGAAATAATTGGAGATTCCAAAATGGAGAAGGAGTGCTACAGCTAGGAATTTAGGGCTAGTGCTACTTAAACAAACAGGTAGGCAGTTAGCATCTGGCATATCCCAGTCACCATCCTAAGTTCAAGGCAGAGTTTAAGTTTCCAGGAAGGGTTGTCGTATTAGAGAAGTTGTTTTATCATTAAGTAAGAACTGTCCGTAGCTGAAGTTTAGTTGAGGAGAGGGCAGAGGCAACATTTTGGGAAAAGACTGACTTGGGAATGTGTTACAAATGAATTCTTAGGGGCGCCTGGGTGGCTCAGTGGGTTAAAACCTCTGCTTTAGGCTCAGGTCATGATCTCAGGGTCCCGGGATCGAAACCTGGATCGGGCTCTCTGCTCAGCGGGGAGCCTGCTTCCCCCTCTCTCTCTGCCTGCCTCTCTGCCTACTTGTGATCTTTCTCTCTTTGTCCAATAAATAAATAAAATCTTAAAAAAAAGAAATGAATTCTTAGAACCTGAGCAAAATTTCCTAGCTAAGGCAAATAGAAAAGAAGATCTGATTTAAAAAAAAAACTAAGAAATAGGTGCTACTAAAATTATTGAGCCCTTTCTATTGCTTATCAGGATTGGTATGATCACTGTGGAGGCTTTGTACCTAAAAATAGATAGTTATTTGGATTAGCTGGATGTAGGAGGTAGAGATGGGGACATTTGGGTCTGTAAGGACTGGTTAGTATTGTCAGGGTGTCTTAATGGATAGCATATTGACTGGATTTTCATGATGGTGTGAAATAGACTCAAATTTCTCATGGTCCATCTATATGGGCACTTTTCCTTTTTCCTGTATCTATCGACAACCGAGTACCTAACTCAGTGCATTGCACTTTATCGTAGATATTTAAAAATTGTTAAGTAATTGTTGAAATGAAATGAACTGACCTAATTTAGAAAGACTCATCTAGGGAAACAAGATATGAAGACTCAATAGGATGATGATGAAGTGAAGGAGAAGTAATTCTTTCTTAGTTGTATTAAAAAATGAATTTACCTTTTATTAAAAAAAAATAACAATGCATAATCCAACTCTTTATTTTACAGAAAGTGGAATGGTGAACTTAGATGACTTTATGAATGCTCTCTCCATGGAGCAAAGTCCTCCTGAATATGATGGTAGGTGGGAAGTTTATTTTAAAATGATTTGGAGGAAATAAGCAGTTAGGTTGAAAAGAGTTAGGATCAACTGAACTGAGTTTGCTTTTTGGATAGATACTTAATAGTCCTGAAATCCTCAGGCAAGCCGTTTGCCAGTTTTTTAAAGACTTGCTCTATCAAGGTAATAATAGCTAACTTGCTTACCTCACAGAGTTGTTATGTGGATTTTAAAAACTGTAAAGTGCTACATAAATGTAGAGTAATAGTAAGGAAATGAGGAGATGAAATAGATAATTAGCTACTTTTTAGCAATTGATGGGTGATTTGATTTTTAATTTTTTTTTTAAGACTTTTTTCCTTTACTTGTGAGAGAGAGAGAGAAAGAGAAAGAGACAGCACAAGCAAGGGGAGCGACAGGCAGAGAGAGAAGCAGGCTCCCCGCTGAGCAAGAAGCCAGATGCTCAGGCATCATTTTGATCATTTCTTTGTTTAGCATAATGATTTCCAGTGACCGCCTAAAGTTGATTAACTCCAGATAATGGCTTTAATGCCCTCCATTGCCCAGCCTCCTCACTTTACTTATTCTAATTTTCTATTAGAGAAAGTCTATTTGTGTTTAATTTGTTCCAAAGTTTACACACCACACACACACACACACACATATCTATCAACCCCCTTAATAATTCTATATATTTGCAAGTTATTTTAAGAAAGCTTTCATTGCAGTAAAAATTTATCTGTTTAAATTTAATGAATGGAATACTACCCAAATTTGTGAGGTATATATTCGAAAGTATTATAAAAAGACATGTAGGATAGTTATTTCCAAGTAATAATATTTATATATACAGAAGATAAACCAAGATAAATTTACCAAAGACTGAGCCATGTATTGCAACGAAAACTTACCCCAATTCATCATTTGGGATTGAGGGTTTTCTACTTCTGTTTCTGCTACTGAGAAACACACTACTAGGAAATTTTAAATTATTAGAGAATTAAATGAGGAAACTGTATAATATTTTTGTTCCTATGCATTTAAGTTGCAATTAAATTGGCACTTCCTTAGATACAGAGACTATAGCAAGGTAGAATATATTTTTGGCTCTGATTTTGTACCTTGTTGGTTTTCAATACTATTAAGGATTCTGGTACTTCTTTTTATTCATAACATATCTGAAGTTCTTGTTTGTTAACTTAGTGTTACAACTAAAATTCATCTTACTATTGGTGTTTTCTTTTTAACTTTTATATTTAATACTTAATAGCATACTGCTTTATTTTCAGAGTTGACTGATGTCATTAAAGCCATTGATAAAATTAAACATGAAACTATGGATTATGCAGATCTGAATACTTGTCTTCAGGATTTTGGAGTTTACCTTTCTAAGCCAGAATTTGAGAAGATCACAGAGTTGACTGAAGCTAATGGAAAGTGATATATTTTTAGGAAAACTGGGTTTACACATATGAAAGAGGGTTGCTTTGCTATTTTTTCTCCTCAGAATAATGACTTTATTATTGCTATTAGGAAAAAAGGTCACTAAAATTAAACCAACACAGAAGAGTACTCAGAAGTACAACAAAACACACAAAATCCCATTACCCGGAAATAACCATAATAACCATCTTTTCAGACATTTTTTTCCTGTAGGCAAACATGAAAACAAAGAAAGTAGGGTTTCTGATTTTGCTTTCTGACAAGGTAGAGGTCAGCACAAAGGGCACTAAATGGGACAAAGGACTCTATTATGTCAAAGCCCGCAATTCATAATGAGGGTACTAATTTTGACCCTTATAACTAGCTAACTTTGTTACAAATAGTTATAAATAACTAACTTTGACGAGTTTTACCCTTATAACTTAGCAGCTACTTTTCTAAAGGGGATAATTGATAGTGAAGTAGACAAATGGGTAGGGTTATAGGTGAAATGAGAATGGACATGAATTGATAATATTTGCAGCTAGGGGAGAGTAAATGAGCTTTTATTACTATTTATTTTATTACTATTATTTTTTATATATTTTATTATTATACTTCTTACTTTGTGTATATTTAAAATTTTCCATAATAAAAAGTAAAAAAAAAAAAAAAAGTAAAAAAGAAATAGGGACAAACCTATGCAAAGAAAATGGTAAGACTTTGTTAAGGTATTGTAGCATACCTAAATAAATGGTAATATATCCCATATTCACGGATTCAGAGAACCCAGTCAGTTCTCCTAAGTAATTTATTTATCCAAAGCAGTTCTGTTAAAACCTTGACTTTTTTTGATGACTTAATTCTAATATTTGTATGCATGAACAAAGGCCAAGAATAGCTAAAACACTCTTGAGGGAAAAAAAAAACATGGGTATAGGGGTGTGTGAGTGGTGTTGGAGGGAACTTTCTCTCCTGAATGTCAAAACTCATTATAAAACTATAGTAAATAAAACAGGGTGAGAATGGCACAGAGATAGAAATTGACTGATAGGACAGGATAAGAAACTTCCAAACATATCCCCACACATATATGGAAACATATGTAATGAGGTGGCTGATCAGAGGGGAGAAAAAGCACCATTTAATAAATGGTGCTGGAATAATTAATTATTCAGATGCAAAAAATGAAATCAGATTCCTATCTATGTATCATATTCAGTAATAATTTCCAGATATGAACAGTAAAAGTTTTAGAAAAAGAGAAGAAAATTTTTCTTACTTACAGTTAGGAAAGATTATTCTTAAGATACAAAATCACTAACCAGAAAAGAATGATAAGTTTGACTACACTAAAAGACTT
This sequence comes from Potos flavus, assembly GCA_028534135.1. Lineage (NCBI taxonomy): Eukaryota > Metazoa > Chordata > Mammalia > Carnivora > Procyonidae > Potos > Potos flavus. Next base: position 14,247,333 of record CM052891.1, on the reverse strand, counting down.
TTCTTTAGTAAAAGATAATACAAACAGAATGAAAATACAAGCCACAGATAGAGTGAAGATTACTTGCAATACTCATAACATCAAAAGATTATTGTGGAGAATATATAGGGAATTCCTATAAATTAATAACCCAATAGAAAAATGACTAAATTATAAGAACAGCCATTGCCAGATTGAAGGAACACAAGTTACTAATAATCATATGAAAAAACTCTCAACATCATTAGTAATCAGGGAAATGCAAAATTTAGGTCATAGTGAAATATCTTTTTATGCCCACTAGATTGGTAAAAATTAAGATGTCTGTTAATTTAATGGTTGGTAAGTAAGACAAAAGTGATAAAAGAACTTTGAAAAACATTATATAGTTTTTTGAATGGTTTTCATACTTCATGACTTAGAAAATCCACATTTAGCTGTAGGTCTCAGAAAATCTCTTGCACTGATGTACAAGGAGACATGTTTAAGAATGTTCATGGCAGCACTGATCTTAATAGCAAACAAACAAAAAAAAAGAAACAACATCATCAGTGATAGAATGGTTAAATAAGTTGTGCCCATTGGTGCATAAAGAAATACTACTAGTCTGTACATTAGTAAAAACAATATACTATATGGATGATTCGTGGAAATATAAAATTGAATAAAAAAAGCAAGTCTCAGATTGCTATAAGAATCTGATAATTTTTATCAAGCTATAAAACAAAATTAAGGAATATTTTGTTTATCCTCTTTAAAATTATATGTGAAAAACCAAGAGATTGGTAAATTTGAAAAATTCAGCAATGCTCTCTCTGTAGGGAAACAGTAGAAAGGAATGGAAAAAGCACAGAAGCAGATGTAGTGGTATTAATAATGTTTTTCAAATGGATGGTGGGTTCAGTGGTTCAGCTGAAACATAGGTGTATCAAATAGACATTATCAAAAGTAAGGGAATGTATTGCTTTAGAAAGTTCTGTTCCTGTTAGTGAATATAAATCTTCATTAACTCTAACATTCCCCCAGAATTTTTTGAAGTTGCATTTTTTTTTAAGTCTCTAAATATTTGGCTAAGAACACAAAGTGATTTGGTGCTCCTTAAAGTAAACTTTTCAAAGATATTTGATCTTGGGAATAGGATAATAGGCTATACCTTATCTTTTATAGATTAGAATTAGAATTTTTTTAAGTGGGATAAGCAAAGGAGTAGAGTTATCAAAAGCTTGTTATATTTATGTAAAACCCTTAAAGCGGCCTTAGAAAATTCTTAGAATTTTTTTTTTACCCATTCTAATATTGGGAGATTATATATAATCAAGGAGAGACATTTTCTAAGTATAAAATGACTGTTAAAGTGTTTAATAGTTTCAACAGTATACTGGAATAAAGACAGCAGTATGAATGGTAGCCTGATATAGAAGAAACCAGAAGTCAAGAGAGCTCCCTTCTAATCTCTCATCTTATATTTCCTTTTGTGATCTTGGAAAAAAGTCATGATATCATGTATAAGTATTTTTTCTAAATATGTAAAATAATATACTAATTCTTCACCTACATATCTTGTTGCAAGGCCAAGGCAAGGTAATGTAAGTTAAAATTTAAAATGTGTACTTATGACTAGAAGGATTTTGATTAATTTTCCTGGCAATTTTTCAGTGTTTACTTTTTCCCTGTAAGTTGAATTGCTTTTTCCTCTTATACCTATATATTTTTAGTAATATTAGCTGATGGCTCGAATTATATTATCTCCCTAAATAGAGAATTTATTTTACATAGTTAAATATTTGTCTTAATAATTTAATACTTGAAGATACTGAAAAAAAAATGTTCTTTTCCCTTTAGAAACAAAAAAGGTGAATTTTAAAGAATTCATTGATACAATGATGACCAATACGGAACGCTTCTCTGCAAAATTATGTATGTAAAAACATCATTTTTTGTGCTTTTAGTGGACTAAATGCTGTGACAGATTTTAGAAGAATATAATATACAAAAAGACATCCTATGGTTTATCAGGCAAATAAGTGCCTGGCTTACTGGTGATATGTTCGGCCTTAATCTTCTCAAGTAATGATCCCTAAATCCAGAACAACTTCCACGTGCAAAAGAATTGAAAGCTATCATAATCTCACACTTACTATAGAGAGTTAGAAACATGTATGTAAAATTCATTTTGGGAAGAGTTAAAATGTCTTCCCAATTTGGGGAAGTGATGCCATCTAGTGACTATAGTTGAGTACTAATATGCAGATTTTCTACTTAAAGCTGTATTTTTTTTCATCTTCCAATTTATTCAGTAACATTTCTTGAGTCACTGTTATGTATCAGGCTTTATGTTAAGCTGTGAGTATGGTAAGCTGAGAAAGAGTCTTTGCCATTCAGAAGCTCACTCTAAAGAAATATAAGTTTATATATGTGTATTTTAAATGGAGTGAAGTTAGTACTTTAAAAATTAGGGTTAGGGGTACCTAGATGGCTCAGTCAATTAAGCATCTGACTCTTGATCTCAGCTTAGGTTTTGATCATGAGTTCAAGTTCTGCATTGGGCTCCATGCTGGGTGTGGAGCCTACTTAAAAAAAATGGGGTTAAAAGTAGCATTTTGTTATTTTGTGCTTAGTTATTGAGTAATACTGCATTTTAAGTAAGTTATTTTACCTTGTAATATAAATCCACTTAATTTGTTTTCTATACAAGGAAACAATAGATTAATTGGATGAAGAGAATATTTGCATTGTTAATGACTTCATTTTTCCTAGGAATTTCAGTTTCATGGAGATAAAAAATTTTATTAGTGCATATTCGTATCTGTAGTTATATTTCCTTTCTCATTCTTAATATTGCACATTCGTTTACTGCTTTTCCTTTTTTTCTTCATTTGACTGCTCATATCTTCATCAGACTGCTGATTGGTTTTTGTATACCTCATTGTGTACCTCATTGGGACCTTCCATCCTTTTCCCCCTCTACTTTCTCCTTACCTACCAGTCTCTTCCTGTTTTCAGTTTTCTTTCTTATTCAGTTTAAAATCTCTCTTGTCTGTGTGTCTCAAATACCCTAAATTCTCTTGCCCGTTTGTTGCACCTAGCTGACGAAACTCCCAACTCTGCTTTCTCCTTGTGGCTGACGGCATTTCTAGAGAAAATTATACCGCTGAGGAAAATGAATAGAGTGCCACTAGAAAGTCTTGATCATCAGTGTCTGCTGGCCCTTGACATTACCTAGGAATTAAGTGATTGTTCCTTTCCAGTTAGCTTATTTTTTTCACTCTCTGAAGTAACTGTTTAAAATCTCCATTCTCTCAAACTTCCATTCCTACCCCAACCTCTACCCTTCTCACATTTAGCAGATAACTTTGCCTTTATAGGGAAAATAGAAGCCTGTCTCTATTTTGAGGACATTAAGATGTTTCCAAATATGTTCTTCTAAAAATTTTTAAGTTTTTCTTTTTCATATTGAAGTCCTTAATTCACCTGGAATTGATTTTTAAGTATGGAGTGAAATTGGGATCCAATTTAATTTTTTTCCATAAGTATAATTAGCTATGACATTTTAATGTTAATTCTCTGTTTAGAATTTATGTATTATATAAATCATTTGATTTGGAACTCAACACTCACACATGATAGCCTTGGGATTTAGGTTGTAATTGGAGATTTATTCCCCCTATTCATGCCTCAGGCAGAGGACAGCTTTCTTCTTGAATTCCTAAAAAGGTGACCGGAGTGTTTTTAGTCATAATTTTTAGAATGGGAGACTTTCCAGGGTCCTGGTTTTAAGTAGGCATCTCAATTATAATTCTAGATATACCATATCTGTACCACATAACAATAATAATTACTACTAGTACTCATATTTATTGAGTGCTTACTATGTGCCAGTACTCTTCTAAATAGTTTTTATATATTAAGTCATTTAGTTCTTAGCTCTATTATTATTTTTATTTTATGGATGTGAAAACCATGGAATAGAGGTTTAAAAAGTCATATAACTAGTCTGTGGAGTTAAGATTAGAACTCAGGTGGAGCTTATGCTCTTAACTTCTACATTATACCAGCTGACTGCTATGGCATCAGCTTAGGCACACACATAAATCATATTTCTTCCTCATATCTGATACCTGATGATTTCCCTTTCTACTGAGCTTAGCATTCAATTGTTTAGGCGCCAAAGTTAGGAGTCATTCTTGATCTTTTTTCCCTTATGTCCCTAGCTCCACCACCTTCTTCCCTCATTCAGTTCATTACCAAATAATATTTTTATTGATATTTTGGCTTAGTATAGAATATGTTTTGTATTGGAAATTGAAGGGGAATGTGGCTATTGTTAGAATACTATATTGCCAGTTCTCTAAAAACACTCATTCAGGTTTTGACCTTGCCACTCCATACTAGCTTTTTTTTACAAAAGTTAAATCTCATTTTATTAAATGTCAATTTTTTGTTTTCATCTTCTTTACCTCCAGCAGTTTTTTTTTTACTTCAAGTATTATTTACATAGTGTTATATTAGTTTCAGGTGTACAGCATAATGATTCAACCATTCTTATGTTTTAATTTAATATGTTTACTCAAAATTTTTCTTCTTGTGTTTTCTGTGACACTGTAATCTCCTAATTTTTCTCCCACTTTATTGACTCTTCCTTTTTTAAAAAAATTGAGATTTAATTGACATATAACATTGTATAAATTTAGCCATACAAAGTGCTGATTTGATATACTTATATATTGCAATATGATCACCACCACAGTGTTAACTAATACCTTCATCACATCATGTAATTATAATTATAATTTTCTTTTTTGTGGTGAGAACACTAAGATTTAGTTAGCAACTTTCAAGTATATAATACAGTATTGTTAACTATAATCACAATGTTGTGCATTAGATCCCCAGAACTTATTCATCTTCTAATTGTAAATTAGGACCCTGTAACTACATCTTCCCAATTTCTCCACCTGGTAACTACCATTTTACTTTGTTTCTGAGCTCTGCTTTTTTTTAATGTAATTAATTAATTAATTAATTATGTTTTTCGAGTTCTTTTTAGATGCGAGACCTTACAATATTTGTCTTTCTCTGTCTGCTTTATCTTACTAAGCATAGTGTCCTTAAGGTCCATCCATGTTGTCACTAATGTCAAGATTTCCTTTTTTCTTGTAGCTGAATAATATTCCATTGTAAAATCGCTCTTCTTTTTTAGTCTTGTTTGCTGACTTCTTCCTTTCTGGCTTACTTTTAAATGTTAGCATGATCCCAGAATCCATTCTGAGTCCCATTCTCTAAGCCTCTTCCCAAATAATCTTACTTCTTTAAATATCTCTATCCTTTTGACTCCCCACTTATCTCATACTTAATATGTATAAAAAAGAATTCTTGGTCTCCAAGAATCTTATTTTTTCCCTAGTCTCTCTTATCTCAGTTTTTGACACCACTATCCACCCAGTTGCTCAGTTCTCAAACCTAGGAGTTCTTCATGGCCCCAGTCTCTCATTCATCGCTAAATACTCTCAGCTTTGGGGCATCTGGCTGATTCAGTTGGTAGAGCATGCAACGCTTGATCTCTGGGTTGTAAGTTTGAGCCCCACATTGGATGTAGAGATTACTTAAAAATAAAATCTTAGAAAAATATTCGCAGCTTCATTCTCAAAACACATCCTTTATTTGTCCACTTCTTATTATCTTCATCACTATTACGCTTGTTGAAGCCACTGTCATCTTTTTCTCTGAGCTACTATAGTAGCTTCCTAACTGCCTGATCTTCCAGAGAGTCCATTCTCTATACAGCAGCAGAGTGATCTTTTACACATTTGTAATGAGATAATTTCATCCCCCCCACATTAAACCTTCCATTAAATTCTGTTGGAATTAAAAAAAAACAACAACACAAAACTTCTTCCCATGGTTTGCAGTGGTAGACTGAAGAGAAAGTAAGATCCAGGGAAGAATTTGGGGGGGGGGGCGGGATGTAGAGCAAAAAGCTATTTAATTCATGTTTTTATCATTTGGGCTCGTTTATGAATTCAGACTTCTATAAAACTATATAGTTCAATGCAAACCACTCTTGATAGTGGTTCTTCAGGTGTGGCATCACTATAAGTTCTTGAAATATTTCAGAATCCTCAAAGAGACACTAATTCTGATGTTAAATATTTTATTGTGTTTTAATATTTGAAAATTGGCAGGGGCGCCTAGCTGGCTCAGTTGGTAGAACATGGGACTCTTGATGTTGGGGTTGTGAGTTCGATGCCCACACTGGGTATAGGGATCACGTAAAAATAAAATCTTAAAAAAGAAAAAAGAAAGAAAATTGGCAATCATTTATGCTGTATTTGTTATTACTCTTAACCATAAAAGCTTTAATTCCTGACTAGTCCAGATAATAGTTTACTATACTAACTTCTTGGACAAGCGTGTTGTAAAACTTGTGTGTTATCTACCCTTTAGTATTGCCTGATACTCTTGAAAACCTCCACAATTTAAGCAAAGAGAAGATGAATGCTTCTCACCTGTGGAACGGTCTGTCTGGGATGAATAGTAAATTGAACATAAAAGAATTCCAAAATGCATTGAAACTAGCAACAGTTGATGGTAAGTACTCCAAATATTAAAATTAAAAGATATCTAAGAATATGGTTCTATCTTCTATCTTTATTTTTTCTTGTATCTTGTATTTGGTTGATATGCCAGTATACACATTTAGGAAATTCAAAGAAAGCTCAGATTGTCCTACAGAAAAAAAATGTTAATATTTAATTTATCATTACTCTAAATTGATCAAATACGCATTGACTTACCTTCAAGTTGTGTAACATATTACTGGAAATGGCATATCCCAGTGAACACAGATGGGATTGTTAGGAAATGTTAAGAGATCTCTTCCAGATTTTTTTTTTTTAAGATTTTATTTATTTATTTGACAGAGAGAGATCACAAGCAGGAGGAGAGGCAGGCAGAGAGAGAGGGGGAAGCCGAGCAGAGAGCCCGATGCGGGGCTCGATCCCAGGACCCTGAGATCATGACCCGAGCTGAAGGCAGAGGCTTTAACCCACTGAGCCACCCAGGCGCCTGTGTTCCAGATTTTTATTAACACTACTTGAGATGTCCATACTTTTTGTTGAAACAGGCTTTTATTTAATTTGCTAGAAAAACACACCTGCTGGTGTCTACCACTTCTCCTTAGTTAGCAAGTAAAAAAAAAAGAAAAAGATTCAAACAAAACAAAAAATAAGTTCACAAAAGTACTGTAAAACAAAGATCAAAGACTAAAATTTTTAAAATGAGACTATCATTTACTGCTGATATTCTGTAGGCAGGAGAGAGGTAGAACGCAACCACAGGCAAGCATTTCCACTCCCTCATGAAGTTACAAATGTATTATTATACTCTTGTATGTGGAATGCTTATGCCAAGCTAGCCTAGTAACAGCAGCATGCCTCTGGGGTCTTTGTCGAAGAACTCTCTTTCCCTGTGAGGATTAATTGCTCCCTTTTCTCCATTAAGCTCCTGTTTAAGTGATGCTGGTAATTTTGGACTTCAAGTGTGTTGATTTTTTTGTTTATTCAGATATTTGAGATGAGGAGGGTTGATCAAAATAGAAGGATACTTACTACTTGATAGTAGGGATCTTTCCCCCTCTCTTTTCTTTTATTGCAAAACTTCAGTTTCCCTTGATAGAGTGAGTGGAAGTTGAAGGCAACATATGCCAGAGAAAGTATTATATAGCATTTATTTTAATCAGACCAATAAGGTATCATTTTATGAGCTATAAAAATAACTCAGCTATCTATAAAATTACTTGTTGTGATAATAAAAACCACATATACTGTATCCTATTCATTATTATATACTTATAAAGCAAAAATGCAGTGTGTGAAATGTAGAATATTCTACCATCTAAATCCAAATACATACATAATATTGAAAACTTTGTGTACCCAATCCGTCATACCATTTCTTCTCTTAACATTGGAACTTCAGTACAAAGATTTAATTATTATTTTAATGCAGTGGTTTGCAAAGTTTTGAACCTTGTATTTTTGGTTTTGTATTTATATTTGATGCTGTTAAAGCAGTAGAATTCTTTTCTTCTAAATGAACTCTTACAGAGTACCTCAATATATAAATCAGAGAAGTTGAGTTTCTCTGATTAAAGTGGGGGAAATGACCAAGTGAACTGCTTAAGTAGCTCAACGGAGACCTAGAAACATGAAAAAGAACTTAAAAATTAATGACCTAGGATATTCTTTTTTGACCATGGTGTATTAAAAAGGAAAAAAAAAACTGATTTAGTTTCCCTCTACTTAGTGAGATTGAAAAATTACTTCTTGGTTATTGATGGTATTCCGTATTGACTCATTAATATTTTAAAGTATAGTTGAAGTTTTTAAAAAATATTTTTAAAAAGATTTTATTTGTTTGTCAGGGAAAGTGAGAAAGAGAGAGAGAAAGAGAGAGAGAGAGAGAGAGACAAGAAGGGAGAGGGGCAGGCAGAGGGAGAAGCAGGCTTCCACTGAGCAAGGAGCCCGATGCACGGCTGGCTCCCAATCATGACCTGATCTGAGGGCGGACACTTAACTAACTAGGCGTCCCTAAAAACTTTTACAGTGATTACAAAAGGCATTTAAAAATAGAGAGGGTATTTAACATTTGGCAAATTTAGAAATACTTCCCCAATATCTCATTTTATAGCACCTGTATTCTATCCTATGATCATAGACTACAGTAATTCTAAATCCTTGTGCTAAGTTTCCCTGTTCCTGACTGGGAAAGCAAAGCTGCCTCTGTCTCCTGTGTTTGTCACTTTGGCTTTCTAGTATCTGTGTGTTCTTGTGTAAGAAATGGCTGTGAACATTTGTTAGAAATTATAGAACCATCTGGCATTGGAAAAATCTTTAAAATTAATCTGGTACAGTATTTTTATCTTTAAACATTTAAAGGGTTAAACTAAAATTGAGGTTTGTCTCTTAGTGTTATCTCTACACAGTTTCTCTTGATTGATGGATATTGAAAACTCAGCCTTTCTCCTATAATCTTAAGGTTTATTCATTCCATAAAATTAATCTTTTGGATAGTCAACAATATGAAAAGGAAATATGAGTACATCAAATGATTTACATTTTAGAGATTGCTGCATTGGATCCTGACTTTTGCTTAGGGAGGCTGATCTATTAAAAATGTTTGAACACACACACACGCACACAATGTTTGAACATAATAATAAAAAAATGTTTTTCTTGCAGAAAATGATGAAATACAAATAGAAGAATTTGGAAAAGTGGTAAAGGATTTGCGTGATGCCTCCAGGTTAAAAGGTAAGTACTAGATTATGTGACTGTTAAATTTACTTTTATTGAATGGATGTCTTTTGTTTTTTAGTGTTTCTAGTTCTGCTAATTTCTGGTTAACATGTTGGCATTGGTCTGTTTTAAAGCAGGTGAAACTTGGTTTTGATTAAAAGTTGACAGCTTCAGAGTGCCTGGGTGGCTCAGTTGGTTAAGCGACTGCCTTTGGCTCAGGTCATGATCCCAAGGTCCTGGGATCGAGTCCTGCATCGGGCTCCCTGCTCAGCGAGAGCCTGCTTCTCCCTCTGCCTGCTTCTGCTCTCTCTCTCTGTCAAATAGATAGATAAAATCTTAAAAAAAAAAAAAAAAGTTGACAGCTTCCATGATGAAAGAAAAACGGCTTTTTCTGAATAGGGTCTGTGTAATGCTATTTTAAATCCCTTTTTTGTTTTTGGGCTTTATATAAAGTCAGTTACTGGCTTTAAATTTTTTCACATATGAATATTTTCTGTATCATTTTAAGCCTCAGACTTAGGACTCTACCCAGTGTATAGGCTTCTATATTATTCTATAAAATTTCTCAGGAATCTTCTTCTGCTTCCTTTAGTAGACATTCCTTTGTGTTTCTGTCTTGGGTTTTTATTAAAATACAAGAGTGACCATGTACATTTTAGTAGCATGGGTATTTTCTACTACTTGACTTCCATTTTTGCTTAAAAGTTAAAAACAGAGCTAAAACCAATCAAGATTATACTTGTGGAGTTTGTGTACTTTTGTGTTTGGAAAATAAGTTTTAAACTTAATGTCACTGGTAGTTTATTTGAATAACCACTGAAATGATTATTTGGTCAATAAACACTATCAGGAAAAGAATAAAACATAGGTATATATTTAGGGAAACAGATGCAGAGACATTTCTGGGTATAAAGAAGTAGACAAATACTTCTCAGATTTTCAATAACCACTCTGACCTGCATATTGAGGAGTGTACGTATTGCATGGAGCACTGGGTGTGGTACATAAACAATGAATCTTGTAACACTGAAAAAATAAAAGTATTTGGGGAAAAAAATTTCTGACATTATCGTTTCTCTTTTAGGTTAAGAAAAGTGTTTAATAATTCCCTGTTGACATAAACATGTTACCTGGGTTACATAACATAATTAGCATCAATGTAGTATAGTTAGCGGAGCTCTAGGAAACAATGCATAGAGGTAGAAAAGAACACAGGCCATGGGGTATGATATACGGTGGTTTGTGGTTTTTTGACTTACCAGCTGGGTAATTTTAGGCCATTCTAGTTTTCCTCATCTTTAAAACAAGGAAGCTAATAAAATCATGTTTCTCATAGAGTCAGGTTTAAGTGCAAAAAGACAGGTAAAGCACGCATACATAACCTAATTATTAGGCACATATTATATACTTGTTAAGTGGCAGTTAATTTTGAAATCAGAGAGCAGACCTCAGAAAGAGACTGGTATTCAGGACAGGTAACTTTTTATGAGGAGGAAGGAAAAATTTTTGAAATTAAGCCATTGGAAAAGAAGAACAGATATAGTTTAGGTACCCGAATCTGGGAGATGGTCACAACCACTAGGGGGATGGCACTGGAATCTGTCAGCCAGTGCAGTGTAAGGCCAATAACTACAGGGAAGAGTTAGGAAGCACCACCCTAGAAGACAAGTGTTAACGTAGCAGGCCCGAAGCTGCTTTCTTTAGAAAAGCCTGCTTGCGAGGTTGACTGGCTGGCACATGAGAACTTGCCTGTCGAAATGTTCCCTTCATTACTAACGGATAAGGCTAGTTCACTGTGTCTGGACTATTTGTTGGCGAACTTGGAGGGGCCTAGAAAATAGGCATATTGCGAATCAAGTTCTATGCTTTCCTTCAGCATACACACATAATTATAAGGGATTATGGTGAGATGTCTGATCTTATAGTTTAAGATTTTAGAGGTGGGGCAGCCAATTCTAGGTAATGATGAGGATTAAGGATAGCCATTGGTTTGGAGGACTTTGGAAAGTAAGCGAAGGCTTTTTGGAGTTAAGAGGTCAAGGTCATCCTTATTGTCATCAGATGACAACGGGAAATGGGGTTGAGGGAGGATTATGAGCAAGGTGCCAAGATCCTCAGAGATGGCGAAAGTGTGCTCAGAAAGTAATAGATGATGGTGTCAGGAGGGTGGCATAGGTGAATGACAGGCCTGAACCTCAGAGGGAGGGCTAAGATTTGATTGAAGGTGGAACTAAAGTAGCCTGACAGCAGCAGCAGAAATTTAGGGGTGCTTCTCTGCTTCCTGGTCCTATGGGGAGCATGAGAGGATGAACAGCCCACACTCAAGATGGTTGTGCAAGGAAACTGTATTTTAAAGGAAATCAAGTTTTGGTGAAAACAAAGAAGCAGAGCTGATACAGGTTTTTAGGTGCTGGCAAAGCTCAGATTGCCATTTTCAGTTGCCTCCCCATGATGTTAGGAGGACAGAAAGTGAGGCAGGATCAAAGGTGCTAAGGAGCTGTGATTACTATTTATAGCTAGTTCCTGATGGCTTTAGTAATAGTAGTAGTAGTAGGAGGAGGAGGAGTAATATTGACTTTATTGCTATTAATATGACATTTATTAAGTACTTGTCATATATCTAGTATTGTTTTAAGTGTTTTTCATACATCAGCATATTTAATCTCCACATTAACCTTGTGAGGTGTAGTTAGTATTACTATCTCATTTTAGATATAAGGCTACTGAGTTTTATAGAGGGGATAAGTAGTAATAATTTGCTTAAGGTCACACAGTTCCAGGTGACAGATCCTGGAGCCAGGATATGAATGCAAGTCTATCTGACTTAACACTGCCTCCTTTGAAAGGGCTGGAAATGAAACAAAATTCCAGAAGCCAGGGTACAACTGCATCGTGGTAGAATTGGAAAAAAAAAAAAAAAGGCTAATGAGTCCTTGTAATATTTGTGTTTCATATTTTGCATTTCTCATGATTCTGAAATTTATTTCACTTCAATCAGGATGAGTTAATTTTGTTAGCCACCATTAGAGCTTCATGGTAAAATAACTACTTTATGTAATTGCAGTGAAAAACTCAGCTATATGAATCATTTTGGTTGTGCCAATTTTAGCACCAAAGAAACATGACAGACCAAGCGTATTGTGTTGCTGGACTTAAAATTCCCTGAGCCCTGGGTTCTTCACTGAGATTTCTTATTCTTCAATTCAGGATGTGATGATAAATCTCAGACTGCCACTGACAAAAGTCTTTAGTGATGGCTACTGTTGTTTTTTAAATCAGAGGTTATTAGTTCATTTACCAAATAACTTTTTTCTATTTCTAGAGTTACAGGACATTGTCTTAGCCCTCGATGCCCTTGAAGGTGACATGATACCTGGAAAGAACTTGGAGAGCTTTCTAGGAAATATTGGGGTTAAGTCACCTGAAGAAGAGGTAGAGAAAATTCTTCAATCAGATTTTGTTTCTGGTAAGCATTTAAATATTACTATCAGGGTTTTTTTTGTTTGGGATAGGAGACCCTATAAAGAAAGTGTTCAAGGTCTTTGTTTAGGTAAATGGGGCTCCTTTGTTGAGCAAATATCTATAGATATTTGCTTGTATTACTGTAAACTCTATTGAAAAGGAGCCTTTCTTCTTTTACATTCCTCTTTTGCAGTTAGGAGAATACTTTTTAACAAGCATGTCAAAAATTTGTGGGGAGTGGGCTTGGAAATTCCAGTTCTGTGAATAGAAAACCTAGCTTTGCAACTTTGCGCCAAGTGAAGTTATTGGACTTATAACTTTCTTGGTATTTTAGTTCCGTTACAGGTGGAATCAGAACTAGTGTATTTACAGGCTTATAAGGTTAATTGCAAAGCATAGTAGGTGAAAATAAATCCAAAGTATCTTGTATAGAAAGTGTTTCAGAAATTGTATGCTGATTTTGATTTTTATACCGGCTTTTTAATATTACCTATAATGTCCAGGGATTCTTGTCTATCACCTCTCTCTTTCTTCCAGATGACAATATGGTGAATGTTAAAGACTGTATGAAGGTGTTGAAGGATAACCAGAAATTTTCCAATTTTATTGGTAAGAGCTTTATGGTAAAACTGTTGAATGGCCACAACACAGGACTCATTCAGAGGTCACCTAATCAAAAACTATATTTGGTGCTTAAATCTTCTTTGTAGTAGTATCTGTGCCAAATGTTTGTTTCATTTATATTTGAACATTTCCACTTACGGCAAACTTTACTACAGTATTTTTCATTTAAGAATTTTTACTTGAGGGGTGCCTGGGTGGCTCAGTCTGTTAAGCGTCAACTCTTGATTTGGCTCAGGTCATAATCAGGGTTGTGGGATCGAGCCCCGCATGAGATCGAGCACACACATGCTCTCTTTCTATAAATAAATAAAATCTTAAAAAAAAAAGAATTTTACTTCAGTGGAAAAGATTGGGAAAATCATGAGGTTGTAATGTTTTCCAATAACTAAGAAAACTTTATTATATAATAATGACAATTTTTAAACCGTTAAAAAAAACTACAGAAAAAAAAGTTACAGAAATGTTAAGAAATATGAAGCATAAGGCTCTCGTAATGTCACCCTCTGAAAATATCCCTGCTGAAGTTTGGTAAGTATCCTTTTAGGCTTTTTTACTTGCATCTGTGAGTATTTGTATGTTCTTAAATTGTTATTTAAAAATTAAATTACTTTGTCCATAATATTCCACAACTTGCTTTTTTAAAGAAATTAATAGTATATCTTAGATATTGTTCCATGTTCCATTATATCATATAAACTATCTCATTCTTTTTAAGAACTGCATAATATTCCATTGTGGGAATGTACTATAATTTTATCCACAACACTCTTGATGATATTTAGGTTATTGCCAATTTTTAGCCATTCAAACATTTTGATCAGCATCCTTGAATGTATATATGCGCACAAAGCTTTTCTGGTGGATAAATTCCTCAGAAGTCACAGTGCTAGACTGAAATATATGCAGATATAAGATGTTAACAGCTATTGCTTAATTATCCTCCCAGAGAGTTGTAAAAATTCACTTTTATCAATAATGGATATTAGTTATTGAAAATTCTGCAGGTAAAAAGTCTTATTATTGTTTTAATATACATTTGTTTAATGACTAGTGAGGTAAAACATTTTTCACTATTGTCAAGTGTGCTTTGATTATATTTTAATTAGATTATCTTTTTCATATGACTTTATAAATAGCTCTTTATATATTAGGGACATTAATGTTCTGTCCTATATATTGCAGTTTTTTCCTAGTTTATTATTTATCATTGATTTTGGTGGGTTGCTTTTTGCCATCTTTGGTGTTATTTTTCAGTGTTGGTAGTCTTTATTCTCCTAGGAAATTTATTTTATTCAAGTGTTTTATTGGAATATTAATACAGCCCTATGCACTGATAATCCTTTTGATTTTTTTGTATCTGGTTATTTTCTCATTCTTAAATTTGCATATATATACACCTTACCTTTATGTTTACTAACAAAAAAATTTAAATAGCTCTCTTTTTAAAGCACTACCTCTTAAATTTATCTTTAGTGTTTCTGTTTATAGTTAAAAAAATAATTTCTGCTTTTGTCTTGAGTCCTTTCTATTGTTCTTATGCCCATTTTATAGTTTTTATAAGTTATTTAAATTATTAACTTACTTTTTTTTCTTACTGGACATTAAATGTTTAAGACTATCATTTTCACTTTAGTAAAACTTTGGTTTATCCAACAGTCTTTGTTTATTATTGTTGTTATTGTCTAAGTATTTTCAGTCATATTTTGATTTTCTCCTTGATGTAAGAGTTGTTTAAGAGAAAACTTTAAATTTTAAAGCAATTTGAATTTCATTATTGCCCTTTGTTGTTTATTTTAGTTTTATTTTATTGTGGTCAGAGAATGAGGTCTGTAGTAGAGAATTTGATAGTTTCCATGCTCATTAGATTTGGAGTTTCTTCAATTATTATATGTTTATTTAAAAACCTAACATTAATGGCTTTCAGGGACAGGCTAATGGTAATGCACACTCATCCTACTATTTGTCTTAGAAATCCTTATGACTTTTTGAAGCAGCCCATTCCATAATTTTGGACAGCTGTAGAACTAGTCAATTGTTCCACATATTTGGTGGAAATCCTGCCTATAATTCCATTCCCAAACCATATTTAACATTTGGACTCTTCCTCCTATCAGTAGCCCTTCAGAGATGTGAGGAGAACTCATTTTCTTCCTTTCACCTTGAATCATCTTTTCTCTAGACTCACATTTCCCTTCAGCCCTTCCTCACACGGCCTGTTTTTGAAACGTCTTACCAATAACTAATGACTAAATCATGGAACAACATAATGAGTTAAATACTACTTCTACATAAACTAGCTAATTTTAAAGTAATTTATTATAAATTTCTCTTAATGAATCCTGAGAGATGATTTTTGGGATATATACTTTAGAAATGCAGGGTTTTCTTTTTAAAGATTTTATTTAGTTATTCATTTATTTATTTGAGAGAGAGAGAGAGAGCGCATCTGTGAGAGAGAGAGCCAGTGGGGGGAGGAGCAGAGGGAGAGAGAATCCCAAGCAGACGCCATGCTGAGTGTGGAGCCCAACATGGGGCTCTGTCCCAAGACCCTGAGATCATGACCTGAGCTGAAATCAAAAGTCCAATCGATGCCCAATCGATTGAACCACCCAGGTGCCCCTGAAGTTTTGTTTTGTTTTTTAATTAAGGGAGGTCAGCCATGGATTTTCTAGTCTAGATGTTTGATGTTAATGTACTATACATAATAGGCTTTGCTGATTCTCTAAATTTGGTGAAGTGAAGTGATGAGATTAAAGTGATGAGTGTAGGGAAAGAAAGTGGAAAGGGGAAGAGAGCAGTTGTGAAGAATGGAGGGTATTTTTTACTGAAATAGTGAGCTCATTATTTTTCTTCATACAGGAATAGTCCACCCAGAACCCAGAGTTTTAACAAAATAATTTTAAGAATAAAGATGAGGGGCTATAGAAAACTATAGTGGAGAATGGATTGCTCTATTTATGTAAATGGCCACATATGAGTAGTTGCTGCCATTTTGGACAGTGGAAATCTGGAAGAGTCCATCAATTTTACTGTTATGTTCCAAAGATTTGGGTCCATGGACTGAAGGACATGTCGTATGTATATTTTCTGTGTTTGTAGCATTGAATGATATCATCAATACATTGGATTCTATGGAAGAAAGTGATCAGTCTGATAAGGACAAATATGCAGATGTACCTGGAAATACCAATGGAATTTATTTCACTGATAATAGTCTTCAAAGAATACTGGATGATTCCTTTGTTGAGGGTGAGTTGATTGAGCAACTTGTAATAAAAATTTCTTCTAAAATTTTATCCAAGGATTTTAAAGTATTTTACCAAAATACTAATTACATCTTAATAATTAGTTCCTAATGATATTTAGTTAATACTATAATATTTAGTTCCTAAATAATACCATAAATGTATTGAAATGTGATTTACTGCAGACCAAATGTAGGGATATACCTTATATTCTATATCCACAGATATATCCATTTAGCTATTACAGTATCAAATTCCTGGATGATCTCTTGGACTAGATTGTAAAGTTGGTCTCAAGTATTTATTTATGTTGTTGTATGGCTTTGAAATATTTCTTTCCAGAGTAATTTCATTTCAAAGTTAATACCTTTCCTTCTATGAATTTTAGAGAGGTATTACTAGTTTTCTAGCTTTTTTTTTTTAGGTGAAAGGCCCTTTGAAAAGTACAAGTTATTGTTGAACAATTAAAACATTTGTCTATATAACACATATGTAAGTGTTGAACTGTTCTTTGCTCTATTTACAAAGAATTTACCTGACCCATCTATATTCTTAGCTGGGATATATCCAGATGGATTTTATCCATATTTGGAAAGCCATTTCTTCAACTTTAAATTTAGCTTCAGCTAAAAAATAAGGTCAGATCTGCCTCTCAGGGGGAAATTGGCAATGTGTGAAGACAGTTTAGATTGTCAGAACTGATGGGTGAGGACTGCTGCCATCTAGTGAGTAGAAGCAAGGGATGCTGCTAACCATCCTATAATGTATAGGACAGTACTCCCCCAAATAATTATCAGGACCCAAATGCAATTTTGCTGAGGTTGAGAAATTCTGTTTTAGAATTATCTTATAAAATTGCCAAACCTACTAATTTGAAAGTACTTTTTAATAGGTTAGTTGTTTTTTTTTTTAAATCTTGCTTAGAACAAGTAAAACAATTAAGGTAAATATAATATATTTTATTCTAACCTCCTTTTGTTTAAGGTAATACCTGGACTAGTTGTGAATTATTCTAAACTTCTCTGTAACTGTAATATGGTCCGTCTATGCAAATGGACATATTTTATTTCTGTCTTGTCCCTCAAATAGATCTCTAGCAATTTGCATTTTTGTAGAAAGTGTATAGGATAAAGGATATAACTGCAACTTGTCCTTGGGAAAACCTCTAGGATTAGATAGATAGGTAGGCAAGCAGAACTAGAGAAGGACAATTAAGACTAATAATTATAAGGGGAAAAAAAGACTAATAATTAAACATTTTATCGAATATATGGACCTGGGGATTAACCTGCCCTCTTTGGGAGAAAGGAAACATTTGTGACATTAGAATCTCAGTCACATTTAAGGAGCTTGGTGGAGGTTGACAAATTCATGGAATCTAAGCAGTAAGAGGAAGATGAGTAGAGAAAAATATTCTGGAAGCCAGTGGATGATTTTGAGAGGAAAGGAATGGTCAATGGGAAATGTTACTGAGAGATGAAGTATTTAGTCATTGGCTTTCTTTCAAACTGTATAAATTCAGGATGCTATTCCTTATGGCATAATCTCTCTCTCTAAATTTGCAGATTTTAAGAAAGAGGCTTTGTCTTCAAATCTGAGACTACCAAAAGCAGATGGTAAGAACTTTATATGTGTATAAGAAAGCATCACCTACAAAAGAGTTACTTTTTAGGATCTTTGCCAGGTGCAAATGGATTCCTAGTCCATTTTTCCCACTCCAGCCAGAGTAATATTTTTTTTCAAAAAAGTAATCTGATCATATTATGTCTCCCTATTTATAACTCTTTAAACATTTTCCATTGCTGTTAGATAAAGATCAAAATCCTACATGTCCTAGTCCTCTAGCATAATTTTGTACCATTATCCTTGTTTTCTATACTTTCGAATACGTTGGCTTTCTTTCATTTCCTTAGATCTCTCTTTTCCTCCCACCACAAAGCTTTTGCATATTTTATTCCCTGGAATATTTTTCCCCCCGACCCTCTTTGCCTAGTTCATGTTTACTCATCTTTCAGATGCGTGTCAGATTCCTCTAGGGAGCCTATCATTATCTGCTAGTCTAGGTCGGCTTCCTTTGTTAATATGCTTTCATTAAATCATGTCTCATTCATAGCATTTGTTTCATATTGTAAGTACCCAATCATATTTTTAAATGATACTAGAAATGCTTAGTATATTTTACCTTATAAAGTAACAAAAATAAGGGCATCTGGCCGGCTCAGTCAGTAGAGCATGTGACTCTTGATCTCAGGGTCAGGAGTTCAAGTCCCATATTGGGTTTAGAGCTTACTTAGAAAAAAATAAAGTAACAAAAATATTAAGTAACTTAAATCATCTTAATTCATTAAGATCAAAATAATACAATTTTTCATGAAAAATTCTTTGAGTATAGTGAACATACAATGTTATATTCGCTTCAGGTGTACAACATAGTAATTCAACTTCTCTATGCGTTATGCCATGCTCACCACAAATGTCACTTCCATCAGTCACCATACAACGCGATTACAATATCATTGACTATATTCCCTACACTGTGCTATGATACATTCATTACATAACTGGAAGCCTGTCTCTTCCACTCCCCTTCACCCATTTTGCCCATCCTCCTACCCCCCTTCTCTCTGGACACCATAAGTTTGTTCTCTGTATTTATAGGTCTGATTCTCCTTTTTTTTTTTTAAGATTTTATTTATTTATTTGACAGAGAGAGAGAGAGAGAGCACAAGCAGGGAGAACAGCAGAGGGAGAGGGAGCTCAATCCCAAGACTGAAATGCACTCCGTATTTCACTGTGCTCTTCAGGCTTGGACCACCAGTGCTAGATTTCAGCTGCCCAGAGGAAGGTGTGCCTCTTTGTAATGTATACATACAGAGGGGTACCCTTTCTCAATCACACAAAAGCACAATATGGACTGGTGGTGGCCCTGGGGATCAAGAGCTTTAATCTCACATTTTAGCCTTTTTTTTGTTTGTTTATTTTATCGGTTGATAGAAATCTTTTGACCTACATGTAGAGGATTTAACTTTTATTTAAGAAAAGCTTACAGCTCATTCAGTATTTAGTGGATTAGTGGATTCAGATAACTCATCATATTCTCTTTGGCATGTAATTTTTTGGTTTTACATGCTGCTTGAAATAAGTGGGTCGTTAGAAAATATTTTGCTTTTTTCCCCACAAAGATTTTAGCTAAATATATATACTTAATTTGAGAGTTCACCTATAATGAACTTTGGACAAACTATTTTATACTTTTTAAAACAATAGTATCTTATATGTATTTATTTATCTTTGTAGAGATTAAAGAAGCTGCTCATATCTTGTCAAGTGTTAAAAATGGCAAGATTGATATACCTAGCTTGGAGCATGCTCTGGAAAGTTTGAATGTTAATTTGACTGAGGAGGACATCAGTGAAGCCCTTAAATGTTGTGACATCAGTGGTGAGCATTATTTTGTCATGAAGTTCTTTTCATTTTTCCCTGTTTATGAGAGACGATCTTAGAGCATGTATATGTGGGTAAAATGCTAAGGGTGTCACACTGGAGACTTAGGCTGATACAAATTAGAGCCAAAATAGTCTGCTAATTTAAATATTTATTGACCATATCTTTCTGTTCATACTTATCTGGATATATATGCTTATTTAGGTAATTACCATTCATTTCTTATAAGCATGGGTGGGAAAATACCATTGTGATAAAACAAAGACGTAATACCAGCAGCTTCATTTTGATATGCAGTCTTTCTTCAGAGGACATCCACTTTCATCTGTCCTTTTATAGTACTTGTCTCATTCTGTTTTTTAACCAAAGGAAATACCCAAAATTTCACTACATTTTAGAAGAACAGTTATTTAGTTTTGGTCATTATTTCCAAGTGAGCATATATTTATCTGTGGTTTCCATTTTTAACTTCTTATAATATATACTTGATCTCCTTTCCTATATATATTCACTGTTAAGCGTCAAATCATGTAGGAATTCTTTTAGAAGCTGATGAGTTTCACTGGTTTTAGGTGGCTTTTTATTTGTGGTTTATCTTAACCAGCTTGTTTTTTCTATGGGAATTCCATGAGTGTGGGTTTAAGAGTACTTCGCCAGCACAGTTTGGTTATTGCCTTTGCAGGTACCCCAGATTATTATTGACCTCAGTCAATTTATATGTTTTGATCTGGGGTTTCTCTTACCATGAGAGCAGTATAAATTTAGACTCCAAGCCTACATGAGATGCTGGAGATTCTTCACAGGAGATTTTTTTTTCCCCACTGCCTCTCAGAATTAGGAAGATTTAGGTCTCCTTGTTGTTCACCTGGCCAGTGAATACAGTGTTTTAATCTCCCTTTCACTGGATTGAACTTTTAAGCATCCGTTTTATTTGGTATCTAAATTCAAACTCTCCAAGTAGCATGAACCCAAGTTTTCTTTTATGAATATGTATTTAAATCAAGCACCTTGCCACTTTGGGATCTGATGTGTATCCCCAAATCGTTGTAGGTTTAGTACTCACTGTTTTCTACTCTTGATCTCTGTACCCACTTATTATTATTTCCTGTTCATATAACTTAGTCATTCATTTATAGAATATTGTACTTCATACAGCATCTCTAGGGATTTGTAGTCTGATGGTTTCTGTGCTACCCAGTTAGCCATTTAGTTATAAGTTAAAGTCTCCTTAATGTAGTTGATAGCCCAATATTTTCTGCTGTGGTAACATTATTGCGTCTTACTTCAAGTGTGTGTGTGTGTGTGTGTGTGTGTGTGTGTGTGTATGTATGTCCTAATAGTTAACATTGTCACTTCTGGCCTGAGACTACCTCAGTTCAAATACCACATCCTCTAGCACTTTCTGGCTATTGTGACCTATACAAGTTATTTAATTTCTCTTTGCTTTCATCTTTTAAAGATAGGCATATCAAGAAAACCCATGTTATAGAATTATTGTGAAGATTTTAGTTAATAAATGTAAAGAAAAGGATCCTTAGTGTATATAAGGAACTGAAAAGTTATGTAAGTTCTTTTTTCTTTTTTTATTATGTTCAATCAGCCAGCATATAGAACTCAAAAAAATTAGCTATTAAGATCATTAACTGTTCAATAGATGATTCCTAAATGTATGAAAAATTATTTTGAAATAGTTTCAGTCGTTTGAGATAGAAAATAAGGTAGAACGGAATTTTAGGTATTGTAAATCAGAAACTTTATTTACAAATTCACAGTATCAGGTTTTTAATGTCAGCATGCTTAATTTTGACTTTACAGATAATAATGAGGTGAATTTAAAAGATTTCTTTGAAAGAATTAAAGAAAGTCCATTTTTCAAAGAGTCCATAGGTAAGTGAATACTACTAGTTCAAAGACAAATGACTGTAAAATAAAGATATGAAATGATATTAAAAAATCAATATCGAGATTTCAAGTTTTTACTCTGTAGTCTCTATAGTTTTAAAAAGGATTTAAAGCAGCTTATAAAATGTAAATAATATAAGAACATAAAAGACAAGTGAGTATATGGGAAAAAGTTATAATGGAGGGAAAAGAAATAAAACAGGGTTGAAGAAGATACATAGAAAACATCTTTGCTGTTCTTACCAAGTCCTTCCTCAAAAGGAGATAAGTTTTTCTTCATTCAAGGGGTTCTGGATCTATGAAGGCAATCCGGATTGGAAATTGGGTGAGGCATCACTACTCTCTGTTGTGTCATCTCAGGTTAGGCCTCTGGAGTTTTCAGGTCTCCTTAGCTGGACTGCCCATCTATTTAATTTATGGAAATCTTAATTTGAATTAATCAGTTTCTCTAAATCCTCATGGTATTGATCCCCTTATCATTCTTATTGCTATATCATCTCTGTTGCCTTTTGCCCCTGCTGTATAAAGGCTATTGCTTGGGCTTGGTCTTTGTCCCTGAAGTTCCTCTCATCTTCCTTGAAATTAGGGAAGTATTGAAATTTCAATACCGGCATTGTTTCCTAACCCCCACATCTACAGGGGACACCTACCGAAGAAATCTCCACAGATGCAGACACCCCTGTCAACAATGTGTTCATAAATGCTTTGGTGAAACAAATGTCTTCTTTTTCACATTTTAATATCCCTAAAATTAGAACACCTTCATAATCAATGGCATTATTTATCACATGTACATTTTTATTGAGATATAATTCACATACTATAAAATCCATCCTTTTGAAGTGTACAGTTCAGTGGGTTTTGGTGTATTCATGAAGTTGTGCAACCATCACACTCTAATTCTGGGACATTTTCATTGCCTCAGAAAGAAACCCTGTACCCTTTAATAGTTATTTCTACCTCCCCCGCCACTGACAACCACTAATCTCCTTTCTGTCTGTATTGATTTGCCTATTATGAACGTTTCATGTAACTGAAATCCTATTACATGTGACTTTTGTGTCTGACATCTTTCATTTAGCATACTGTTTTCAAGATTCATCTGTATTATAGCATAAATGAGTACTTCATTCCTTTTTGTGGTGGAATAATATTCTATTATATGGTTATACCACATTTTCTTTGGCCATTTATCAGTTCATAGACATTTGAGTTGTTTCCATTTTTGGGCTATTATGAATAATACTGCTGTGAATATTTGCGTACTTTTTTTAAGTACAGGTTTTCGTGTGGACATATATTTTCATTTATACCTGGGAATTGAATTGCTGGGTCACGTGATAACTTTATGTGCAAGTTGAGGAACTGCTGGAGTGTTTTTTTTCCAAAGCAGCTGCCCCATTTTACATTTTCACCAGCAATGTACATTTCTTTATATCCTTGCCAACACTTGCTATTGTCTATTTTTTTTATTATGGCCTGTCTAACAAGGATCTCACCATGGTTTTGTTTTCCATTTCCCTCGTGGCTAATGATGTTGAACATGTATCTTTACATGTGTTTATTGGCCATTTGTATATCTTCTTTGGAGACATGTATCCTTTGCTTATTTTAAAATAGGGTTATTTGTCAAGTTATAAGAGTTCATATATTCTGGATTATACACCTTTATCAGATACATGAGTTGCAAATATTTTCTCCCATTTCATGGGTCTTTTTTCTTTCTGGATGGTGTCCGTTGAAGCACAGAAGTTTTTTAATTGGGTGAAATCCAATTTATATTTTCTTTTGTCACTTCTTTTGATGTTATATCTAAAGATAATCCAAGATTATAAAGATTTATACTAATGTTTTCTTCTAAGAGTTTTATAGTTTTAGCCTTTTAATTTGAATCTTTGATTGAGTTAATGTTTGTATGTGGTGTGAGATAGGAGTCCACTTTAATTCTTTTACATGCGGATATCCAGTTCTCCCAGCATCATTTGTTGACAAAATTATTCTTTCCCCATTAAAGGGTTTTGGCATTCTTGTCAAAAATCAATTGATAAGTGTATGGATTTAATTCCCAACTCTCAATCCAGTCCATTGATTTTTATTTATTCTTATGCTAGAACCACATGGTCTTGATTACTATAGCTTTGTGGTAAAGTGATAACCTAAGCAGTAATCTTTAACCAGAGCAGGGCATCAGAATTATGTGTAAGCTTGATCCACCTGGTTCTACTTTTGGGCTATGATGGAGTAGCTTATATCAAACCAACCCTCCTGCTGAGAATAGTAACATCTGGACTAAATTAAACTGCATCAACAACCACAACTGTTTGAAGGCATTGGAAAGCAACCAAAGCTGTCAGGATTTGTGGGGCTATAAGATAAACAGAAAGAGCGTGACTTGTAGCAGCAATAGCAGCTGTTGCTGCTTCTTGTCTGTTTTGTCTTTGTAACATAACCTTAAGTGAAATAATGCAAATTTTGATGTAAACTTATTTGTAATGCTTCATAGTTATTTCAGGGGCCACATATGAAGTATTATGTAGCCGAAGGCATAAAGGTTGACCACTTAACATATGTCACCTTGAAAGGCACATTAGTTAAGAGCATGGGTTTTGGAACTGTAGCGCCTGGACTTGAATCCTGGCCCTGCCACTTACTACCAATATATTCTTTAGTAAATCACTTAATCTCACTAACCTTAATTTCTTTATCTTAAAAATAGGGTTAATAATGCCTATCTTGGAATTATTATAAGGTTTAAATAGGTAAAGTAGAAGTATTTAGAACAGTCTCTAGCATTTATTAAGTTTTCAGTAACTGCTATTATAATACACAACAGTTTTTAAAACTATACTAGTAGTTTCATGTAAAATTCTTTTATGCTGGGGTGTCTGGGAGGCTCAGTCCGTTGGGCATCTGCCTTCAGCTTGGGTCATGATCCTGTTGTCCTGGGATCGAGCCTATATAGGGCTCCCTGCTCAGCGGGAAGCCTTCTTCTTCTTCTCCCTCTGCCTCTCCCCTTGCTTGTGCTCTCTTGTGTGCGTGCACACACTCTCTGTCTCTCTCTACCAAATAAATAAAATCTTAAAAAAAATAAAATAAAATTCTTTTATGTAATCCAAACTTATTAAGTGAAAGTGAATAATAGACTCTTACTTCTGCTGTTGAAATATTTGTTTTTGCTCTTTTTTGCAGCTACACAGCTACTCTTAGCTACTACCCAAATTCTCCGGAATGATCTAATTGATGCCTCTGACCTCAAAGCATTTTTGATGGACAATGACTTTTATGCAGCTAATGTTTTACTTAATGAAATATTAAGACATGAACCTGAACATGGTTAGTAGTTTGAATGCATCTATGTTATAAAGGCCATCATCTACCAGTGGGGGTGGGAGATGTATGGATGGGATATACAGCAATGGAAGGCATCCTGTGGGAGCTGCAGTGGGATGACTGAGGAACACCAGTGCTGCCCTGGTGTGCCAAGCCTGAGCCCTGAGAAACCAAATGGAGGGGTAAGTCAGGGCCTACTTTATCTCTGTAGGTGGTGGAACTTGGGAGATGAGGTTACTTTGGCTGGCATGGGCAGTACTCAATCCGAATGCCATGCACAGAGTACAACAGAGTCCTTGAGGCCCTTTGCCAGGTGTCCGCCCTTTGGAAGGTGAGCTATGCTGATATCCAGGAATACCTCTGGTGGTGTTGCACATGGTGTTGGCTCAGGGAAGCATATATTTATAAACGTACAAAATAATTTCGTTATTTTAATGACTGGTATTGTTGAATGTTATCTTTGCTACATTTTCAAAAGAGAGGAGGAGTCGTCTTTATTTTTCTATTCTCTGTAAGAGATTCCTCAGATGTTAAGTAGAACTCAAAGGTGAAGCCTAATGAGCCTAAACTTTTATTTATGGGAAAGTTCTGGATTATTGATTTAATTTCTTAAATTGTATGGGATTACAAAGAAAATATCCTATCTTCTTGTTAATATTGGCAGGCTGTATTTTTATAGGAATTCATCCATTTCATGTGACTTTTCAAATTTATTGGATAAAGTTGTCCTTGACCTCTACTTTTTATCTTTTTTGATGTCTCCCTGATCGGTAATAATATTTTCATTTTCATTCTCAATATTAGTAATTTGGAGCTTTTTTTTTTCACTTGGTCTCTACAGAATTTTTCTTTTCCTTTTTGTAAAATTGAGAGATAATGGACATAGAACATTGTGTAAGTTTAGGGTGTACAATGTGTTGATTTGATACATATATGCATATATATTGCAATATGATTATCACTATACTGTTACCTAGTACCTCTATCACATCACATGATTGTAATTTCTTTTTTGTGGTGAGAGCATTTAAGGTCTAGTCTCTTAGCAACTTTCAAGTATATAATACAGTATTAGGTCAGCACAGCATTAAATTTCCAGAACTTACTCATCTTCTAACTGCAAATTTGTACCTTTAAACAACATCTCCCAAACTCACTGCACCCCCCGAGTTGCTGGTAACTATCATTCTACTCTGTTTTTATGAGATGGGCTTTTTTAGATTACACATATTAGTGATATATACAGTATTTGTCCTTGTCTGGCTTATCTCTTCTAAGCATAATGCCCTGAAGATCCATCCATGTTGTTGTAAATGGCAGAATTTCCTTCTTTCTCGTGGTGAAATAATATTCCACTGTATATATGTACTACATCTCTTTATTCATCTGTTGATGGACACTTAGGTTATTTCCGTATCTTGGCTTTTGTGAACAATGCTGCAAAATACATGGGAGTGTAGATATCTCTTAAAGATCCTGTTTTCATTTCCTTTGAATATATACCCATAAGGGGGGTTGATGGATCATATGGTAGATCTGTTTTTAATTTGGGGGCAGTTCTCCATTCTGTTGTCCACTGTGGCTCTATCAATTTCCATCTCCACTAACAGTGTATGAGTTCCCTTTCTCCACATCCATGCAAACCTTTATCTCTTCTTGATGATAGCCATTCTAACAGGTGTGAATGATATCTCATTGTGATTTCGATTTGTATTTCCCTGATGATTAGTGATGTTGAACACCTTTTCATGTACCTGTTGGCCATTTGGATGTCTTCTTTGGAAAAAATTTATATTCAGTTACTCTGCCCATTTTTTTCATCATTTTGTTTGCTTGTTTGCTTGTTATTGAGCTGTGTGAATTATATATTTTGGATATTAACCCTTTATCAGATATATGGTTTGCAAATATTTTCTCTCATTCTGTAGGTTGCCTTTTCATTTTGCTGATTTTTTTTTTTCTGTACACAAGCTTTTAAGTTGGATGTAGTCCCACTTGTTGATTTTTGTTTTTGTTGTTTGTATTTGGTGTTGTGTGAAAAAATCATTGCCAAGACCAGTGTTTGAAAGCTGCTTCCTTATGTTTTCCTCTAGGAATTTTACAATATCAGATCTTACATTTAAGTCTTTAATCCATTTTGAGGTAACTTTTTTGTGAGTGGTGTAAGATGGAGGCGTGATTTCATTTTTCTGAATGTAGTTATCCAGTTTCCCAACACCGTTTATTGAAGAAACTATCCTTTTTCCATTGAATGTTGTTGGCTCCCTTGTTAAATATTAGTTGAGTATATGTGGGGGTTTATTTCTGGACTCTGGAAATTTTTGTTCTTTTTCCCCATCCCACAGCCCATGAACATTTAACATCACAGATAAATATTTGCTGATGTACTGTGGCCACAAACCATTGTAATAGCTAAGATTTTTTTCTCCTCCTCCAAGAACTGGTTTTCCTTCTTGAAAGCCTATTGCTCTACATGAGAATGTATGTCTTAAATGTATCTAGAATTTTAATTTCTGGATATACTGCTAAATCCTACTTTCCCGTATTTTACTTAGACTTTAACACATTTGTAAGGAATATTGGTCTATAGCCTCTTACCCTATTCACGACGTAGTTTTTGTTTTGTTTTGGGTTTCTTTTTGTTTTTGTTTGTAGTTTTGGGGCAAGTAGGAGCTACTGAAGGATTTTCTTCAGAGGAGTATCCAGATTTTTTTTTTTTTTAAAGAAAAAGACCTCTTGCTGCATTGCAGAAAATAAATGTAGAGAAACGAGACTAATGGCATAGTTTTTTTTTTATTAACATATGATGTATTATTTGCCCCAGGGGTACAGGTCTGTGAATCATCAGGCTTACACATTTCACAGCGCTCACCATAGCACATACCCTCCCCAATGTCCATAACCCAGCCACCCTATTTCTCCCCACCCACTCCTAGCAACCCTCAGTTTATTTCCTGAGATTAAGAGTCTCTTATGGTTTGTCTCCCTCCCAATCCCATCTTGTTTCATTTTTTCCCTCCCTGCCCCCAACGGCCCCTCACCCTGCCTCTCAAATCCCTCATATCAGAGAGATCATATGATAATTGTCTTTCTCTGATTGACTTATTTCGCTTAGCGTAATACCCTCTAGTTCACGTCGTTGCAAATGGCAAGATTTCGTTTCTCTTGATGACTGCATAGTATTCCATTGTATATATATACCACATCTTCTTTATCCATTCATCTGTTGATGGATATCTAGGTTCTTTCCATAGTTTGGCTATTGTGGATAGTTTTAATGATGCTGTTGTAATAGCACAGGCACTAACTGCATAGTGATACATTCAAGAAGTATCTGGAAATAATTAAATAAAAATTGGTGTATATATATGCAAAAGTTATAGAAGAAGGAGTATAGACTGACTCCCAGACTTTTCACTTTTATTATAATTTGACTATTAGCTTCTGATATATTAATTCAGAAGCAATAGCTCTTTCAGCCAGATTTTACTTTGCATTACAGAAAATGGCAAGATTACCGTTCAAGAATTTTTAACTAAGTTCTGCAATACATTGAGAATTCCTAAAGTCACAGGTGAGTTTTACTTCATATGTATCTACTGCCCACATCTGGAAGGACAATCAGTGGTTTTCATGTTAAAACAACACAGAATTAGAGAGTTAAAGCATAGATAAGTAAGAATATGAAGATAAAACAACACAATATTGGGTTATATAATTTTCGTCCAAATTATTTGGCAAAGACTGCTACCTTACCCTAAACTCAGAACTGTAGGTAGTCATACTCTAATAATGCTAGAAAATTACTAGATTATATATTATTCTCTGAGATTATTCACTAGGTATACCTGACCTAAATTTATTGGAAAATTATAAATGATTAGAAAATAATTTTTAAAACTTTTGACAAACCTAGCAAAGTGGATTTTATGCCTATCTTTTTTGTTTTTAACGTATCCTCAGCCACTCTCTTGACTACACTGTTTTAGGGCAAATTTATGTTTATTACAGTGTGACTTACATATAGTAAAATCACCTTTTTTAGGTGTACAGTTCTTTGAATTCTTGAAAATAATGTCATGTAACCATTACTAAACAGCACGTAGAATATATCACCCCAGACGTTCCTTTGTGTCCTTGTATAGTCCATCCCCTCCCCGAACCCTCATTCCTGGTAACCACAGATCTATTCTTTGACTCTAAAGTTTTGCCTTTTCTAGAATGTCACATAAATGAAATCATAACATATGAAGCTCATTTGAGTCTGGCTCCTTTCACATAGCATATTATACTTTATATTCATCAACATTTTGCATGTAGTTTGTTTCATTTTATTGATGAATATTATTCCATTATATGAATGTACAATTTATTCATTTACCAAATGATAGACTATTGAGTTGTTTCTGGGTTTTGGTGATTATGAATGAAGCTTCTATAGACATTTATATACAGGTTTTTGTGTGTACATATATTTTCATTTCTCTTAGCTGAATACCAAGAAGTAGGATTGCTGGGATATATGGTAAGGGTATATTTAAATTGATAGAATCTGCCAAATATGAATTTATGATAGACAACATCCATTTATGATAAAAACTCTCAACAAAGTGGGTATAGAGAGAACATACATCAACATAATGAAGGCCATATATGACAAGGCCACAACTAACATCACACTCGATGGTGAAAAACTGAAAGCTTTTCTACTAGGAAAACAAGATAAGGATGCCCATTCTTGTCACTTTTTTGTTTTGTTTAGTGAAATGCAGTTGACATGCAAAATTGTATTAGTTTCAAGCGTATATTGTAGTGATTCAACAATTCTGTTTATTACTTAGTTCTCCCCAGATACGTGTAATTACCATCTGTCACCACAAAATGGTATTACAGTATTAATGACTATATTCCCTATGCTGTAATTTTTCTCACACTTTTAGTCAGCTTTTATTCACAGTATTAGAAGTCCTACTAAGGACAATTAGGCAAGAAAAAGAAATAAAAGTCATCTAAATTATAAAGAAAGAAGTAAAACTGTTCCTATTTGCAGATAACATATTATATATAGAAAACCCTAAAGGCCCTACCAAAAAAACTGTTAGAACTAATAAATTTTGTAAAGTTGTAGAATATGAAATCAATATAGAAAAAACAGTTGCATTTCTATTCACTAATAAACTGTCAGAAAAAGAAATTAAGAAAACTGTCCCACTATAATTACATCAAAAAGAATAAAAAATTTAACCAAGGAGATGAAAGACCTGTACACTGAAAACTATAAGACACTGACAAAAGAAATTGAAGATGACACAAACAAATGGAAAGGTATTTCATGCTCAGGAATTGGAAAGATAAATATTGTTAAAATGTCCATAGTACCCAAAGCAACCTACACAGTCAGTGTAGTCCCTATCAAAATTCCAACAGCATTTTTCACAGACCTAGAACAAACAATCATAAAATTTGTATGGAACTACAGAAGACCCTGAATAGCCAAAGCAATCTTGAGAAAGAACAAAGCTAGAGCCATCCTTCTTTCTGATTTCAAACTTTATTACAAAGCTATAGTAATATGAACTGTATGGTATTGGCATAAAAACAAACATGTAGATCAATGGAACAGAGAGTGCAGAAATAAGCCCTTGCATATTTGGTCAATTTGTTCATGACAAAGCAGCCAAAAATAAACAATGGGAAAAGACAGACTCTTTGGTAGCTGGTGCTGGGAAAACTGGGCAGCTGTATAAAAAAGAATGAAACTGGACTGCTATCTTAGACTATGCACAAAAATTAGTTCAAAATGGATTAAAGACTTGCACGTAAGACCTGAAGCCACAAAACTCCTAGAAGAAAACATAGGCACTAAGTTCTTTGACATCGGTCTTTGAAAACATTTTAAAAACCCCAAATTTTGTCTATTAATACAATACCATAGGTAAAGTCAAAGAACAGATAACAAAATGGGAGAAACTATTTGCAATGTATATCACAGAAGAAATATAGAAAAATGGGTAAAAGTCATGGATATACAAATCATAAAAAAGTTATAAAATGGCCCAAGAACATATTAAGAGATGTTCGATTTTACTCATAAGAAATATGCAAACTAAAATGGAGATAAATTTCTCACCCATTAGACTGACAGAAATTAAAAACCTTGACAACGTATTTTGTTTGTCAGTTCGTAGAGAAAAAGGCATTTATCTATAGCTCATGAGCATGTAAGATACTACCTACCACTCTCTTGGAGGGAATTTGGCAATGTCTAACAAAACTACATATGCATTTACCTTTTGCATTTGTAAATGCAAAACGTGTTACCTTTTGACTCAGCAATCCCACTTCTAGGAATTTTCCCTGAAGATAACCTGCACCAATGTGAAAATACAGATGTATAAAGTTATTCATTACAGACTTATTTGAAATTGCAAAATAATGGAAAATACTCAAAGTATAAACCTTGGAGATTAGTTAAATAAACTATAGCTTCTATATTGTACAACTATAAAAAAATTTTAAAAAAAGAATTTCATACCAGTACTTTTTAATACCACTGATTTTATGCCTTTCCAATATTTAAAGCTACAGATTTTCCTCTGAGCACTTTCACTGCATCTCACAAAATTTTATGTTTTGATAATCACTTATTTAAAATATTTTCTAATTTACCTTGTGATAGCTTTTTGAAATATGAGTTGTTTAGAGATGTACTATTAATTTCCAAATATTTGGACATTTTCTAGGTATCTTGTTACTGATTTCTAATTTAATATACCTTGGTCAGAGAATTTATTTTGCACAATTTAAATGCTTTTAAATTAATTAAGGTTTGTTTTAAAGACTAGCATGTGGTCTATCTAGGTGAATATTCCATGTGCACTTGAAAGAATGTATATTCTGTAGTTGTCGGGTAGTGTTGTATAAATATCCATTAAGTTAGATTGTTTGCCAGTTTGCTTGAATATTCTAATTCTTACTGATACTTATTCTATTTGTTCTATTAATTACTAAGTGCAAGGTGTCCATATCTGCAGCTCTTATTGTGCGTTCAACTATTCCTCTCTTTAATTCTGTAAGTTTTTGCTTACAAGAAGGCTCTTGTTAGATGTACACATTTGGTATTGCAAAATTTATGTACATGATCTTATGCAATATACTTTGTCTATTGCTGTCTTTTGTCTTATTTTTGTTGCTACTCTGTTCCTTTCCTCCAATTTCCTTACTTACATTTATACATTTATGTGTACTTACTGTCACGTCTCTTATTTTATTTAAAATAAAGCTTTTAATTGATATTGCTAAATTATTTTACAGAAAGTTTATCAAATCATCCATAGGCAATATAAGAAAATAATTATTCTTGGTGCACTTAAAAATTTCACACTATAATTATCCATCTCTCTGTTTAGTTCTTTCAGTTTTTGCATTACATGTTTTTCAGACTCTATCATTAAGTACATACAAATTTAGAATTGTTATGTCCATCTAGTGGATTGAAATATCATTATGAAATGTCTCTCCTTTATCTCTAAAAATTCCTCTTCACATAAGGTCTACTTTGTCATATTTGTATAGCTACACTGCTCTCTTTTGTTTGGTGCTTGTCTGTTATATCTCTCTTTTTTGAGGGGGTTTCTTTTTTTTAATTTAAATTCAATTAATTTATGATGTATTATGATGTAAATATCAATTAATATATGATGTATTACTAGTTTCAGAGGTAGAGGTCAGTGATTCATCAGTCGTATAGAATACCCAGTGTTCTGTGAAAAAATGCTCAACATCACTAGCCATCAGGGAAATACAAATCAAAACCACAATAAGATACCACCTTACACCAGTTAGAATGGCAAAAATTAACAAAACAGGAAACAGCAAACGTTGGCAAGGATGTGGAGAAAGGGGAACCCTCTTACACTGTTGGCGGGAATGCAAGTTGGTACAGCCACTATGGAAAACAGTATGGAGGTTCCTCAAGATGTTAAGAATAGAGCTACCCTGCCACCCAGCAATTGCACTAGTAGGTATTTGCCCCACAGATACAGATGTAGTGAAAAGAAGGGGCACGTGCACCCCAATGTTCATAGCAGCAATGTCCACAATAGTTAAACTGTGGAAGGAGCCGAGATGCCCTTCAACAGATGAATGGATAAAGAAGATGTGGTCCGTATATACGACGGAATATTACTCAGCCATCAGAAAGGATTGAATAAACACCACTTGCATCCACATGGATGGAACTGGAGGGGATTATGTTAAGTGGAGTAAGTCCTGCAGAGAAAGACAATTATCATATGGTTTCACTCATATGTGGCACATAAACAATAGGACGGAGGACCATAGGGGAAGGAAGAGAAATCCAAAGGGGGAGAAATCAGAGAGGGAGATGAACCATGAGAGACTATGGACCCCGAGAAACAATCTGGGGGTTTCAGAGGGAAGGAGGGTGGTGGAGGGAGGGGTTAATAGGGTGCTGTGATGAGCACTGGGTGTTATACTTAACTAATGAATCACTGAACACTACATCAGAAACTAATTATGTACTATACGGTGGCTAACTGAACATAAAAAAGAAAAAGAATACCCATTGCTCATTACATCACGTGCTCTCCTTAATGTCCATCACCCAGTTAACCCATGCCCCTACCTACCTCCCCTCCAGCAACTCTCAGTTTGTTTCCTATGATTAAGAGTTTCTTATGGTTTGTCTCCGTCTCTGATTTTATCTTGTTTTATTTTTCCCTCCCTTCCCCTATGCTCCTCTGTTTTATTTCTTAAATTCTACATATGAGTATTGTCACCTATTTTAAATTATTTTAGGAGCAGAGCGGTACATAGATAAATACAAATGCTGCCTTTTTTCTTAAGTATAATTTTATGTATTGGAATAATTTTTTCCCACTTACTTTTAAAACATAAAGGAGAAACATGAAAATTCCTCTCTAATTGGAGGTGATTATCTCTTCCCAGGAGATAAAAACCAATTTTACAACATCAACGTTCACAAAAATGAACTTATAGCCATTCCTGACCTTCAGCAAAATTTAAGTGCCATTGGAATCTATCTAACAGATGATAAAATAAAAGAGGCTCTGGATAATACTAATCCTAATGGTGAGTAATTATTTCAATTTAAAATAACAAAGCTTTAGTATTTCAGAAGTTTCACCCTATATGCCCAAGAAGATATATCCCCTGTATGTCTTTATTTTTTTTATTAACATATATTACTTGCCCCAGGAGTACAGGTCTGTGAATCATAAGGCTTACATATTTCACAGCACTCACCATGCCCTTTATATCTTTTAAAAGAAAAATTAAAAATGTATTTTCTTTCAATTGATGGGTTTGTATTGAAGGAATTGATTTTCAGAGTATATCTCCCATAGCTTTATTTTAGTTCTAATCTGCATATCATGTACATCACAGTAGGATTGCCAGTCCTCCCCATTATTTTTGTGTTTATAGTTCTGGTTTTATTACATCAATGGTGTTCTCTACAAGAATATCTAAATTCTTTCTCTTTTTCTTTTTTAAAAAAAGAGGAAGTGGTGAATTTTAAGGATTTTATCAGAGCATTGACCAACAGTGATGAATTTATCGAGTGCCAAAGTAAGTGTGGAATTTGAAATGAATATGAACAGAAGCTTCATATTTGGGGGTTGGTGTATGTATAGTTATGTGTGTGTATAAATTATGTATATTTTTATACATACTCTACCAATCTCCTTTTTTTCTTTTTCTTATTTAAACATAGATGATGTGTATATTTTTTAAACTCTAGGTTTCAAACATATGAGCACATAATTTTCATACTATAATATTCTTTTTTTTTAAAGATCTTATTTATTTATTTGACAGAGAGAGACACAACGAGGGAACACAAGCAGGGGTGTGGGGATAGGGAGAAGCAGGGTTCCCGCTAAGCAGGGAGCCCGATGTGGGGCTCGATCCCAGGACCCTGGGATCATGACCTGAGCCGAAGGTAGATGCTTAACAACTGAGCCACCCAGGCGCCCCTATAATATTTTTGAATTACCTTTTTTAAAAGATTGATTTATTTGAGAGAGACAGAGTGGGGGGGAGGGGCAGAGGAAGCGAATCTTTCAAGCAGACTCCCCCGCTGAGCGAGGAGTCCCACCCCGGGCTCCATCCCACAACCCTGAGTTTATTACCTGAGCCAAAAAACAATAATTGGACACTTACCCAACTGAGCCACCCATGCACCCCTTGAATTACTTTTCTTTCTTTTTTCTTTATTGGTGCTGACAGGTTTATCTATTTTCTTATCAAAGTAGTTGGGTTTTGTTTTTTTTTAATCACCTCTAGTGACTTTCGCTCTCTTCTGTTCTTATTTATTTCCTCATTTTATTATTATTATTTTTTTTTACACTTACTCTGTAGTTCTTTGTCAAAAACTTTAGCTAAATGCTTAAATTTTCTCAGTCTGGGTTTTGAAATTTCAACACAGTTCTATCATGGAGACACTGAAACAGCCCTTGGACCACAGACTTTGAGATCAAGCAATGTAGTCCTCAGTCTAGGGTTTTAAAATGAGTATTGAAATCAGTGGATTCTCTCTAAATTGATCTACACTTTGAATGCATTTCCACTCACTATCTCAGGATCATTTTGGAGAGAACCTTGACAAAATAATTCTGTATTTTTTTTGAAGATTATAGGTCTATGAATAGCTAAGACCCTTTTGAAAAAATAATAATGAGGAACTTGCTTTATCAGATATTAGTACATATTATAATGCTATTTTATTTTTTTAATTTTTTTCTTTATTATGTTCAGTTAGCCACTGTATAATACTTGATTAGTTTTTGGTTACTGTTCAGTGATTCATTAGTTGTGTATAACGCTATTTTTGGTATAGTGTTACAAATAGACCAATGCATCATAATACAGACCAGCAGAGACTCCTGTTAATGGGAATTTGGAATGTGATTGAGATGACATCATCAGTCAGTGGGGGAAAAGATATTTAGCTTTTTTTTTATTAAGATTTTATTTTATTTATTTATTTGACAGAGAGATCACAAGTAGGCAGAGAGGCAGGCAGAGAGAGAGGAGGAAGCAGGCTCCCCGCTGAGCAGAGAGCCCGATGCAGGGCTCGATCCCAGGACCCTGAGATCATGACCTGAGCCGAAGGCAGAGGCTTTAACCCACTGAGCCACCCAGGCACCCCAGGAAAAGATATTTAGTATATGATTTGAGAAAATTGGCTTACTACGTGGGAGAAAACAGAGTAGAATCCCAGCTTCATACCATATACAAAAATAACCTTCAAGAATCAAATGGATATTTAAATGGATCTCAAAGGTAAAACTATAGAGCTGATGGAAGAAAATGTAAGGAAAATATTGTGCCTTACGGTCGTGGATGCCTTCTTAAAAATACTACTCCCCCAAAGCACAACCATAGGGTGAAAAAGGATGTAATGACATCAAAATTAAGAATTTCTGCTAAATGGGGCACCTGGGTGGCTCAGTGGGTTAAAGCCTTTGCCTTCGGCTCAGGTCATGATCTCAGGGTCCTGGGATCTAGCCCTGCATCGGGCTCTCTGCTCAGCAGGGATCCTGCTTCCCCCTCTCTCTCTGCCTGCCTCTCTGCCTACTTGTGATCTCTCTCTCTCTGTCAAATGAATAAATAAAATCTTTAAATAAAAAAAAAGGATTTCTGCTAAAGGAAGGACTCTAAAATATATAACAGACTGGAAGAAGTTAATTACAAGATAATTATCAAAAGTTTAATATCTCAAATATAAGGAAATTCTGCAAAAGAGCATTAGAAAGAGAAAAAATCAATTGGAAAAATAAGCAAGAATCTAAGAAGTCAGTACAGGAGGTGAAGCCCAAATAGGTAAATATATGTATGAAGAGAGTTGGAAATACTCATGAATTGCTGGTGAGTAGGTAAAATGGTACAGCATTCCGGATTGCAATCTAGCAGTACTTGTCAAATAAGTATGCGTATTTCTTATGGCCCAATAATTCTGTTTTTAGATAAATAGCCCAGAGAAGTTTCTTGTTAGAGACATGTACAAGGGTGCTCCCTGCAACGCTATGGGAGGATAGAAATGAAAGCAACGTAGATGTCCATCATTAGGGAAATGGTTGAATAAAGTATGGTCCATGCACATAACACATCATAACAATAACTAGATTTACATTTGCACTAGAGAGAGACCTCAGTAATAATATGGTTCCATGAAGAAAGGAAAAAATAGAATAA
Source organism: Potos flavus (assembly GCA_028534135.1). Classification (NCBI taxonomy): domain Eukaryota; kingdom Metazoa; phylum Chordata; class Mammalia; order Carnivora; family Procyonidae; genus Potos; species Potos flavus. Next base: position 14,209,811 of record CM052891.1, on the reverse strand, counting down.
ATGAATAGCACACAATGCTTTATGTAAATTAGATTTCTACTAATGCCCATAAGACAACACTATATTTATATTTTTTCCAAGGGAACACATAATTCTAAATAGAAAGATGAGAGATTGAAAGAAATTGAGAAAGAGATTGAGACTGAAGTGACAATATTAATAAACTGGACTTAAGAAAGAGATCATATAGTACTTTGTATCCTAAAAACTTAGAATACACATTCTTTTCAGATGCCTAAGGAACAGTCACAAAAATAGATGATGTATTTAAGTCACAAAGAAAAATTTCAATGAATTTTAAAAATCGGAAGTCGTTCAGTACACAGTCTGACCATCGTGTGGTAACATTAAAATTACTTTTAATTTGGAAGTTAAAAGAATTTGCAATGTTACTTTTAATTTGGAAATTAAAAGAATTTGGAAAAAGAATATGGAAAAATGTTGCTTTTAACACCAAAAACAAATGGTCTTCTGAGTAATTTTTTGGTTGAAGAATAAGTGATACCTGAAAGTAAGAATTTTTAGAAATGATGACAATGAAAGCACTTCATATCAAAACATGTAAAGTGTGACCAAAACAATCTTACAGGATATTTTATGATATTAAATGCTTTTATTAGAAAACAAGAAAGACAAACCATGAGAGACTCTGGACTTCAGGAAACAAACTGAGGGTTACAGAGGGGAGGGGGTGGGGGGATGGGGTAACCACGTGATGGGTATTAAGGAGGGCAAGTGTTGTGATGAGCACTGGGTGTTATATGCAACTATTGAATCGTTGAACACATCAAAAACTAATGATGGGGCGCCTAGGTGGCTCAGTGGATTAAAGCCTTTGCCTTCGGCTCAGGTCATGATCCCAGGGTCCTGAGATCGAGCCCTACATCGGGCTCTCCACTCAGCAGGGAGCCTGCTTCCCCCTCTCTCTCTGCCTACTTGTGTTGTCTCTCTCTCTATCAAATAAGTAAATAAAATCTTAAAACAACTAATGATGTACTGTATGCTGGCTAACTGAATGTAATAATAATAAAAAAGAAACATTGAAAATAATTTTTCTTAAATGTTCAACTCATGAAGCTTACCAGCAACATAAACAACAAAACAGCAAAAGCAATCCCCCAAAAAGTACTAGTCAGGAGCTAACAAAGTTGAAGGTAGAAGTTACTGAAATAGAACACACCACACACACAAAAGAAATTATCCATATAACCGAAACTTTGTTCTTTCAAAAGATGAACAGAGAATGCTTTAGGAAGTATGATGAAGGGAAAAAAATAGGGAGGACATAAAAAAGAAGACCGTCATAACTTGGGTACAAAGGAGATTAAAATATATAAATGAATAATACTTAAAACTAAGTTAGTAAAGCACCAAATTGTTGGCATCTCATCAACAACACTGTCATTCTTCCCAAACATTTGGATGGAAGACAGAAAGGGTTGCTTTCCCCACCTCCCCAATAATGGCGCTGTTTTCTTTGGGATCATTTTGATATTTTGTTGTTTTTGTTTAGCTTCACGAGTTGAACTAATAAAGTAAAATATTTCAGCATTTCTTGTTTTTTGTTTTTTTAAGATTTTATTTATTTGAGAGAGAGAGCACGCGAGAGTTCACAAGCAGGGAGAGCAGCAGAGGGAGAAGGAGAAGCAGGCTCCCCGCTGAGCAGGTAGCCAGAGGAGGGGCAGTGTTTATTTTCTAATGTACGCATTTAAACCTATAAATTTTCAGAGCTCTCAGTTTGAAGAATATTTCAGAGAAGCAAAACCCTCAAGACTGTGTTTTCAAGAAAATGAATACATTTCATCTAAGTCAAGTTGTGATATGCTTATCTGGATAGACTGGCCAACTAGTATCTTTATGTTTTGTCACTTCTCTATATAGAAATAGAAGATGCATCTAACATTGTTAATAGTGTCTTTGATGGGAAAGTTGAAGTTAAAGACCTTTTATCTGCGTTGGAGAACCTGGAGAAACCTTTAAGTAAAGAAAAACCTGAGGCGTTACTGAACTCTGCAACAGATGGTGAGTACTTGAGTTACCTCACAGGTTTCCTGTTCGGAATATACTAATTTGCTACTAGTAATATAGCATATACTAATATGCTATTTTTTTTTAAGAATAATAATACTGTGTGTTTAGGAAGGTTATTATAGAACTGATGTTTATATCTTGGTCACTGTGAACTGTTAGAACCCTTTTGAAAAGTGTATGGATATTCTTTATTTGGAGAAGACGAATAGAAGCAAGTACTCTTGTTATCCATGTTTCAAAACCAGATACTTCTTTATGAATTATGATGGTCACAATAATAAATATGATAGAGCCCTGTCTTCCATTTCCCCAACTCTGGATTCCAGAGATAGGGTAATTCTTAAAAACAGAGCTCTCCCAATAAATATGATATTTACTGTGGCATTTGCATAAATGCTGTTCACCAGACTGAGGAAATTGCCTTCTATTCCTTGTTTGTTAAAGGATTGAATTCGTATTTGTTTATTTGGTTTATCATAAATTTCCCGAACAATTTTTATGCATCTGTTTAGATAAGTCATAGGAGTTTTTCTTATAATCTGTGAATGTGGTGAATTATGTTGATTTTTTAAATATTAACTGAAACCTAAAATTTTGGAAAAACCCATTTTGGCCATGATATATTGTCCTTTTTACATATTGCTGTTTTCATTTTTCTAATGCTTCGTTTACGATTTCTACATCTCTATCAGTAAGACTAACCTGGTAGGTTCTCATACTACCATTGTCAGGTTTTGGTGTCAAATTATCCTCATATTTTGAAAAGCATTTTCTCTTTTTTCTAAATTTTGGAATAGTTTGGGTAACATTGGAATTGCATATTCCTTTCATGTCTTGTGGTATTCACCATCACAGTCGTTTCAGCCTTGATATTTCTTTTTGGGTAGGTTTTTGGTTACTCATTCATCTTCTTTCATGTCATAGGATTACTTAGGTTTTCTGTTTATTCCTGAGTCAAATTTTGCTAAGTTTATTTTTTCAAAGAGGTTGTCCTTTTCATATGAAAAATTATTGCTATAGTGCTACAAAGTTTTTAACAATAAGTGCTTAGTAGTTTTATAATATTTGCAGCATCTATGGTAATGCTTCCATCTTATTCCTCATATTGGCTCTTTTTTCTTTTTACATCATCTATGCTAATGGTTTGTCAATTTTAATAACTCTTAATTCTCAGCTTTCTGATCCTCTCTTTTGTGTGTTTGTTCACTATTCCCTCAATTTTTGTTTTTATCTTTATCATTTTCTTCTCCACAATTTGTTTAAGCTTATTTTGTGACATTTTAAATATATATTTCATATATAGTGAAATGATCTCAGTAATAAGTCTAGTTAATATCTGTTGCCATGCATAGTTATAAAAATTTTTTTCTTGTGTTGAGAAATTTTAAGATTTGCTCTCTTAGCAACCTTCAAATATGCAATACAGTATTATTAACTACATATTTTAGATATGTATGTATTTTTCATTCATTTAATTTCACTCTTCCTGTATTCTTATTCTTCTAAAGAAAAAAAGATAAATTTGGAACCATATGAGGGAAACTAAAATTTGAAAAGAAGAAACAGAACTTCTAGAAATTAAAAAAGTAATAATTAAAATTAATTAGTGGACAATAATGTCAGCAGATTAAATATGGGTGAAAAAATATGAACTGCAAAATCATTTGAAGAAATTATACAAAATGCAACATAGAAAAACAGAATACAAGAAAGACGCTAAGAGGAAAGCAGAATGAAAAGGCTACTTATTGCAGGAACTGGTTTGAAATATATATGAATATCAGATTATAATGTTATATACTTTACACTTACATTATAATTAATATAATGTTATATGTCAATTATATCTCAGTAAAGCTAGAAAAAGAAAAAATGGATAGACATGATATATATCCATTCAGGGGAGAAGAGACAAAATGATTGCAGAGAAAATATTTGAAGAACTATATCTGAGAATTTTCCAGAATGAGAAAGACCTAAACCTACCAATTTAAGAAGTCCAGTGAATCCCACATAGGATGAAAGGAAATCCATACATACATAAGTATATCATGATGAAACTGCAGCTTACCAGAAGGAAAGAAAATCTTAAAGGTAGCTTGAGAGAAAAGCCGAATTATCTATAAGAGGAATTTTTTCTTATTCTTGATATTTTCTCTGGGTGTCGAAATCTAGAGAAACATATTTGTAAGTTGAGGATAAACCCCCCAATTTGGGAGAAACCTAGGCTTTGACTGACCTTTGAAAATACAAACTAAAGTTTTGTTTGTAAAAAAAAAAAAAAAAGTTTTGTTTGAAAAAAAAAACAATGTTGTTTTGTCTTTTGTCTACTCTGGGTGAAAAACAGTGGCCATGTTTCTGGATTACAGCCTTCGATCAGTTGTTTGGTCTGGAAATTTCTTACTTTCTTGGCAGCAAATTGATGGATTTAAGGTCATTTTAAAGCAATAATTTTACTTAAAATTTTTAATCGTTTTTAGTAGAAGTCGTTGATCCAGATATCTAGGCTAGTTCATTACTGGCACCCTCTCCAATTCCAAGGTTGCACCGTAATGTGAGAGATAGAGGAAGAGCTTTTAAAACTCCCTTGCACCCCTGAAACAAATAATACATTATATGTTAATAAAATAAATAAATAAAAAGGTAAAAAGCAAAACAAAAACAAAAAACCTCCCTTGCATTGTGTTTCTGCTGACACCTAGTGGATGGAGTCTCTGATAATCCTGCATCTATGGGGAGGGGATATGGGAATGGGATGCTCCCACAGGGCAGTTCTCATTCTTTCCCATCACACTTCCAGTCTCTCTCTCCCTCAACCCTCCCAAACCCTCCCTCTCTTTCTTTCTCTCTGCCTCTTTGCCTCAGGAGAAATTCTTCCTCTCTATTTAGGCATTTAGTATATTTTCTTCAACGACTCTAGGTTTCTATACGAGCAGTCTCTACGAAAACTTTTAAACTACAAAAATCTCAAGAGTGAGGAAATACTTAAGGCCAAACTAACTACTTAGAACAGAAAAGATGGGGGATGCCTTTAAGCCTCTGCCTTCATTTGGCTCAGGTCATGATCCCAAGGTCCTGGGATTGAGTCCCTCATCGGGCTGCCTGCTCAGCGGGAGCCTGCTTTTCCCTCCCCCTGCTCTGCCTGCTGCTCTCCCTGTTTGTGCTCTCTCTCTCTCTCTGACAAGTAAATAAATAAAATCTTAAAAAAAAAAAAAAAAGAACAGGAAAGATGGGTCAAGTTATCCACCACTTCAAGAGGTACAGTGCAATAGTTCCAATATTTGCTCTTGAAACAAGTTACAGTAGGCTTCCAGAGAAGGGTAACTTTTGAAGCAAACCAGAGTCAACTAACTCAAATGTCCGCAGTAGCTGGGCACATAATGCAAGTTAATGAAATGAATTAGGTATAAGACAAAAGGAAGGGATGTGGACTGTAGGGTAACTTGAGAGCATATATCCTATATTAAGATAGTTAAATTCAAATGCAAAGAAAACCCCAGCACTCCCTAAGACAATAAACATGACTGAATCTCAGTTATATTCAGTCTGTGAGCCTGTGATCCCTCAAGTAGGCTTCTGTAGGAGCGGGACAAAAATCTTTTCCTTTTACCCTTCTAGGTTCTTAGCTGGAGCACTGCTACAAAAGATTAACAAGAGAAATGCATACATATTTAATATAAACTTTACACGAAAGGGGAGTATACATAAGGAAACCAAGATCCAAAGAAGTGGTTAAACCTGAATGTTTTAATGTTATGTTTGATAAAGGATAGAAAGGGGGGGAAATGTGATAAGGCAAGGGTGGTAAACTGGGGGAAATTTAACAAGGCCTGTTCTTTCGGTTTCCTCTGGGTGTTCCTCCAACCCTCACTCTTCAGAGATAAGGATGCTCCGTTCCTCTGGGTATAGCAAGAGCATCTCTCATGTGAGAGTCTTACGACCTGCTTCAGGGAGGATGGGGAAGTATGAATCCTAACTGCACCTTCCATTTCTCACATTTCTTCAGCTTAAAATATTCGATATGTTGGGGTGCTGTGTTTTGTGAGTAGTGTATCCTAAACCCTGCCCCCAAAGAATAAGAAATATTTATGTGTGATGTTATGGATAATTCAGAGGAAATTGAAATTTAGCTATTAGGTTTTTGTAAGTGTTTTTACTGCTTGGAAAGATTAATAATTTTATATATTTTCTTTTATGCATAGTTTTTCCTTGTTCGCTTCAGGGTTAAATGCGGAGTGGTGACAGTAAAAACAAGTTGAATTTCCCTTTTCTCACCAAACAGAACTTTCTTCCAAAGGAATTTTTTTTTTTAATTCTTTCTCTTCCTTTGCTGTCTTTGTTGTATAAATCATCTCTGCAGGGAGGGGCCCTATGCATTCTCTCATATTCTTTATAGGTGTGTATATATTTTTGTACTATATAACCTGTGTGTAATTTTTTTAAACCATGGGTCACAATATTGTGAAATAAATTTTCTAAGTCCTGAATAGCATTTTAAAATGAAATGAAATAATGTGGAATTTGTTAGACGATATCAGTATGCATCACATATGAGAAGTATTGTTTTAAAAAACATTTGTATGTGTGTGTGAGCACACATGCTCACAATCTAAACGTATTTCTTACAATGCATTATAGTCATAGAAGTTTGAAAACTGAATGAAATTATATTAAAGCAATACCAGATCCTTGCCTTAATGAGGCTGAAATCTATTTAAACCCTATTTTATTTCTTAACTTTGCAGAAAATAAGAAGATCGTAAAAGATATAATTGATGTTTTCACTAATTCATCTAAACCATCAACACCATTCAACAGTAAGTATAGTAAAAGAATGAAAATTAAAAATAAATTTCTAAGATCATTCTATGGTATTCTACTTTTTCTAAAGTACAGTTTGTTTTGCCCTGTGCTTTTAATTCCTTAAGTTTTCTTTGCTTGATGTTATATAAGAGATGTTATAATCTGCTTTCTTATTCCTTATCATAGTCAATCTATACTTTGACTATAATGAATTATTTAGAATTACATTCCTAGAAAATGCTTCCTTAAAGCAGTTTGTCTCAGTATATGCTTCAGTATAAGGTATCTCATGAATCTAATACAATTTTCTCTCACCTCTAATAATTTCCACATGCTTCTTTATCTCACCTATAATGAAACATTGTAAAAGAAAGTACAAAAAAAAGAAAAAGATCTAGCACATCTAAAATTAGTAGGTAGACAGTAAGAAAGAGAGGTTCTCTAATCCTAGGATAGGGTGTGACTATGTGTTTGTAAGGGCATAGCAGATTTATATTTTCATTTTTCTTTCTCTAACTACCTGCGTTCTATTTCTGCTAGCTAACCTCATTCTAAGAGCTATTACCTAGCTGTACTTGAAATGCTTTATAGTCTGTGAAAGACTGGAGCACGTAGTAGTTTTTACTTTTGAGGGGAAATAATAAATAAAAGCAAATTTTACAAAAATTTTGCAGAAGTTCAACTTTTAGCTGGCTAGGGGTGTGTTAAATTTTGCTTATTGTTTAAGTGACTTCTGAAAAAAAAACCCATTGATATGTTTTGAAAGCCCTTTAACTCAGAATTCCTTTTGTGATACACCTACTCTCTTGCGGGTCAGAGTGTTAAGTTTAAGAAAGGGCTTTGCCCCAGCTTCCTCATTTGTTCTCTATTCTTCATGTATTTATAGATTTATTTAAAGAGATTACAACTCTTGATAAGATCAGAAATGATAAGATGCCTGCAAATGAACTGAGCTTCCAACTCTTGAGTGCTGAAATTCCATTCAGCAATAAGACATTCCAGGAGATTCTGGGTCAAGCATCTACTGATGGTGAGCTCTTTTTGAAAGAACATTCTGCATTGAGGTTAATGAAGTCCTAGTTATACTGTGAGCTTGGGATATCTGTTTTTGTATGCATATTTTAGATAAACTAGGTCTTAGAAATATAATGAGAACATAGGCATACTGAGAACTAATTAAAATTAATACTTTTCTTTTGGAAATATTATTTATTTATTTTTTTACTTACTTACTTTTAAGTAGGCTCCAAGCCCATTGTGGAGCCCAATGCAGGGCTCGAACTCATAACCACGAGATTAAGACCTTAGCTGAGATTAAGAGTCAGATGCTTAACCTACTGAGCCACCCAGGCACCCTTTCTCCTGGAAATATTTTGAAGAGGCACCCTCTGTTTATCTGGCATCCTGTCTGTAAAATGTATACATCAAAATTTAATTGAGACAAATAGTATAAGTAGAATTTTTTTCTTGTTTTAAGGGAACAGATTCTTGGTAAAACTATTTTAAGTTGATTAGTTTTTATCCAGCTAATTTTCAGAAATTAACAAAATTTGCCCATCCCCCATTTCCTGTCATGGTTATTTTACACTTTGCCATTTTATAATCCTTATACTTTACTTTTTAGAAAATGGTGAAGTAAGTCTCAAACAAATTTTGGAGTCTTTGAACGCAAATAAGCCAGCTCCTAAATTTGAAGGTGGGCCAATCAATATTTCTTTTTAGATATTTGTTGTAGTTTCCATTGCCTTTTGTCATTATTATTTTTAAAGTGTTTTGAACCTCTCTTTCTCATTATTATTTTTAAACAGTATACAAAAGATGTATATTTTCATAATTACAGTGCACGGTTTGGTAAGTTTTGATATGTGCACACATCTATAAAACTACCATCATGATCAAGGTAATGAATATATCCCTCACCCCCAAAACGTCCTCATGCTCCTTTGTAATCTCTCCCGCCATTTCCTATCCTCTTCCTCATCCTCAGGCAACCCCTGGTCTGCTTTCTGTCGGTATAGATTCATTTGCATTTATCAGAATTTTATAAAATGGATATGTTCTTTTTTCTTTGCTGGGTGTTTTCATTCAGCATAATTATTTTGAGATTATTGTTTTGAGATTCATCCATGTACCATGTATCAGGAAGACATTCTTATTTATTACTGGATAGCACTCCATTTTATTGATAGACCACAGTTTACTTACCTGGTGATACATATTAGGCCATTTCCATTTTGGAGCTATTACAAATAAAACTGCTATGAACAATTGTGTACAAGTCATTGTATGAATACATGCTTTCATTTCTTTTGAACAGTTACTAAAGCTTGCCTGGCTCAAATGGTAGGTGTATGTTTAACTTTTTAAGAAATTGCAAACTGGTTTCCAATGTGGCCACACTATTTTACATTTCCACTGGCAGTGAATAAGAGTTCCAGTTCCTCCAAATCCTTGCCAGTACTTGGTATAGTCAGTCTTTTTCATTTTAATCATTCTAGTAAGTTGAATAGTATCTCGTCGTGGTTTTAATTTGCATTTCCTTAATGACTAATGATGCTGAACATCTTCTCATGTGCTTATTTGCCATCTGTATATCTTCTTTATAAAGAAGACACTTTATAAAGTGTCTGTTCAGATCTTTTGCCCATTTTTAAAGTTGGGCTGTTTGTTTTTGTATTTCTGTGTATATTCTGGGTACATGTCCTTTATCAGATATATATATACTTAGCAAAATATTTTCTCTGAGTCTTATACTGAGCAAATTTTTCTCTGAGTCTCTTCATTTTCTTAAGTGTCTTTGAAAGAGAAGTAATTTTAATTTTGATGAAGTCTAATCAGTTCTTTTCTTTTATGGTTGTGCTTTTGGTGTCACACATATGAAATCTTTGCCTCACGCAAGGTTACAAAGGTTTTATTGTATGTTTTCTTCTAAAAGTTTTATGGGTTTTGGTTTTGTATTTTAGGTGTACGATCTATTTTGAGTTAATTTTTATATATGGAATAAAGTATGGATCAAAGTTCTTTTTATGTTTTTTTTTGTTTTGCATATGGACATTCATTTGTTCTAGCACGATTGTTGAAAAGATTATACTTTCTCTATATTTTCCATACTGAATTTTCTTTGTATTTTTCTAGAAAATCATATATATATATATATATATATATATATTTTTTTTTTTTTTTTTTTTTTTTTTTTTTTTCCTGGATTCTCTACTCTGTTCCATTGATCTTTGTCAGTCTTTACACAGATACCACACTGTCTGATTACTGTAGCTATATAATAAACACTGAGGGGCGCCTGGATGGCTCAGTGGGTTAAAGCCTCTGCCTTCAGCTCAGGTCATGATCTCAGGGTCCTGGGATCCTGCCCCCATCGGACTCTCTGCTCAGCAGGGAGCCTGCTTCCCCCCCCTCCCCCATCTCTCTCTGCCTGCCTCTCTGCCTACTTGTGATCTCTCTCTCTGTCAAATGAATAAATAAAATCTCTTTAATAAACATTGAAAGCACTCAGGTAGTATTGGTCCTCCAACTTTGTTCTACTTTAAAAAAGTTATTTTGGCGTTTCTAGGTCTTTTCCATTGCCATGTGAATTTTAGCATCAGTTTGTAATTTCTACAAAAAAGTCTGCTGGAATTTACTGGAGAAATTAAAGGCCCTCAAGAATTAAGATCTGTTGGAAAATTTTTTATCTAATAATGTCTTATTAAATAGTACAACTCTTCTCTGCAATTCCTTTGTATGCCTGTACTTTGCCTCCTTTTAAATATTCTCCTAGATAAACTAGTGATTATAATCCAAATGGTGACCTTGAATGTATGATGATTTGTAACTCATTGATAAAACAGATAGAGGCGTAGCTCCAATCCTAAGGATCCCATTTAGAGGGGAAAACTCCTAGAGGTTTAGATAAGACCTGGGAAGAATGCAGAGTTCTTCAGCCTGAAAGAACCTCTAAAATTTTTATTTTCTTCATAGAAAAGTCCTTACATCTATTACCTGTAATCTTGAAACTCTTCAATTCATATTTCTTCCATAGATTTTGTGGCATTTGATTCTTGTACCTTTTAGGTTGAAAAGTAAAGGCCATTTCCACTTTCAGGCACAATATATTCCTGAAAACCTTAATACTCCCATACTTCTGGGGGACTTCTAGTAATAGAGTACAAGTTATGAGGAATAAGCAAAAAATGAAAGGAGCAGCAAAATATGTAAGTAAAAGAAAATTCAGGACTAATGTTTTTATGCTCTAAAATTTGGGCTGTTTCATATACATAGAAATAAGCCCCAAATTCCCTCTCACTGATATAAAATTAAGCATTTCCCTAGGAGATGCTATTTTAACTTAAAAATGGCCTATTTTAACTTGAAAAAAAACTGATAGCTTTATTCAGTTAAATAAAAAAAACCCTCAGCATTCTTAATTTTTTTTATATTAAGCCAAAAATAACTGAACATCTCAGGGAAATATACTTGGAATAAGGGAATATTTGGCTTATTAATTTTGGAATCATAGAGATAATATTAATTGAGATACATGACTTACAGAATCCACATGTGTTTTCAGATTTATCTACTGCCCTCCAGACCGTCAACTTGATGGACTGCAACAAAATTCAAATTAATAACTTGCAAGATACTTTTGATGACCTCAGTATTTCTGTAGAGCCTAAAGAATACCAGATGTTAGAGAAAACGCTTGATGTTGATGGTACATATAATAACTATAAGTTGGCTTTCCAAATAAAGTGATAGTAAATTTTCCATTTCCCTTCCCTGTCCTCCATTATTCACTCCCCAACAATTTTTTTCTTTATTATCCTAATGGAAAAAACACTCTAACAGAGCAAGTCTATTGAGATCATACATTTATCTTGATAGAAAAGTCTTGAATAAGATTAATAAGATTTAAAAAAAAAAAGATTAATAAGATTTTTAAAGCCTCATCAAGTATCCTGTGTTGATTCCATCAGAGTGTAATTTGTGTGTGTATTTTTAGCGCCTACTATGTAAATCAGGGAAGGTGAAGTAATTCTCTGTGAAGGTCGTGGTGCAATAAAACTGCTTTTAGCCAGGAATAGACTAAGGGAAGACTTTATCCCCTCGGCTTGAGATATTTATGGCAGGAGATTGATTGAATGTGAATCCTAAGAGCTTTCAGGGAAAACAATATATAATTTTCAAATTTTGCCAATTATTTTGTGATTTTTAAAATTAATTTAAAATCAGTTCCTAAAAGTACTTTCTTTTTTACAATATTAAATGGGTTTTAGCATTGTTTCATGAATCATATTGACTGAGGCCACTGCACAGCACAACTTCTGGGGGCATATTGTCATCTGTTGTCAACAGCACCCTTTGGCGTTAGGCAGTTTGTGGCCTGCATGGCTATGCAAAGACCGCTATGCAAAGATCGCGAGTACCTGTTATATGTAAGGTGTCAGGTAATATGTAATGTAATCAAATAAATAGAAAGTACCCACATTTAGAAAACTTTTGGTCTAGTTGGTGAGGCAAGCTATAAACAACAAAAGGGTATATAACAATATAGGAGATAAAAGCTCAGTGCATTTGCAGTGTTACATGGCAGCTCTTGAATAATAACCAGGGAAACAGTAATGTGATACTCTGATTTGTAATAAGACAATAACAGGGTGATGGGTATTAAGGAGGGCTCGTGTTGTGATGAGCACCGAGTGTCATACGTAACTAATGAATCATTGAACACTACGTCAAAAACTAATGATGTACTGTACAATGGCTAACTGAACATAATTTAAAAAAAAGAAAGAAATATGTATTTGGTCTTTGACCCCATTCCTGGCATAGAGCTCCTAAGACACTTGTAAATTCCTAAGTGATTTGAGCACTAGGGGCATCTTTTGTTCTAATACGCAGTTCTGGGTAGGCATCTGGTTCCTAGGTGGGGACGAAAAGATAAGCCATGATTAGAACCTTGGAATTTTTAGCTCAATGCCCCATTCTCCAGAGATAGGAAAGAGGCTGGAAATGGAGTGAATCATTGATTATGCCTATGTGAGGAAGCCTCCATAAAATCCCAGTTGTTCAGAGAGCTTCCAGGTCAATGAACACATCCACATACCAGGAAAGTGATTCACCTCAACTCCACAGGGACAGATCTGCTGTGCTTGGGACCCTCCTAGAGCTCCCAGACCCTATGTATCTCTTCATCTGGCTGTTCATAAGTATGCTTATCATATCCTTTAATAAACTGGTAAACATTAAATGTTTCCCTGAGTCCTGTGACCTATTCTAGCAAATAATTGAATCCAGGGGGAGAAAGTCATGGGAATCTTCAATTTGTAGCCAAGTTTGGACATAAATTGTAGGGAACCTGGGGACCTATACTTGTGATTGGCGTCTGAAGTGGGAGGAAGGGCAGTCTTATGGGACTGAGCCCTTAACTTGTGGGACCTGATGCCATCTCCAGGTAGATAGTGTCAGAACTGAGTCAAATTATAGGATGCTCAGCTGGTGTTGCAGAGAATTGCTTGGTGGGGGAAAACACCCCCCCCCACACACACACATCTGGTGTCAGAGTGTTGTGAGTATGGTAATAGTTTGAGAGTAAAGGAGAAACACAGGAGGAGAACTGAGTTTTTTCCTATACAAGTGATGACACTGAGTTGTATAAGAGTTCAGAGGAGAGCAATTTCATTCATTCAGCAAAAGTTTATTAAACACCTATTGCTTGTTAGTCATTAAATATATAAAGATAAAAGAGCTTACAGTCTATTGAGATCACAAGCAATGAGAATACCAATTGTTAAATACTATGACAGAGGTAAACAGAGTATTATGGGAATGTATACAATAGGTATCTAACCCACACAGGGTTGGATAGAGTAGTTGGAAGAGGCTTCTTGGAGGAGATACTGTTGGAGTTGAGTTCTATATTTTTTAAAAATTTTTTAGAGATTTTATTTATTTATTTATTTGGAAGAGGGAGAGTGAGCAAGCGAGAGAGAAAGCACCAGTGGAAGGAGAGGCAGAGGGAGAGGAAGAAGCAGGCTCCCAACTGAGCAGGGGGACCCATGAGGGGCTCAATTCCAGGATCCTGGGATCATGACCTGAGCTGAAGGCAGATGCTTAACTGACTGAGTCACCCAGGCACCTCTGGAATTGAGTTTTAAAATATGAGTAGGAGCTAGCCAAGAATTGAGAGTACAGGGAGGGGGACTGGAAGGAATTAAGAAGGAATGTTCAGTATATACAAAGTATAGAAGAACAAAGCTGGTGGAGAAATCAGGGAAGTCTTAAATAGTCCAGTAGGATGTAATCAGTGAATCTCAGACTGATTCACATCTGAACTACCTAGGGAATTTGTTAAAAACACAAATGTTTACGTCTCCTGCTTCAGAATATCTGCATCATGGCCAAGGTACGTGTGTGTACATGTACCATGTGTGTGTTTAACAAGCTTTATAGTTCATGTTGACATTTGATCATCGACTTGGTGGTGCTTAGTGGCAGAGGGAGTGGGAAAGAAAGAATTGAAGTGGCCATATAGTCAAGAGCAGATCCAGAAGGGTTTTGTTTTTATTTTTTTCTCTGGGTAGCAGATTTTGAATTTTATCCTGAAGGCTCTAGAGGGTCATTGAAGATTTCAAAGTTGAAAATGACATGACTGATTTTGCACTTTATAATGGGCATTCTTTTTTCTTTTTTAAAAGATTTTATTTCTTTAGTTGAGAGAGAGAGAGCACAAGCAGGGGAGAGGCAGGCAGAGGGAGAAACAGGCTCTCCACTGAGTGGGGACTTGATCCCAGGACGCTGGGATCATGACCCGGGCCAAAGGCAGGCACTCAACCAACTGAGCCACCCAGGCACCCCTATAAATAATAGGCATTCTGATAGCATTAAGAAAGAGCAGGGAGGGCAAGATTGGAAGCAAAGAGACATTTTAGAAGGCATGCAGTAATTCAGGTTAAAAATAATGTGTTGAAGTAAGGCATTGGGTCTAGGGGTGGGAAGAAGGGAACAGATATGAGTTCTAGGAGGCAGAACTTCATCATTGTTTGGTTAAGTTAGGGAAGTGAGAGGGAAAAGAGTTGAGGATAACTAACGGATTTTTGGTTTGGGAGACATTTCCTAGTGATGCCTTTTAATAAGCTGGGGAATATAGGAGAAGGATGAGGCTTTAGTGCAAGGATGAGTTCAGCTTAGGATATAGTGTGTTCGATGAAGGGCATGATGGAGGGAAGAGATTGAAATGAGAATAGATAAATCTAAATTCCTTCACAAATTACACAGGGTTTTGTTTGTTTTTTTTTAATCTAGTTCCTTTTACCTGACCTGTTTAGATTAACCTTTTCCCACAAACTTTCTTACACATTTTTATAAGGTTTCAAGACACTTCGTAAATAAATTGAGTAATTTAAACTAAATCCAAAATTAAGAAACTACTTACAGTTCCCAAAACACATCATACTCACCTATATTTCTGTACGTTTTCCTCATGAATCTTTCCGTTAACCTTCAGATATACTGACTTTACCAAGTCAGTAAAAATGTGACCTCTTTGAAGATTTCCTTAACTCATTCAGCTAGATATGAAAGCTTTTTTCTTATATTTCAATAATATGCCATCTTTACTATCATTGAGACAGTTTTGCTTTATAACTGTTTGAGAAAAGTGATTATTTTGGGGAAATTTCCATGAGAGTTATGAGGGAAGGATACATTTTGAAAATCCGCAAATAAAGGCATTTGGTTACTGATGAAAAATGAATGCTTAAACTGTAAGTAAATTTAAAGTATTCTGTTGGGAGAACAGTTTAAATATATAAAGTTTCAATATAATGTGAGGTAGGTGGAAAGATCAAACAAACAGTTGGGTTTCCACTTCTTACTTTGACCCAAATCATATTATCTCACTTATTTTTCAGGTTCTTCCAGCTAATGGGAAAAATGTAGGTGTTTGTGTATTTCTGAATACACAATATATGCATCTTTGCTTTAAAAAACTTAGTAGGAACTACATTTACTGGATAGATGGTCATTTATAAAGTTTGCCACCTAGATGCAACTTTGTTTCCTTTTTTCAATTGTTTAGAAAATAAAGTATTGTTAGATATTTATTATCTTACATTAAAACTGATTTCTCAGAAATACTCAGTCTTTTAATCAAGTAATATGTGATAATTAATTCCTTTCAGATATATTATATAAAACCCAGAATAACAGTTTAAACTGAGATTTAGGAGGGGTTTGATTTATAATAAATTAGATTTTGTTTTAAGAAGAAGATGTAAGTTAATCCAACTATTGCTTGTTTTAATTTTGCCTCATCTTAATTTTTCATTCTTTTATTTGAATTTTATGTTTTATTATTTTGTGTTTGACTCTTCTGTCTTAAATATAAAGCAGTAAATCAGTAAAGAAAATTGTAAAAATAAGTAAGAGAATGTCATAAAAATTATTTGTAATAATATTAGCCAATACTTTTATGTATCGAATGCATCCAATTATTCCTAGTTCTTGTTTCTGTACACCCATTGTGCAAGCTGACAGCAGACACTTCAAACTAGGTTCATACTCAGCATCCATGAAAAATAGTATTCATTAAAGAATGATGTAAGCACAACTGTCAAAACCATAGAAAGTTATCCTTCCTCTTTTCTTACAACTTGTTAAGATATGAACGTAAAAGAAAATGCAATTAGAATAATCCACTGAGAGTTTTATTTGCCACCTGCCATTCTCTGCTTGCTGATAACAGGGAGTTTTTGACTTGGAGATTTTCCTTGATAGACTGGAATTAGGAAAGATTCCATCTAAAGTGAGTGCTCCAGCTGCCACAGGGGGATAAAGATAGAACCAATCAAATCAAAATTTGGCAATAGGGAAGTAAAAAATGCATTTTATCTGTCCCAAAGATTTGTTATTTGCATAGAAGTAAAATCATTAACTCATTTGTGTTTTAAATCCCGCCCCCAAAAGGATATATTGTGTTTGAGGGGCTTGTGGACATAAGAGTTGAAGATGTGTAGTAGACAATGATCTAGCCTAGAAATAGAAACTTGAGAGTCATCAATATACAGTTTGTAGTTACAGGAGAATTCAGGAATAGTTTCTACAGTGTAACAAGAAGAGGGCCAAGGATAAAGTACTGGGGCATGCTACCATTTAAGTAATGGTGAAGAAAGAATAGTTTATAAAGGACATTAAGAAGTAGCTAGAATGGTGGGAGGGAAACCAAAAGAAAGCTATAGCAACAAAGCAAAGAGAAAAAAGAGTTTGAAGGAGGAAAGTATTAAATAAGACCAAAAAGTTAAAAAGTGTTCATTAGTTTGGCAATAAATAGTTAACAGATGAACATGGTAAAAGCAGTTTCTGAGGAGGTGGAAGCCAGATTAGAGCAGTTTGAAGACTGAATGAGAATGTGATGAATAAAAACATTTCTTTCCAGAAAATAGATTGTGAAGGAAAGGAAAAGGAAAGAATATCATTTAGCGGGGTATCATAGAGGCACAAGGGAAGGCTTTTAGAAAACTAGACTTACGAGGTGGTTTTGACATGAATAGGATTTACATAGGTAGAGTGTAGATTGGATTCTGGACAAAAGTTTACATATCTAGAAAATCATAAGAAGGGGGGAGTAAGTGAACCAACCTAGCTCACAGTGAAAGTGCTTTGTGTTATTTGAATTTATTAATTTTTCTTTGTACTGTTTTTGTCTTTACAGAAAAGGGAGATGTTTCCCTAAAGACTGCCCTTTTAGCACTGAAGAGCAATAAGCGTTTGCAAGATGTTAGAGGTGAGAGTAATTAGGAAGTTTTATACACATTCTGAATATAGGAAATTGTTAGCTAGTTGTTGAAAAGTGATGGACCACTTACATAAAAATATAACTCATATGCTACAAAATTAAATGAATGCTGTACATTTAGTATTTTAAGAGTTCTGATGAAGGTGAGCTTCCTATGTTCATGAAAGTCTAGTTTGTAACATTATAAGTTTGTAGTTGAGGCAAATAATATGTCTTCTAACAAGAATGCCAAAAATACATGACCTTAAAATGTTTTAATTAATAAATTTAATTTTTTATGGGTAATAACTTACGCACAGGTCATAAATAAAAAAGTATTTAAAGGTACATAGTGAAACTCTCCCTCCTACCTGATCTCTCTATTCAGTTCCTATTCCTTTTCCCTAGTAACTAACTAATAAGTAACTAGTTTCTTATATAGGCAGTATTTAGAGCATTCAAGAAAATGTGAATATATATATATATACACATATATATGTATGTACATATATATCCCTCCACACACTTTTTACATAAGTAGAAGCATAATGTATACATTGTTCTGTATCCTTGATTTTTTAAAATGTAATGATATATTTTTGATATTTGTTCATAGCAGAATATAAAGAGCTTTTTCATTCTTTTTTGTAGTTGCATAGAGAATATGTAAATTCTCTTCCTCATGGAAATATATATGTTTAACTTATTGGGATCAGTGATCCATCCAACTTGAATCTTTGTCTTTTCGATTGTAGCACCAAGAAACGTTTTATGGCATCACATGATGGATGTCCTCTGTGAAATGTCTAACTTTTGACTAAATTTTGGAAAGCTCTAACTCACTTTAAAAATGAGTTAATAGCCTAATGTTTTATAAGCTTAAAGCTCAAAACTCTTCTCCAACTCTTATTTTCAGTATAAAAAGTATCTTAGGGACAAAAATGTGCATGGTTTTTTTCATATCCTGTAAAGACATATTTTATTTTGTTTGGTTTCAAATAATATCATAATAGTTGGTTGGCAATAATAATACATTTGTATAATGTTGATGTTTTACCAAGCACTTTTACATAATTTATTTCTTATCAACTATTCTTTATGACTCTTCTATTAAGTAGGAGTCTTATAATAAAGAATGAGAAAAGTGAAGTTTGAAGAAATTGTACCTTACCTAGAACCCCACAGCAAGCAATTGTTGGACTCCACGTGCAGATATGTTTTTGTCTGTATGTAGCTTAATGGTTTAGTATAATATTAATTTTATACTATAACTCACAGGTTAATAGCATCATGATGAGCACACATTTATTGAACACAAAAATATGCATGAGATAGGCCATGAGAATCTTAAAATTTAGATGAAAAGATAGGCCATTTACATAAAAACATAACTAATGTGCTATAAGATCAAATTAGTGATACATTTTAAGAATTCAGATTTAAGAATTCAGATGAAGATTAGATTCCTATGAAAAGAATTGAGGAGGGCTTTGAAGAAAGAGTAACATCTTGGTAGGTAGAGGGAAAGCAAGAAAACCCTGAGACCTAAAGATTAGAAGGGAAGAAAAGAATGGAGACATAAGTAGGATTTGAAAGATGAGGAATGAAAGATAGGTGATAGGTCTACATTGAAGGGAGTATTAAATGTTAGCTCAAAACAAGTCTCAACATATTCTTTGGGCAAGAGAGCGTCAGGTGCTAAGCTGTCTCTAAAGATTTACTTAACAGTGTATTAGATTATGGAGCCACTAGGAGCAGGAAGACCATTTATTCAATCCATTCATTCAACAAACAAGTGGCACTGTGCTGGTAAGCAAGAGAGGTAAATACTGGTCTCTGACCCCGGAGAACTCACTGAAGAAAGACAGATGAACAAATAAGTAACTACAAATTGTGCTAAATGTTAAGGAGAAATTGTGCAAGGAGGAGGTAGAGCATTAAGGTGCAGTGGCTTAATTTAGGTAGGATGGCCAGGGAAACATGTTCTGAGATGTGACAGAATGAGAAGGAATCAGCTACTGGAAGAACTGGGAGAAGAGTCTTCCAGATGGAAGGAAGAAGGTATGAATGGTTCTAGGGAGGAAATAATACATATGTTATAACCTATATTAGGCCACTACTGAAGTACTTGTATTAAATAAAGAGGAGACTGACATGGGGGGAGGGACAAAGTCTCCCTTACATTAACATTTGTTTCCAGTTATTTAAACAATAATCATTCTGTTAGCAGCTTTGTTAGCTATTCCCGTGTATACCAAGGTTCTGAACTTTAAGTAAAAGAGAATCAATATAAGCCAAATTAAGTTTAATAAAGGAATGGGAAAAAGGCAGATTGAGGTGATAGTGATTGGGGAACAGCAGAGAGTTCACTGGACACATAGAGAAAGGATGTAGGAAACATGAGAAGCAGAGATAGATGAACAAGGAGACAGATATCAAGGTTTAATTTCTCCTATGAGTTTGCTTTATATAATGGATCTATTTTATATGTATGAAGTGAGTTAAATGCATATGTACCTCAAGAGAGTGTTTAAGGTGAGTACTATATCATCTTTTAAAAAATGCTAGGTATCTACTAATTTTTTGAGTTATGATTTAAGCTAATTATTTAGAATTTGTATCTAAGCTGAAAATATTTTCTCCTGATAGAGGTTAAGGAACTTGCAAATGCCTTAAACAAAGTCACCAATGAAAAAGTTGATGTTGATGAAGTAAAATCTATACTGAAAGGCCTGGGGATTTATTGCCCAAAGGAAGAATTACAGGAGGTACTTATATCCATTCCTCTTGATAGTAAGTATTCCTTTTCTGAGTCATTTATTACATATTAAACTTGTATTTACTTTCACTCATAAATCCACAGAGCTGATTGATTAGGAATCAAATGTAATGAGTTCAGTAACATTAGATGTTCCCTATTAGGCTTGGATGAGAGTTTGTTTTGGATTATTCTCATATTGAATTATCCTAGGGAAGTATAATCTTCCTCTCTTTTTTCCCTTTCTTTGCCTCCTGAGGTTAAATCATACATTCTTATTGGACAGGGGCTGTGAAGCTCTCTCAATACCATGAAGCACAGGGCCAAGCTTTAGTGTGGTGATAAACCCTACCAGTTTGGTTTTCCCACAGTCCTCAAAGAGCTACACTAGTATTTTTGAAATCCTGCCAGTGGGATGTTTAGCTTACGTGCAAAGCCTTACGTTATTCTTTTTTCTTAAGTTCCAAGTGTATGACTAATAAAAAGCAAATGACTGCACACTTCCTTTATCAATAGATCTTTGCGTATAAGTATATATATAGTCTTCTTTAGATATGGTCGAGTTTGGTTTATGGTACTTCTAGTGAATATCTTCTTGTCCTCCCTCAAAACATAAATGGTGGGCGCCTGGGTGTCTCAGTCAGTTGGGCATCTGCCTTCGGTTCAGGTCATGATCCCAGGGTCCTGGGATCGAGCCCCACATTGGGCTCCTTGCTCAGTGGGGAGCCTGCTTCTCCCTCTCTCTTCTCTCCTCTCGTGCGCTCTCCCTTTCTCTCTCTCTCAAATAAATTTAAGAAAGTTTAAAAAACCAGAAAAACATAAATGGTTATAGTAGGACTTATAAATGGTCCCATTTGGAAATATGTGTAAAATCCATAAAACGCTCATTGGCTCTTCAACAAAAAAGACCACAGGAGTCATCATAATCATATTCCTTTTCATAGTTAATGTGAGATGTGTTTAGCAGGATCAGAGTTAGAAAACAGGACTAACTTGGTTCTGAAGGTTTAGTAAACATGCATATTTTGTGACCTCATTCTTTTGTATCTTTGGATCAAAGACCATTTCTTTGTGTTTCATTTTCAGGCGAGGGGAAAGTGGACTTAAAAGATTGTCTGACTCAGTTAAAGAAAATGCCATATTTTACAAAAGTTTCAAGTAAGTGAGAATTTTTTAACAATAAAAATTTTGAGTAGAATTCTTTAGTTTTGAGTATGTGCATTTGTCCAGTTTTCTAATGCTAAAGCACATCATGTGTATAACAAATGTACTTTGGATGACGAATCGATAAGGGATCCTCGACTGACCTTTTCTCGAAATTATAGTATTTTTTGCATCACTCAAAAAGGATAAATATACAAATTCCATCTGGATGATTCATCTTACTATCCAAGTTTGTGATCAAGATGGCTGCCACGAGTTGCCAGTGTCTTGGACATTTTGAAATCCTGTGAGAATAAGATTGATGTTCTCTTCTAATTCAAAAAGATATGTGCACTCCTATGTTTACTGAAGCATAATTTATAATAGCCAAGACATGGAAGCAAATTGTTAACAGATGAATGAATAAGGATGATGTGGTATATTTATACAATGAAATATTATACAGCCATAAGAAGGATGAGATCATGCCATTTGAGACAACATAGATGGACCTAGAGGGTATTATGCTAAGTGAAATAAGTCAGACAGAGAAAGACCAATACCATATGATTCCACTCATAAGTAGAATCTAAAAAAAAGCCAAACAGGTGTGCCTGGCTGGCTCAATCTGTAGAACACGTGACTCTTGATCTTGGGGTTGTAAGTTTGAACCCCACATTGGGTGTAGAAATTACTTGAAAATAAAAATATAAATAATTAAATAAATAAAGCCAAACAAACAACAAATAAACAAAAAGCAGTGTCAAACATATAAATACAGAGAACAAATTGATGATTGCCCAAAGGGAGGAGGTTTGAGGGTTAGGCAAAGTGGGTGAAGGAGTGAGGGAGATAGAGGCCTCAAGTCATGGAATGAATAAGTCACAGGAATAAAAAGCACAGCATAGGGAATGCAGTGATACTGTAACAGTGATGTAATGGGACAGACGGTAGCTACACTTCTGGTAAACATAGCATAATGTGTAAACTTGTCAAATCATTAATTTGTACACTGGAACTAATGTGACATCGTGTGTCAGCTATACTAAATTTTTTAAAAATTAGTATTTACTTTTCTTTTTTATCCTATTATCATTTTATTAAAATGGGATTTTATCATGAGAAAATTAACTACTGAAACATATAGGAACATGTTGAAACATATAGGCTTCCTCCATATTATGTAATAGGTATTCTTCCGATTACTCCACTAACTAGCCATGAGACATCAAATATAATCTGGCTTTAATGTGTTGAGTTAACTGACTTCTCCAACAGTGAGGTATCTGTGATGTCTGTGGAACTTCTGGGTCTCCTTGAAGTTTAGGCTAAATGAGCCTTGGTTAGTAAATTCACCTGTTTTGGATTCCCTAGGTCTCCCTGTAGCAGCCCATATTCTTGAGATTAATTGAAATTGCTTAATATCCTCTAAATTTTAATTTCCAAAAATAAAACTGAACTAAATTCAAAAGGTCTAATTTAGATAGCTACAAGGGATGAAAGTATTCACCAGAGCCAGGGTATTTAGGATGTAACCAAAATGGTGTTTTTTCAATTGACAAAATATTTTGTCCTTAATCTTTGATTTTCCGAAAAGCTTTCTGTAAAGCTTTTCCAGGTAAGTGGCTTATAAGCAAATCTCTCACAGGGTTAATGTTTATGATGGGATAGGGTTTACGATAATATAATATTCAAAATTTCTTTCTTACTTGAACAATTCATACATGGTACTTCCAGAAATGAAATGAAAGTTATCTTTCTTTTATAGCAGTGCCAGTCTTTCCATTATTTGGGGCACATTTTTGTGTTTATGTGTTGGATACATCTAAGTATCCACTGAATGAAAAAACTTACGAATAGTCACATCAAACCTATGGATGGTTATCTAATTTTTGGCAAGATAATCACTTATGTGGTTAGTTATCATAGCTTTAATGGAATTCCCAGCCTCAGATACACCAGAGATGAATATAAGCAGATGTCCTAAGATTTCTTTTTATGTAATCACTCTTCAGTTTCAGAATTAATATTTGCTATGATTTGTTTGGCCTAGTGGCTAAACATTCTGCCTATGAAATCAGACTTCACACTTGGCTTCACATTTAGTAACTGTGGATGCTTAGGCAGACTAGCCTTTCTAAAGGTTTCCTTATCTGTTAAATAAGGAATTTTTGTGGTATTAAATGAAATGGTGTATATACAGCACTTAGCATAGTGCCCAGGAAGTTCAGACAGAATACTTAATAAGTGATAGAAGTAGCAGTAATACTACTACTAGAAGTTGTTGTTGTTGTTGTTATTATTATTATTGTTATTATTATTCAGGACCTGCTACTGATATTTGAGTGGCTTTTTAAAAAACTTCATACATTGTATATTTTTTTGAATATAGAAAAAGAAAGCCCCCCGAAAGCTCTGGCTGCCATTAGGAAAAATGTGGTCACTCCTGATGACCTAGGCTCCATTATGAAAAATATAGGAGTTCCATTACCCGAAGATGTGCTTCAAAGATTACTGCAGAATGTGACTCTCACGGGTGAGTCATGTTTCTAGATACCCTTTATCTTAGCTGACATGCATCTGTTTGAACTTTTCAAGAATCCTTAAGGGGTTTATCTGCTTCATGGATTATCCAAGGCTCTTTCCCACCTACTACCCTGTTGGGTTCTACTTATTTTCAGTAGCATCATACAAAGGAGGATCTATAGGGGGTGAGCGTATGTGTCTGAATGATATGCATGAGTCTTGTCTTTCTGACTGTAATATAAATGTCTATATTTCAAGACCAAATCTATAAACAGTTTTTCAGTATAGCAATTATGCTATAATTGTCAGTCTTTGATCATATTCCCTGTTCTCTGATGTATTTTTTTTCTTTCAGAGGATGGGAAAGTGAATTTAGAAGAGTTTATGAGCAATTTAATCAATTCAGGATTTTCACCTCTACCTGAAAGTAAGAATTTTCAGTTGAATAGAGATAGATAAAATTTTTGTTTAGGTTTGTTATTTTTCTTCTTGTTATTTGAACGTTGTTTTCTTTGGTTACTTCTTTGTATTGACTCCCCACTTTTCTTTTTTCCAGTTTCTCTTTATACACCAATTCAAAGTTTAATTTTAACACAAAGTTTTGTCAGTTATAATGTTAACAACCATTTTCTTCTTTTGGTTTGCATGATATTTCTGTAATCTTAGGCCTTTGAGTTCCCTGATAGGTTGCCCTTTCTTGCCCCTCTGGTGCTGAAAAGGAAGGAACGATTTATATTTTGCACATTAAGTGAGAAGAATATTTCTTTCTTTTTTTTTTTTTTGTGAGAGGAATATTTCTGACACTAAGCCAAAATTGCACCCACATTCAAATCACTTCGTATTGTCCATTTTTAAGCTCCCTCTATGGTTGCTGAAGCTCAAGGTTTACTTCTTGGCCATCTCCACCTACTTTTGGATAGGCACACATGTGTAGCTTTGACAAGCCAAAAATATTTATGAAGAGATGTTTCACAGAAATGACTTTTTTGAGGCAACTTCCTAATAATATAGCTCAACTGTTTTTGAGAACTGGTGTTAAAAACAGCCATACCAAAAGTGTCACTGTGTTTCCCGATGACATTGCCCGTTATGTTATTTAGTGATGACTATGAAAAATGTCTTGACATTTAATATCAGAAAAAAACTTTATCTCTCCCAAAGACCAGTGTGCCTCTTTGTGTAGACAATAACCTGAGTTCCCCTTTATGCCTTACCTTCCAGGAAGTTCAGATCTAAACTTAATATTTAATCACTATAACTTTGTTGGCTTTGTTATTTACTACCTTTTTCTCAGGTAGTAATTCTCTTTTGAATTTTTATTTCTACTTCTGTTTTATGTTTCTCTTTCTATTTATTTCTATTTTAAATATTTTAACAGTCTTTTTAAATATATTAACTTTCATTGAATAATTCCTCAAACTATTTTGGGAAGTCATTATAGGTATACATTATGAAGCAATGTATCAAAAACAGCTATCCTTGAATGTTGGCCCAGGGGATATTAAGAATATGCCATAAAAAAGAGTCCTATGACTAAATTTGGAAAACACTGGAGTATAGAAAACAAACAAATTTCTCTGCCAGTAGACTATTAGAGACTTTATATGTTTACGAGTTTGATACAGTTGATATATAGCAGACCTTGAATCTGCCAGATCACAGAACTCTTTTGTTGTTGTTATTCTATTTTGGTAATTTTAGAAACGATACCCTACAATCCAGCAATTACACTAATAGGTATTTAACCAAAGGATACAAAAGTACTGATTTGAAGGGGCACATGCACCCCAATGTTGATAGCGACATTATCAACAGTAGCCAAACTATGGAAAGAGCCCAAATGTCCATCAGCTGATGAATGGATAAAGAAGATATGGGAGATATATATAATGGAATATTACCCAGCCATGAAAAGGATAAAATCTTGCCATTTGCAATGACATGGATGGAGCTGGAGTGTATTATGCTAAGCAAAATAAGTCAGAGAAAGACAAATACTATATGATTGCACTTATATGTGGAATTTAAGAAACAAAATAGGGCACTGGGGTGGCTCAGTCGGTTGGGCGTCTGCCTTTGCCTCAGGTCACAATCCTGGAGTCCCGGAACTGAGCCCCACATTGCCCTCTTATATTCCTGATATTGGCAGTTTATGTTATCCCTTTTTTTTTTTTTTTCTTGACCAATCCTTGTTGGGCTTTATCAACTTTGTTGATTTTCTCAAAGAACCAATTTTTGGCTTTCATAATTTTCTCTATATTTTGTTTGCTTTATATTTTGCTGACTTCTTTTCTCTTTGTTATTTCTTTCCTTTTACTGACTTTGGATCTACTTTGCTTTTTTCCTAGCTTCTTAAGGTGAAATGGTGGCTGAGTTTAGCTCTCTCTCATTTTCTAATATAAGCATGAAGACCCATACTCTTCTTACTAAACACCTCCTTGGCTGCATTCAATAAATGTTGAAATGCTTTGTTTTCATTATAATTCAGTTTGAGATATGTTCTTTCTTTTGTGATTTCTTCTCTTATCATAATATGGATATTTAGAAGTGTGTCATTTAATTTCCAAGTATTTGGGGTTTTCTTAGTAATTTTATTGTTACTTGTAATTTAATTCTGTTACTGTCAGAGAACATATCCTTTATGATTTCAATTCTTTTCAATTTATTGGTACTTGTTTTATGGCCCAGCATATGGTCTATTTTGGTAAATGTACTATGTGCACTTGAAAATGTGTATTCTGTGTATTCTGTATTCTTAAAGAGTATAGTGTTTTATAAATATAAATTAAAGGTGGCTGATAGCTTCCTCAGATCATCTGTACTGGCTTTTTTGGTAGCTAGTCCATCAATTGTTGAAAGAGAGGTGCTAAAATTTCCAGTTATGGTTGTCATATTTTCTGTTTCTCCCTTAAATCTTGTCAGTTTTGTTATTTGTTTTTTGACTTACTTGGTTCATCTGCATTTATGGTTGTTATATCTTCCTGATGAATTGACTAGTGGAGAATACCAAATATATTGTTTTGTAAGAAAAATCACTTTTTCCTCTGAGTACAAGCTGAAAATTGATTCCCCATTCTATGGCTGCATAACACTTCATTGACCACATGTTAAATATTGACCCCTACCTTTTCGCTCAATATCAGCGTAACTCTTCATGTCCAATATCATATGGATTGTACTAGGTTAAATGTTCCTGTGCTTTAGAGCCATATTCTCTGTAAAATGATCAAAAGAACATGCTTCTATTTCTGATAGAATGACTTACAGTGTGCCTTTGAATAAATGTCAAAAGCCTCTCCTTTTCACACTGAAATGGAATATAACAATGTGAAGATAATAAAAAGTATTTTTTCTTAAATTGAAAATCATTAGCATTTCCCATTCTCATAGCTTTTATCATTTCTGTTTTTCTCCTAGGAAGTAGGGTTGATGACAGCAACCTAGACACTTTTCCAGGAAACAGGATGGAGATGTCAGGTAAAGAATTTTATAAGATTCAACCTGTCAGTTGAAGGTGACATATATATACACATGGTTCACATGGTTCCGTATTCTGAGAAGTCTTTTTATTAATCTAAACGTCTTACATATAAAATTCATATAGAAAGAACCATAGAAAATGATAAAAATCATTTAAAAAATTACCTTAAACATTATGCTTTAGGTTTCCCTCCTTGAGAATAAATTTTATGGTTTCCAAAAGTTTCATTTGTGGAGTGTGGAAGAAAGAAGGATGTGTATTTGCTATGTTAGTACCTTAGATCTAAACTTACAGGACTACTTTAGCAATCTTTCCTCTGTATTGCTGATTCGAAAAGCATTATTAAGATTCCACAATGTTCTAGTATTGTGCTAAACACTGAGAATATAGACACCTTCCAGGTGTCCAGATGACAGAACAGAGACTTCCCAAGGTTCAGAGCAAGTCTAAGGACCTAGAGAATTGCTCCCACAGGGCAGAGTCCTAAGCTGCTACCATGTAGACCCAGTCCAATAGGTCAAGAAAGGCCCAGCACACAACATTCTGTAACTCAGAATTTTTTTTTCAATTTTTTCTCCCTTCCCCTTTTTAAAGTGCTAGTCTGCAGACTGCACTTTGAAGACAGAATCAAGACATTAACAAAAATCAGCCTCTCTGAAGAAAAGCATTTCTAGAACAAATGCTGCTATATTTCACTGCCTTTATATAGCTCAAAACAGGACAAAAATTTATGAAATACAATTTCTTTTTACCATGTTAAGAGGCTGGATTTTCAACCTTATAGATTGAAGAACACTTTATGCATGGGGTATGATGCATTATTGTTATTTGAAGAAACAATAACAAATCCTTTAAGTTGCAAATCTAATCAAAATATATTGAAGATGTTGAAAATGGTAGAACAACCCAATCATTAAGCAATTTGCCTACTGTTTTTATATGATTATAAAATGTGAAAAAAGTCCTTATCTTGTCCCCCCTTTTGATAATCTGATCATACATGAGACAGGCACAAGGTTAACCAAGGGGGTGGTGAGGGAGCAATGGGAACCACAGCTAGGACCAGACAGTGTTCTACAGGCAAGGGGAGCGTGGAAGAGGAAAGGCCTAATTGACACTGGCAGGGAACTGGATGTGAAGGAAAGATGTGAAGGAAAGATGTGAAGGAAACAGGACTAAATGCATCCGTGATAACAGAATTTTGCAGGGGAGATGGCTGCTCATGTCCCTGACCCCCTAGTTTGCAGAGGAGTGGGAATAGAGATTAACTGGTCCTAACACAGACTTTATAGACCAGGACAGGTGGTAAAAGCATTCCGAATGGAAATGCTAGCATGTAGGGGTATGCACGTGGTGTGTTGGGACACAGAAAAAAAAATGAAGGAGCAGCTTCAGCCAGGTATGTTACTGTAGTTAAGGAGTCAAAACAGAGTTGACCATCATTATGGTAATATGTCTGCTCTGATCCTCATTTATTTTTATTTATTTATTTTTTATTTTTATTTATTTATTTATTTTTTCCTTTTTAGTAACAGAGTCTTTTTATTGATAACTTCCCAATAGCATCTGTAAACATCGGGTACAAAAATATTCTGTTTAACTGTTTTCCAAGGTGGCTCAGCTTGCTCCACGGAGGCCCTGCAAGAGGCCTGCTGGGCCTTCAAGGTTCACACCTCTGGTCAGAGAAACATAGGCCTTATCAGGCTTGCGGCTAAATGGCCAGCCTCCATCTTGAGCCTTCTACAATTGTCTCAGAAACCTCCTTGAGATACCTATTGGAGACAGTATTCAATGCTTTTGTTGGAAAAAGGGACAGGGAGACCAGAATTAGTAGGTGCAGGGATGGGCAGGGGTGAACTCAGACAAGACGGTGCTGGTCCACTTTGAGGAGGTCTCAACTGGGGCACTGGGGCAGGGGCTATCTGGCTCTGGTCTCTGGGAGCCTTTAAATGTTGTTTAAAGCAGACCTCAAGCTTGGCTC
>CM052891.1:14164264-14179820 GCA_028534135.1 Potos flavus | reverse complement strand
CAGTATTCAATGCTTTTGTTGGAAAAAGGGACAGGGAGACCAGAATTAGTAGGTGCAGGGATGGGCAGGGGTGAACTCAGACAAGACGGTGCTGGTCCACTTTGAGGAGGTCTCAACTGGGGCACTGGGGCAGGGGCTATCTGGCTCTGGTCTCTGGGAGCCTTTAAATGTTGTTTAAAGCAGACCTCAAGCTTGGCTCCGGAAAAGCTCCCTTACACCCAGCCCAACTCCAGCTGGCCTGGCAGAGGGGTCTGCAGAAGACAGATGTTCTCAATGAGGAAGCAGGAAGGACAGACCCCCTAGGAATTCCACACCCCTGGAGGGAGCCAGGTCCCCCGGGGAGCCCTGGGTGACAGAACAGGGTGGCAAAGCTGATCTCCAGGCAGGGTCACCTGCTGCCACCGCAGATACCTGGGGAGTGCTGCCACTGCCCTGAGACCCCTTGGGGCACTAGGGAGGAGTGTTACTCGCCCGGTGTCTCCTCATCATCCGTCTGACTTCAGCCATTGATGGCAGGGGAGCTGGACCGGACATGGGAGAGGTCCTCGAAGCCGGGGCTGAGGGAGGGTGAGACGGTGTCAGGGCTGGTGTCACAGGAGCCCGTGCTCTGTTCCGAGGTGGCGATGGTGGTCATGGTGCTAGGTGGGATGGGGTCTTCGTCCTCATCCTCCAGGAGGGATGCCTCTGGGATGTGGCTGAAGGCCTCTGGGTGCTCCCTGGCCAGCTTCCCTTTCAGCGTCCTGATTCTGCGGAAGATGCTGTCCAGATCCTGCTTCATCTCCACCAGGGTCCTTGTGTGATGCAGGAAGCGCTCGCTCATCTGCTGCAGGCGGGCGCTTGACAGGTTGTTAAAATTCAGCAGCATTTCATTGGTCTTCTCAAAGCGGTCCAGCATGTTCTTCTGAGCCAGGATGATGGCGTTGACATCGTCTGTGTTCACCATGCTCAGGATGCGGCTGCAGAAGACCCTCGAGGCCGAGTCCGGGGGGTCCATCTCTTCCTCCTCCTCCGCTGCCTGCTGTCCTCATATGCACGACTGCCCCTCAAATCATCACCACCTCCAATATCTTCTCTCCCAAGAAGTCTTCGAAGAGTACCCCAACTCCAGTCACTTTTAGCACTTCGTTTCACTGCTTCATTAGCTCATCTTGTCCCCGAACTCGGCCCCGGCGTCGGTGGCAGCAGCACCTGCACATCTGGCCCCTCATTTATTTTTAAATCTTCATGCTGGCATTCACTGACCGACCTCCCTTTACACTTGGCATTTTATCTTGCCATCTGTACCGGTCCTTGTTGCTGTGCACCTCAGCTTGACAGTCAGGTGCTTGGGGCTTTTGGCTCCTCTCACTAACCCCTGTTCCTCTCACTGGGTCACAGGAAATGTTTTGCTATCTGATGCTGTGCTGGGGCTGTGGAAAATTTATTGGCTGTCGCAGACTCTCCTGCTGAGATGTCAGTGCACCCATTTCTTCTCTACCTTCCCCCTGCTGTAGTTTCTCAGCAAGGTCTATATGTCCTGCTGCCTTCCAGGGCTCCCAATAGACTCTCAAGCACAGGCCCCATTTTTCTTGGTCGGCTTGCACAATTGGAAGAGGCAGCTCACTAAAATGAATGGCTTAAAAGTTTTGTTGGGTAACAAGGAAAAAAAGATGCCATACCCCTATCTCCTTACATGAGCAGAATGAATGTGTCCTTTTTTTTTTGAGAGATAAAGGATTTATTTATTTTTTACGTACTTTTATTTTTTATTTTTTTATTATGTTTAGTTAGCTAATGATGTACTATATGCTGGTGTCTCTTTTTTTTTATTAACATATAATGTATTATTTGTTTCAGGGATACAGGTCTGTGATTCATCAGTCTTACACAATTCACAGTACTCACCATAGCACATACCCTCTCCAATGTCCATCACCCAGCCACCCCATCCCTCCTACCGCCTTCCCTCCAGCAACCCTCAGTTTGTTTTCTGAGATTAAGAGTCTCTTATGGTTTGTCTCCCTCTCTGGTTTCATCCTTGATTCTTGATAGCTTTCTTTTTTCCTATTCCTTATGTTTATTTGGAATTAAATTAGATTGTATTTAGGTCAATAAATATAACTTCCCTAAATTGCTGTGTTTACATTAATAACTTTATAAAATTCACTATAATTAGAAGTATTTACCTTTGTGACCTGGTTTCTTATTTTACAGCTGATAAAAAACTGAACAAGAAGAATGGGATAAAAGATAGGAGGTCATCCCCTGGTGAGTGAAAAATTTGTTAATGAACTAACTCGTTTATTTAACAGGTATTTACTGAATAGGCAATGCTATTTTAAGTGCTAGAGATTTGAATAAGTATAATAAATTTTTTAAACTTACAGTAATATCTGTGGCAAATTCTTTTTGTATATTTTGTATATTTTGCCACTTTGAAAAACAATGTATATCAGATTGTTTACAGTGAATTTAGTCAATAAAAACTAAACCTAAAATTCAATGAAGAAAGCCAATTTGCATTTTTTAGTCAAAGTCAATTGTTCATTATTTGGCCCTGAGGAGAACTTCTTGAAGAAAATATAGGAAAGTAATTTTGTGACCTTAGGGTAGAAAAAAGATTTCTTAGACGGGTGACCAAGAGTTGTAAGCATGAAATTTAAAAAATGATTAAATTGGATCTCATCAAGATAAACAACTTCTTTTTCTGAAAGACACAGTTAAGAAAATAGAAGGCAAGACACAGACAGGGAAAATATATTTGCAAAATGTATGTGACTAAGGACCGATGTCCAGAATATCAAGAACAACTCCATCATGAGAAGACAAACCAATGAAAGCGGGCAAAAGATTTGAGTGGACATTTCAGAAAAGAAAAGAAGATATATATGTTGGCTAAATGAATTTAAATTAAAAAAAATCCTATGGAATTTTTATGTGCACAACCAGATCGTGTAAAATAATGGAAAAAGAAGATATATCCATGGCCAATGACCACATGAAAGAAGGCTGAACATTATTAGTTATCAGAGATATGCAATTTAAATCATTAATAGATACTGCTATTCATGCCCTAGAATAACGAAAATTAAAAAGATTCCATTTCTGTGACTTATTTCTCTTATAACTAGAAGTTTGTACCTCTTTGAAAGGTACAAACCTATTTCATGGAACCCCTAATCCCCTTTCCTCTGGCAACCAGCAGTTTGCTTTCTGTATTTATGCATCTATTTCTGTTTTTTGTATGCTTGTTCATTTGTTTTGTTTTTTAGATTCCACATGTAAGTGACATGGTATGTTGAGAAAAATGTTAGCTAGTTATGACTATTTTGGAAGAGAAAACTGTTTTGTGATTTAATTTTTAGTATGTTGATACTAGCATGGATTTTGCCATCAGGATTAAACAATATCTACAGATATTCTGGAATCATGGATAGACCTGAAGTGTAAATATAGAAAAGACAAATGATCTGAGAGGAACAGAAGGAGGAATTAGGAAAGTAGTCAGAAAGAAAAAAAGTTTTAAACAGGTGTGTGTATGTAGCAGAATCAAATTTAACACAGCATGCAGTAAACAGAGTGTTCTTTATTTGTTCTAACTACTTTCCCTCTTAATCCCCATCCTATTCTGGCTATGAATGGGGTGGAAGATGTTGAAACATGAGAGGACAGGACTTAAATTGGCCAATTAGAGTTCATCTAGTTTCAGAGACCTCTCCAGAGTTAGGTTTAGGGTAACCCTCTGGGATTGGTCTCTGAACTGCAGGATACCAGGCACATACCCCCTCGCTGGGCCTAACCCTAACCCTAACCCTAACCTTAGATTTGAGAAAGAAAAAAAAGATATGGTATATATATGCAATGGGATATTACTCAGCCATAAAAAAGAATGAAATCTTGCCATTTGAAATGACATGGATGGAATTAGAGACTATAATCCTAAGGGAAATAAGCCAGTCAGAGAAAGACAAATACCACATGATTTCACTCATATGTGGAATTTAAGAAACAGAACAGATGAACAAAGGGAGGAAAAAAAAAGGAGAGAGGCAAACCAAGAAACAACTCTTAACTATAGAGAACAAATTGATGGTCACCAGAGGGGAGGTGTGTGAGGGATGGGTTAAACAGGTGATGGAGATTATGGATGCTCTTGTGATGAGCACTAGGTGTTACAGGGAAGTGTTGAACCAGTATATTGCACTCCTGAAACTAGTAATACACTGTATGTTAACTAACTGGAATTCAAGTAAAAACTTAAAAAAAAAATAAAGCTTAACGTAGTTTCTTCTGGTTTAAAATAAAAAGTTTCTTTTGGGTTGATCCAGTTTATTTTGGGAAATTCTCAGTTTTTCAAGCCTTTCTCCCTCTTCCCCTCCTCCCCTCAGAAAAGCATCCCAGTGTCAGGGAAAACTTGGGTGTCCTGCTGGTAGAGGAGAGTGGCCAGACCTTGTTTTCCTTTGGGTTCTTGATAGCCTCTTCAACATTGTTTCACATGTCATGAGTCCTGAGCACCCTGGTGACATCTCCTGCTCAAGTTCACTGCTTGAGAAACTTGTGGTCTGGTTTGTTTTTTTGTTTTTGTTTTTTAGCAAAGTCAAGGATCTATGGTCCTTCCTTCACTAATTTGTCTGGCGAAGCCTTAGCCTTCACTGGTGATGAGGTCCTGTGAGTCTCAGTCAAGGATTCTGTTAGTCCCCAGACTGTGCTGTCTACTGTATCGCCTCTGTTAGGGATCACTTTACCCTTTGACTTCGTGCCCCATGGCAGATCCACTGACCTCCACCTCTGAGAAAACTTCCACCTGGCTTCCTGGGAGGACATGGGAATAACTGAATATCTTTCATATATACAAAGCCAAAAGGGGCAACTGGGTAGCCTGTTTCTAGCCCTCTCTCTGTCTGTAGACACCATACCACAATATCTGTTCTAGTGACAGTGGCATGCTGTCTAGACACACTATGAAGTCCATCTCAGAGTTCCAGACAGGAAGTGTGACAAAAGGTCTTCTTGGTTTTTTCTATACCCTCACTCCCATGCCACCAAAATATCTAGAGTTTTTCTTCTGTCTTACCTCCTCTTAGAGTTTGACTTGAAAGGGGGAGTTAGGGGTAGATAGAGATAAGGGGGATATGCAGTAAGCAGCAGGAACACTTAAACCTTCTTGAGAGAAAGAGATCTTTATCTCTGTTTCTCCTCCCAGTTGCCTTTTCTTAAACCATAAAGTAGACTTTCCCCATCCTCTTCTTACCAAACAGGATGTGGGAAGGAGGAGGAAAGGAGCTTCCCTGTGTTTATCTATCTATCTATCTATCTATCTATCTATCTATCTATCTATCTATCTATCTATCCATCTATCTAATCTGCCTTTCACCCCTTTGGTTCACAGTAAAACTAAATGTTAGATCTTGAGATTTGCTTTGTAAAAAGCAGCTTTTGAAAATTAAAAAAAATTTTCCCTCCGAGTTATATTAATTTTATGGCTGGATAGGAAAAGTTTTATGGAAGAAAGGAAATATGAAAAAGAAAAATATGTTAATACAATTTAAAATGTCATATCTGTACAATATATTTCAACATGACAGCATTTCACTAATGATTGCTCCAACGGGGAAAAGATTTTGACCTACCTTCCATATTTTTACAGAGATAGATACTCCTAATGTAGAAGGCGAATCAGAAAAGTGCTTCCTTAGAAACTTAAACTATTGTCTGAATTCCATTTCTCTTTCTCTGTGAGCTGAATTTTACCTAGTCTTTAGCTAATGAGAAGGTTTATCATAGTGAAATCTTACATA
This sequence comes from Potos flavus, assembly GCA_028534135.1. Taxonomy (NCBI): domain Eukaryota; kingdom Metazoa; phylum Chordata; class Mammalia; order Carnivora; family Procyonidae; genus Potos; species Potos flavus. Next base: position 14,174,043 of record CM052891.1, on the reverse strand, counting down.
GTTTGAAGACTTTCAAAGGTAAGATAGATGATGAATTAACAAACAACTCTAAATTGATCTCTTATTATCTTACTTCCTAATCATTTGATAAGGAATCCTGCTACTATCCAACATATGGATCCTATATAACTTAAATTATTTTATTTGGCAGTTTGTTTTGTTTTTGTTTTTTATATTGATCATATTGATATGAATTTTAACAAATTTTCCAAGAGAAGAAACAATTTTTTATTGCAGGTTAATTATGAAATGCGGAATAAGAAAGTAATTATTCCATGATTTTGCTTAGGCAATGAATCTAGTTAGAGTTAAAAAAGGAAATCAATACTACTTTGGCTTAGAGGTAGTTATTAAAATGGATCAAGCATCTTCTACATACCTGACAGAGTTCTACACCTTTTCTTACGTGTTACTTTATCTTCACAGAAGCTCTGAGACAAATAGTCTCATCTTCATTTCATAAACAGAAAACTAGGACTCCAAGAAGTTAGGTTGTTTACCTAAATTCCAGTAGGTAATAAATAGTAGAGAACAATAGTCAAACCCATATGTTCTTACTTCAACAATGGCAATTTTCTCATTTCACTACAACTGCCTATTGCTACTATAAGAATTATACTCTGGAATTCTGTTCCTTTTAGAAATTAATGATGTGTGTGTTTATTTCTCCAAAAAGGTTTAAGGGAAGAGAGCTTCGTTCTAACCATGTATAATCTCCACATACACTGACACATGTTCCACAGGTCTTGTATATTCCTGCCAAGAAAAGATCCATAATGCATAGGTAAAATACACAGAACATTTCAACACAGGTAGGAATTTTCATATTTTTTTTTCTCTTTCCTAAGGAGAAATGGTAGCTATCAGAGACCTGAACGAGATACTAGGGAACATGGGCATTGAACTCACCAAAGAAGAAGATGGAGAGCTAAGAAGAAAACTTCCAGTTGATGGTGACTCATTTTAGATATAAAAAGCACTTTGGAAAGCTTCGTCTTAAGGGTTTATATAAGAGTTTTTCTGAAACCAGATTAATTTTGTGATGATAAAAACCATGCAAAATCTCAGAAAAAACTCTAGCTCTAGAGTAAGAATGAATCCTGTCTTCCACTTTCTGAATCCACATAGAGTGCAAAGCACTTGACTACATTGATTCCAAGACCATCTTTCACATCTGGGAATGTTCAGAAGGCACAGTTAAAAGGAAATGAAAGTGCACTGTATATCCTTCCCACATTTCCCATTCCTTCCTGTATTCTGACACAGCCGCATAATACTACTGAAACTTCTGTCAGGGGCACCAGTAACTTGCCATTTGCCAATTGCCTTAGACATTACTCACTCTTTATTGGAGCTTTCTACTGTCTTTTATATTGGTTATAATTCTGACCTTCTTGAAATTATGCTCTTTTGGCATCTGTGTTGTTCCCCTCTGACCCAGATCTGCTCATTCCCTGATTTTCATTTACATACTCTCTCTGGGTAATCTCATCACTCTGTGGTCCAATCTATCATCTACATGCTTGTGACTATAAATCTGTATTTCTATGTAGTCTTCAGACTGGTACCTCCAAATGCCTGCTAGACATTTCCACTTGGATATTCCAAGGCTTCTTTTTCTCAACATATTTAAAACTGCACTCAGTGTTTTCCCACCTAGTCTCCTGGTCCTGTATTCTCAATCTCATTCGTACTGTCACTGTCCATCTAGTTACCTAAGCTAGACATATGGGATTCATTTTTGATCCTCTCATTTCCTATCACCCACTATCTGGATTATCACCTAATTCTGTAAGTTTTCACCTTTATATAAACCTAATGTAAAAAATTACCACACACAGATGAGTAGATGGATGGATATGTGACAAACCAAGTACAGTAAAATGTTTAATAGTAGAATCTAGATGGTGGACATATGGGTGTTTATTGCACAATTCTTTCAACTTTTCTGTATGTTTACAAATTTTCATAATAAAACATTGAAAAAACCCACATATAAATCCATCAATGTCTCTCTGTCCCTGCCATATTTTAGGTCAATCTCAGAAAACTAACGATTATGCAATTAAAGTGAGCCAAATGATGATATGGAATAATGGAACTTAGCTTGTTTCTGGTTTATTGTTTTATAATTTTTAAATGAATTTGCTTTGTATCTCAATTATGCCTTATTTTATAGCTAAAGGGGAGATTGATCTGAAAACACTGGTGGATACAGTACAAGATATTAGAGGTCAGTGAGAAGTTACTGTAAATTCAAGATCCCAATTCTTTACACCCGACTATATTTTTTCTCTGATAAATATTTTACTGAAGTATGAAATACATTATTACTATATCATATAATCATGTGTCCAGCTTAAGAATTATTGCAAAGTGAACTTATCTATTTAACTATCGCCTGGTTAAGAAATAAACATTATCATTGATCCAGAAGATTCCCTATACCACTTCATAGTCACTTCCTCCATACTCTCTGGAGGTAACTACATCCTATGTTCTAGGACCATAGATTAGCTTCACCTATATTTGAAATTTGTCTAAATGGAACCATATGATTTGTGTTCCATGCTGTCTGATTTCTTTCCTTTAACATTATAGTGCATGTTATTCTCTGAGATTCATCCATATTGCTGCATGTAGCAGCAGTTTGTTAATTTTCGTTGCTGCATATTATAAAATCTACTAAATTATAGTCAAGGAGATCTTTAGAGAACCTGCTGTAGTGGCTGAAATGATTTCTAACTAACTCATTGTACCTGAATACATTGCTGTGCAATATTCCATTGTATAATTATACACAATATACCTCTCCAATCTACCATCACAGGACATTTCCAGTTTGGAGTAGTTATGAAGAACATACTGCTGTGAATATTCTGTATATGCCTTTTGGTGAACATATGTGCACAATTCCAGGCCATATACCTAGAAACGAAATTGCTTTGTTAGAGGATAATATTGTGTATACTTTATTAGCTATTGTCAATCCATTTTCTAAAGTAATTGTACCATTTTACACATCAACCAACAGTATGTCAGAGTTTCAGTTGCTTTACATCCTTGTTAATACTTGATATCTATCTCTCTCCTCCATTTTAGCCATTCTGTTGGACATGCAGTAGGATTGCACTGTTACAGTTTGCATATCCCTAGTCATTAATGATGTTGAGCACCCTTTTCATGTTCATTGGTTATTTGAATACCTCTTTTGTAAAATTCCTTTCATGTCTGTTGTCTATTTGTCTGCTTAGATGTCTGTGTTTTACATATTGAATTTTTAAATATATTTATTTTTAAAATTCAAGTATAATTAGCATAAAGTGTTATATTAGTTTCAGGTATACAATATATATAGTGATTCAACAACTCTATACATTATTCACTGCTCATCATGCTTAAGTGTACTCTTGAATCCCCATCACCTATTTCACCCATCCCCCCACCTACCTCCACTCTGGTAACCATCAGTTTGTTCTCTATAGTCAAAAGTCTGTTTCTTGGCTTACCTCTCTCTCTTTTTTTCTCTTTTGTTCATTTGTTTTGTCTCTTAAATTCCACATATGAGTGAAATTATATGATATTCGTCTTTCTATGACTGACTTATTTCACTTAGGATTATAGTCTCTAACTCCATCCATGTTGTTGCACATGGCAAGATTTCATTCTTTTTATGGCTGAATAATATTCCATTGTATGTATGTATCTATCTATGGATAGATAGATCTTCTTTATCCATTCATCAGTTGATGGATACATGGGCTATTTACATCATTTGGTTATTGTAAATAATGCTGCAGTAAACATAGGGGTGCATATATCCTTTTGAATTAATACTTTTGTATTCTTTGGGTAAATACCCAGTAGTGTGGTTACTGGATCATAGGGTAGTTCTATTTTTAATTTTTTGAGGAACCTCCATAATGTTTTCCATGGTGGCTGCACCAGTTTGCATTCCCACCAACAGTGCATGAGGGTTCCTTTTTCTCCACATCCTCGCTAACAACTGTTGTTTCTTGTGTTTTTGGTTTTAGCCATTCTGACAAGTGTGAGGTGATATTTCATTGTGGTTTTGATTTGCATTTCTCTGTTGATGAGTGATATTGAGCATCTTTTCATGTGTTGGCCATCTGTATTTTTTCTTTGAAGAAATGTCTGTCCGTGTCTTCTGCCCATTCTTTAATTGGTTTATTTGGGGTTTTTTTATTGGTCAGTTGTATAAGTTCTTTATATATTTTGGATACTAACCCTATTTATTTGATATGTCATTTGCAAATATCTTCTCCCAATCTGTAGGTTGCCATCCTCAATCTTTTTTAATTTGTTGAGACTCGTTTTGTGGCCTAACATGATCTATTCTGGAGAATGTTCCATATGCACTTGAAAAGAATGTGTGTTCCACTGTTTTTGGATGAAATGTTCTAAGTATATCTTTCAGATCCATCTGGTCTAATGTGTCATTCAAAGCCATCGTTTCCTTGTTGATTTTCTCTCTGGATATTTTATTCATTGATGTAAGTGAGGTGTTAAAGTCCCCTACTGTTATTGTATTACTATTGATTTCTTCCTTCATATCTATTAATAGTTGCTTTATGTATTTGGGTGGTCTCATGTTAGGTGTCTAAATATTTACAATTGTTTTACCTTCTTGTTGGATTGTTCTCTTTATCATTATGTAATGTCCTCATTGTCTCTTGTTACAGCCTTTGTTTTAAAGTCTGTTTTGGGGGTGCCTGAGTGGCTCAGTGGGTTAAAGCCTCTGCCTTCAGCTCAGATCATGATCTCAGGGTCCTGGGATCAAGCCCCGCATTGGGCTCTCTGCTCAGCAGGGAGCCTGCTTCCCTTTCTCTCTGCCTACATGTGATCTCTCTCTCTGTGTCAAATAAATAAATAAAATCTTTTTTAAAAAAAATAAAGTCTATTTTGTCTGATATAGGTATTTCTACCCCAGCTTTTTTTTTTTTTACTTCCATTTGCATGATAAATGTTTTTCCATCCCTTCACTTTCAATTTGCATGTGTCTTTAGGTCTGAAATGAGTCTCTTGTATGCAGCATATATAGATAGGTCTTGCTTTTTTATCCATTTCATCATCCCATATCTTTTGACTGAAGTGTTTAGTCCATTTAGTTACTTGTTTTATGATTGATTTTGTAGTTCTTCTTTGTTCCTTTCTTCTCTTGCTCTCTTCCTTTGTGGTTTGATGGCCTTCTTCAGTGATATGCTTGAATATCTTTCTTCTTATTTTTTGCATTTCTATTACAGGTTTTTGATTTGTGGTTACCATTAGGTTTATATATAGTATCTTATGCATAAGATATCTATAGAAATCTATACTAGGTTGCCAGTTACTTAAGTTTGAACCCATTCTAAAAGCACTAAATTTTTACCCTGCTCCATGTTTTACATATATGATATCATACTTTACATCCTTTTATTCTGTGACTCTCTTGACTGATTTTTATAGCTATAATTGATTTTACTGCTTTTGTGATTTAACCTCCATACTGGTTTTATAAGTGATTAATCTACTCCTTTTGTTATATTTGTATGCACCTGTGAAATGTTTTCCTTTCCTAATATTCTTACTCTTTATTATGGCCTTTCCTTTCCAAAGAATTCCTTTTAACATTTCTTGTAAGCCTAGTTTAGTGGTGAGAAACTCCTTTAACTTTTGTTTGTCTGGGAAACTCTATCTTTCCTTCTATTCTGAATGATAGCCTTCCTAGGTATTCTTTTTTTTTTTTTTAAGATTTTATTTATTTACTTGTCAGAGAGAGAGCCGAAGCACAGAGCTGCAGGCAGAACAGGCAGAGCAGGCAGAGGGAGAAGTGGGCTCCCTGCTGAGCAAGGAGCCTGATGTGGGACTTGATCCCAGGACCCCGGGATCATGATCTGAGCCAGGGGTAGACACTTAACTGACTGAGCCACCCAGGCCTCTCGAGGATAGGGTATTCTTGGTTGCAGTTTTTTTTTTCCTTTCAGCACTTTTAATCACTCCCTTCTGGCCTGCAAAGTTTCTGCTAAAAAATCAGCTGATAGCTTTATGGAGTTTCCCTAGTATATAACTGTTTTCTCTTGCTGCTTTTAAAGTTCTCTCTTTACCACTATTTTTTGCCATTTCATTATTATATGTCTTGGCGTGGACTTCCTTGGGTTGATTTTGTTGGGGACTCTCTGTGTCTTCTGAATCTGGATTTGTTTCCTTCCCTAGATTAGGGAATTTTTCAGCTATTATATCTTCTAATAAATTTTCTGTGCTCTTTTCTCTTTCCTTCTTCTGGGATTGCTGTAATACTAATGATGTTATACTTGATGGTGTCACTAGTTCCCTTAACCTATTCTCATTTTTTATTATTCTTTTTTCATTCTCCTGTTCAGCTTAGCTGCTTTCCATTATTGTCTTTCAGTTTGCTGATCTGTTCTTCTGCTTCTTCTAGTCTATTTATTCACTCTAGTGTGTTCTTAATTTCAGTTAATGAAATTAAGAACTCTGGTTCTTTTTTATATTTTCTATCTCTTTCTTGAAGTTCTCACTGCAGTCCACTTATGGTAAAAATGTCAAAGTTAAGCCCCTCTGGTTTTTAAAGCCAAATGTTATGGGGATTCATCTTCACAGTGCCAATCCCCCACGTCTGGGGTACCTGGTATGAAGTCTATTCTTCTCCCTTGTCCATGCTTTGGTGTCCCTCCCATTTGTGGTTAGTCTTCCTGGGAGTTTGGTTCCAAACACATCTCTGCCTTTTTTTTTTGCAGTGTAACTCTTCTCTTCAATTATCTGTGGAGGGTCTGTGCTACCAGTCTTCAGGTCATTTTCTGAGTTATTTACACGGATGTGTGGATGTATATAGGTGTATCTATGGGAAAAGGTGAGCTTAGGATCCTCCTACTTCACCATCTTCCCTGGAAGTCCATGTTGAATATTTTATTTATTGTCTTTTATCTATAGTTTTTTATGTATTCTGGATACAAGTCCATTGCAGATTTTATAAATTGTAAATATCTCACTGTATATTTTGCCTTTTCACTTGTATTTTGTCATCTTTTTTTTTTTGACAGGGAAAAATGTTTTTAAATTATATATTCAGTCCATTTGGTGTATTTCAAAAGGTGCAGCACTTTTCTTCATTTATCAGTGAAAGAAGTTACAAATTAACTTCAAAAAAAATATCAGCAATTGCACTACTCAGTATTTACCCCAAAGATACAGATATAGTGAAAAGAAGGGCCTCATACACCCCAGTGTTCATAGCAGCAATGTCCACAATAGCCAAACTGTGGAAGGAGCTGAGATTCCCTTCAAAAGATGAATGGATGAAGAAGATGTGGTCCATATATACAATGGAATATTACTCAGCCATCAGAAAGGATGAATACCCACCATTTGCACTGATATGGATGGAACTGGAGGAGATTATGCTAAGGGAAATAAGTCAAGCAGAGAAAGACAATTATCATATGATTTCACTTATATGTGGAACATAAGGAATAGCATGAGGACATTAAGAGAAGGAAGGGAAAAATGAAGGGAGGGAAATCAGAGGGGGAGATGAACCATGAGAGATTATGGACTACAGGAAACAAACTGAGGGTTTCAGAGGGGAAGGGTGGGGTGAATGGGTTAGCCCTGTGATGGGTATTAAGGAGGGCACGTATTGCATGGAGCAATGAGTGTTATACACAAACAATTATGGAATACTACATCAAAAACTAAAGATGTACTGTATGGTGACTAAGATAACATAATAAAATTTTAAAAATAAAATAAAATATTAGCAAATGGCAAACAAATTTCCTTGAAAGTCACAGTCACATATATAGTGCATCCTAGAAAAGAGGAGGGACAAAACAGGTTCCACCTAGTTTCATCAAGTACTGGACCTACTCAAAGGTGGAGAGAAAGCAACTTTCAAAGTATGTTATTGAGGCTTTTACTATATTCCTTCCTAAGAGCACCAGGTGGGGAACAAGTGTTCTAAACTAGATCTAGGAAGTGGAACGTGGAATCAATCCCTCCTCCTCCCCTCAAGGGCTGTCCAGTGGTTAATGAATTTAACAAACATGACTAAATAACCCCCCCTACATATACTCTCCCCCCCCCCCAAACAAAAAAAAGGGGAAAAAACCCAACAACCTAGATGCTCCAGGTTATTCTCCGGCGTGGATGGAGCCTGGGAGCAGCTTCAACAACCCAAACCAGTCTGTTGCAGAGTCATCACAAGCATGCCTTGCTTTTAAACAAAAACATATTTTTGAAACGACAAAACAAAAACTAGTACTAATCACTTTTCTGACAATACACAATTACTCAGATTAACTAGTATCGAGGGGTAGGGGAACTATACCTATGGACCTTGATTCACATGAGTGCATGTGGGTAGGTGCAGGGCATTGGTCATTACTGCAAAAATTTTTTTTTTAATTTTTCATCTTTAGTTTGATTTAACATTGCTTTTAGTATGACGCAGACACCAGCTGTGCAGGAGGACTCTGTAGAGATGTTCATAGCAGTGTACACCTGTGGCTCTTTGATTCTGGAGGCTCCAGGCAGCCAGTACTGCCTGGTCAAATACATTCTTTAAGCCTTTCTGTGCTAGTGCAGAACACTCCACATATTTGACCACCTTCAGGTCATGGGCCAACTTTTTAGTAGTCTCTGGAGTGACAGGCTTCTGTTTGTTCTTGGCAAGTTTCTCAATCATAGACGAGTCATCTCAGCTCAATGGGTCCCAACCAGCTAGAAAGGAGTCTTTGGACAGTGGTGAGTTATCGCAGGCACCCACTTTTCCTTCACATTTTCAGATGAGGATGGAGTGACCACTGAAAAACAGACTAGAAATACATCTGTTAATGAATAACTCAGTGATCATACTCTGTCGTAATCCTCTTGCCCTGCAGTATCAGAAAGCCCACGAGTGTATGGCTCTCCACCAACCATAATTGTGATTGCATAGTTGTCAGAAACAGGCAGCACAGGAGCACCTGGGTGACTGTCAGTTAAGCCTCTGCCTTCGGTTCAGGTCATGATCTCGGGGTCCTGGGATTGAACCCCACGTTGGGCTCCCTGGCTCAGCTGGGAGTCTGCTTCTCCCTCTGCCTCTGCTGGTCCCCCCACATTCATGCGCGTACGCTTGTGCTCTCTCTCTCTGTCTCCCAGATAAATAAATAAAATCTTCAAAAAAAACACAAAAAACAAAAAAACAAAAACCAGTCGGTACATCATACTCAGATGGAAATTTGCTGTGTAGAATATCAGAAGACATATTTTACCAACGGCACCATCACCCACAACAATGCACCTCGGTTATCTGTATTGCTGAAAGAATTTTGTCTCCACTCTAAATATTTCAAAGTTGATCATGACCTCAGCTTCTCTGCCAGGGTGTTGGCAGCACTGCACAGGGTCTCTTGTATTTTATCTTCCGATGAACCAAAGTTTCTCTTTCACATACAGTTAAATTAGTCAATCTTTTCTTTTATAGTTAGTGTTTGGGGGCTTGTCTAAGAAATCCTTGCATACACTAGAGTCATGAAAACTTTTCCTATTTTATCTTCTGGGAGTTTTGTTATTTTCCTTTCACATTTTTTTTTTCCCCAAATACTTTTATTTTATTTTTTCAGTGTTACAAGATTCATTGTTTATGTACCACACCCAGTGCTCCATGCAATACGTGCCCTCCTCAATACCCACCACCAGGCTCGCCCATCCCCCCACCCCCTCCCCTCCAAAACCCTCAGTCCCTTGTTCTGAGTTCACAGTCTCTCATGGTTCTTCACCCC
>CM052891.1:14118021-14164164 GCA_028534135.1 Potos flavus | reverse complement strand
TTTCACATTTAGATCTATAATCTACTCAGAATTGATTTTTCTATATGATATGGGTTAAAGGTCACTATTTTTTTTATATTCAGTTAGCAAACATATAGTACATCATTAGTTTTTGATGTGGTGTTCAATGATTCATTAATTGTAACACCCAGTGCTCATCACAGCACGTGCCCTCTTTAATACCCATCACCCAGCTACCCCATCCCTGCATCCCCTTCCCTTCTGTAACCCTCAGTTTGTTTCTAAATGGATATTCAGCACCATTTATTGGAAAGATGATCTTTTCCCTACTTTAATGTAAGGCTAACTTTTTCATAAATCAAAGGACCATAAATGTGTTCCATATATCTGGACTTTTTATTCTTTTTGTTCTTTTTCTTTAGTCTATTTGTTGGTCGTTATACCAGTACACTACTGTCTTAACATAGCTTTAGTATATAAGCTTTAGCATAAATCCTTCAAATTTGTCTTACTTCCTTAGGTTTGTCTTTGCTATTCTTGGTGATATCTTTTTTGTCATTAGAAATATCTGTTATTTGTGCTTTCTCTCTTTTTTTCCTTTGTCAGTCTTAGTGCAGGAATCTAGCACTTCATTTAGTCTTCCCAAAACCCATTGGCTGTATTCATTTTATATAAACTTTGTTTTTGGAGGTGCCTAGGTGGCTCAGTGGGTTAAAGCCTCTGCCTTTGGCTTGGGTCATGGTCTCAGGGTCCTGGGATTGAGCCCCGCATCGGGCTCTCTGCTCAGCGGGGAGCCTGCCTCCCTCTCTCTCTGCCTGCCTCTCTGCCTACTTGTGATCTCTCTCTCTGTGTCAAATAAATAAATAAAATCTTTAAACTTTGTTTTTGAATCTTGGGACACTGAAAAAATAAAATTAAAAAAATAAAGTTTTTTTTAATTTCAGTAATTTCTGCTTTTGTCTTTATTGTTTTTGTTCTCCTTTTGGGGAGGGGTTAATTTGCTGTTCTTTTCTAACTTCTTGACATAGAACCTTGGGTTATTGATCTTTTCATCTTTTTACTATAGGCATTTAAGGGTGTAAATTTCCTTCTGAGCACACCTTTGCAAGTTTTAATGTGTAATATTATTATTGTTACTCAATTCAAAATATATTCTAACTTCCAGTGTGGTTCATTTTTTTGACACATGGTTTATTTAGAGAGGGATTCTTTAATTTCCAAACCTACAGGATTTTTCTAGGATCTCTTGTTATTGATTTCTAGCCTAATTTCATACCCTATATTAAACAGTTATTTGTGCACATCATCTTTATTATTTGTAATAAATAATAAATCTTTATAAATTATTATTCTAATAATTTTTAAATTATATGAACCTTATTTGATTGTAAAATATTGCTTTATAACTATCATTATGGGAACATCTCTTTTACCAGTGTTAAAGAAATACTGTTTATTCTCTGTCTCTGCAATTGACTGCTTGTTGTTTAACAGTTATCATTATGCCTAATTTCTCTTTAATAATTTGAAATTATATTTAAAAATGTTATCTTTTTCTACTTCTTTTGTTTTGAAGGAGAAGATGACCTCAGTGAGCTGGATAATGTCCTGGAAAAAATGGGGATAGAGGCTTCACCTAAAGAACACTTGCAGCTAGAAAAGTCACTTCCAGTTAATGGTGGGCATTTCAAATATCAGAATAGTCTTCAAAAGAGTTCATGTTGCCTTCAAAAGATTTAATATAGTCATCAAGGCAGTTTTTCAGCATTGCAAGTATCAGGTAGAATGTTCAGGAATTAGGATTATATCCTTAAATTTTTTTATTATCTAGTACTCTTGTTTATTTTAGATCATTTATAAGTCAGAGTTTTAAAATATCCATAGTTTTAAAGATGATTATTTTTAATATACAGGAATACATAAATTGCCATTTAAAACATATAAATCGGGACGCCTGGGTGGCTCAGTTGGTTGGGCGGCTGCCTTCGGCTCGGGTCATGATCCCAGGGTCCTGGGATCGAGTCCCGCATCGGGCTCCTTGCTCGGCGGGGAGCCTGCTTCTCCCTCTGCCTCTGCCTGCCTCTCTGCCTACTTGTGATCTCTCTCTCACTCTCTCTCTGACAAATAAATAAATAAATTCTTAAAAAAAAAAAAATAAAAAAATAAAAAAAAAATAAAACATATAAATCAACAGTCTCATCAGTCATAATTCTTGCCATTTGGAAAAAAGAATATTAATAGTTATGTTTCATTTCATTGAAAGGCCTTTGGTTAAGACCTCTAGGAAACAGGAGGAGGAGAGATGTAGAGCTATACTACTAGAGGGAAAAAAAGGTGGAGTCAGAAAAAAATAGAACATACAGAAGTGTTTTGCTTTGGCATGGTAGGTATTAATAATTGTCTCAGGTGCTAAAGAACTGATAGATTTACCATACATATTAAGAATTTTGTTTATAATTTTTGTTTTATTATTTCTAGAAGATATTAGGTAAATTTTAGGAGCAAATTATTTTATGCTCTGTATTTCTGAACTTGGATATTTGGTATTGTTTTAGCATGCCGAGGTATTTTCTCTATGACCTAAATTATGTGTTTCTTCCATCTCTAGCTAGAAATATATATAAGAATAGGTTGCTGACATGTCCAGAAGATATAAAAGGTGAGTGAGATGCAAATTGAGAAGTCAGATTGAGACTCTTGTATTTTACTTTTTTTCTTAATAAATATTGCTTCCTGCTATTCTCATATATATTTTCATAATAGTTTTAATATTATGGACATTCGGGAGGGTATGTGCTATGGTAAGTGCTGTGAAATGTGTAAGCCTGATGATTCACAGACATGTGCCCTGGGGCAAATAATACATTATATGTTTATAAAAAATAATTGAATATATTTAAAAAATTAAAAGTAAAAAAAATAAAAAAAATAGTTTTAATATATATGTTCATATTGATGAAATAATTTTCTGTTTTATATTTAAAAGATGTTCTAAGTTTTTAGGTTTACCTCAATTTTGGATGTGGAAATAATAAAATTTAGGCCTAGGTATAAAAATTTAAGATAGTATATCTTGAAATACAGTGACCAAACTGAACTTGATTTGTATAGATATTTATATTGAAAACTGTTAGATTTGCTGTTTTGCTGCCAAAATTAACCTGAATGATTTCTCAGCCCTATTTCAATGTATTGTTAATGCAAGCTTATCTTCAATATTGGATGTATTGGATATAAATGAGTAGATTAATTTTAGTCCATTAATGACTCTCTTTAAACACTTAAATGTCCTTAACTTATGATGAAATTAATAAAGAGTATACATAGGAATTAATACTTATTTTGACTTTTATTTTAATTTCCTCATATCTTTCTTTTTTATAGTGTTGCAGGTTGATGACCATGACCTTGACTCTATTCTTGAAAACATGGCAGTCAAACTTCCAGCTGAGGAACTTAATGATCTCACTCTAACTCCACCAGTTGTTGGTGAGTGATTTAGGTATCATTATACCTTCATGAAAATTTGGGTTTTGAGGCTGATATTTTTTATAGGACTTATGTAGCTGAAATAAGAATGATTTTTTTTCTTTTAATATATTAATCTAAAGTTGGTACTTTTTCACTGTTCATTTATTCAGCAAATATTTACTGAGCACTACATATCAGGTGTTATGCTAAGTGCTAGAGATACAATGGTGAATAAAAATAAACATACTCCTTGACCTAAGGAGCTTAATGTCGAGTATATCATAATTCTTAGTGTTCTAGTTGAAGCTGAGAATGTTGCTTTAACAGGAACAAGGCTACAGGGTTTCAGCCAATATGTATGACATTTTTCCTAGTTATATGTAGGCATGGATCACCATATCCTTAGACCAGATTTCATGATTCAATGTCAGAATTATAGGTATTAAAATATATATTAATTAGGATTGAAGTGTAATGAATCACAAAGTAATCCCCACTTTAAATAAACTAAAATAGAATATGTTTAGCTGGGCACAATCCAATGATATCAAGAAATATCACCTAGAAACACTTAACTGAATACTGCTTCTTAGATGTAAATATTTTTTTTTCATATGATTCAAATGCCGTTTAGTTATATCTTTGCCATGGGTTTCATACCCTTCTAATAGGGTGAGATTTTTTTCCAAAAGATATTTTTTATTAAATCATTCCTTAATTTTCCAGTACTATTGTGTACCAATGAAAACATGTAGTTCGTTTTTTGCTTATTTTCTGTATGCTTATTTAAGTTTTACTGGGATATCAGGAAAAGATAATTAGGTGGAGCTATCAATGATTGCCAGATAAGGTAATTTTTAGCTTCTTACCTCGTTTAGTTAGTTTAGAAACTCACCTGGGGATGTCAGATAAAAGGCAGAGTAAGAGCCACCAAAAACTCTCTCCTCCATAAAAGCAATGAGAAAACTGGCAAAAACTATCAAAATTAACATTTTCAGGACTGGATATTAACCAAAGGTTTGCTGCAATCTGGGGAGCATTTTTTTAAGAAAAAAGACTGAATCTCCATAAGAATAGTGAGCTTTGTGATGTTTTAACTTGCCCTATTCCCATCCTCTGTCTTATAAGCTCCATAATAGTCTTGAAAAATAACATTCTATATTTGCAGTGAAAACTAGTAGCTCGGAAGCTCCTAGAGGGAACAGTGGGGGACTGGAGCTATTTCAAAGCCTTATTCCCTAAGATGGTCATTATTTGGTCTGTTTGGTGGTTCCTTGGAGTGAGGCTTTATTTCTGTCTCTCTTTATATATGAACTAATGAATGAATAGAGAATTAATGAGTGTGGAAAAATGAATCAAGAGATGAACTGAAATAAGCAGAAAAGAATCAGAAAAAAAATAATTATTTGGAGTAATGAAGAACTAATAATCATTGCTGCAATGGTAGAGTAATAACTAGTCACCAGCCATTCTGAAACGGTGATTAAAAAGAGCAGAAAGTATATTAGTAAAAGATGTGAGATGAGAATTCTGCTTTTTACTTCCTTTACTCTTGCTACCTGCATGAGCTTTGTGTCCCTGCTGGAACTGAAAGCTTCCAGAGAAAACATGGACAACATGAATTGTCCTAAGAGTTTATGAACTAATGTGTCATCACAAAATATCTTTCCTAGAGTCTCAGAGTCCATTTTGCTAATACAGACTGAATCCTAGAAAACCTGAAATTAAGAATTGAAAATGTACTCAAATTAAATAGTGGAAATACTGGACTCTGCCTGAAGTTTTTTCACAGCATAGATACTTAATGTTTTTATTCTAAAGCTCTGTCTTTTTCTAGGTCCCAACTAAGCCTTTTTTTTTTCAACAGCTAATGGGAAGTTTGGTGTCAATATCTTAACAGATGGAATGGATGGAGTAAAAGCTATTACAGGTAACATCTTAGAATAACACCTAAGAATAAGATGCTACTAGAAATCTGAGAACCAAATTACTTTTCACTAAGTTATAATATAATGCTCTTTCCACATTGTGATTGTATGGACTTTAAAAATCTATCCCTACACTTCTTTTAAAAATGTTTAGGCATAAATGCCTACAGTTAGATATTGGATTATCAGAACTTTTAGCAATAGAACTTCAATGCTCTTTGTTGTTTCCAAAGTCATTATCTAGAGTCTGCCAATAATTAGCATATCTTCTTTTATGGTGAGAAAGCTAAATTCCAGTTCAACACAATAAACAGTGAAGGAAAATTTTGGTAAAGTTAGAGGTAATCTCAAAATCAGCAATAAAAGTGCTGATAAAACTATTTAGATCAGCAGTCTGTATCATTCTAATTTCCTGCAAAGTTTATATTCATAATTGCATGTTCTGTTGCCTTGCCTATCTTTTGGAGATTATACTAGACTTAACGAGAAAGTTTATCTGAAGGCCCAAAGGCCCATTTGTTAGGTTGAGTCTCTTTTCATCCAGCAGTTGGCTGTAATGCTGCAAAGACAAATATTTTTCAATTGTGTGGAATCATGACATCATTCACAATAATGCCAGAAGTCTTCATTTCTTTTGCTTTGAAGGAAAGGTTGATATAAATGACATGAGAAAAGTTCCAGGAAACATGGGGAGAGAACTCAAAGATAAGAAATATGAGGAGTTGGTGAATAATCTGCCAATCAATGGTGAGTATTTCTATAAAAGTTCTATTTCCTGCCTAAGTGAAAATGAAAGATTGTCCAAAAAAATATTTTATAGCATTACTGTTTTATCTTAAGAAGATATACCAACCGTGTCATTTCATTTTTAGTTTGGGAATCAATTGGCTCTAGTCAGGAATCCTATGACCATAGATAAGAAATGCTGGCTATTATTCCTAAATCCATTGTGAGTCCTAAAGTTTAAAATGAGAATTAAAAGAAAAACGGAGGCGTTGTAAAGTATTAAATGGAAATAAATGAGAAATCACAAAGAATAAATTAATGGGGAGTGTTCTGCATGCTAGAGGCCCAGCAATAAATGTCTTAAGTGCCCATAAATGAAGAGTGGCCTTATTTTTTCCATTTCACGTATTTTTTAAAACTATTGAGAGCACATTTGTACTTTAGGGAGATGTTAAGTCTGACTCTGTGAAATGATGGCTTCTCTGTTTTCTTAATGAAACTTCATATCATTTTGGCGAGATTTTGATTTGTATCTTTCTTAAAGCTGATAGAAAGATCTGTCAGAAGAGGCTAATGGATGGCATGAAGGCCTTTTTTTTAGTTTTTTTATTTTTAATTGAAGTATAGTTGACATACAATATTAGTTTCAGGTGTACAACATAGTGATTCAACAATTACACACATTCTGAAATACTGTGATAAGTGTAGTTATCATCTGTCATCACACAAAGTTATTACAGTATTATTGACTATATTCCCTATGCTATGCTCTTCATCCCTGTGACTTATTCTCTTTATAACTGGAAGCTTGTACCTCTTAATCTCCTTCGCCTGTTTCACCTATCCTCACCCACCTCTACTCTGCAACCACCAGTTCTATTTCTGAGTCTGTTGTTACTTGTTTTGTTTTTTAGATTCCACATCTAAGCAAAATCATACAATATTTGTATTTCTCTGTCTCACTTAGTTCACTTAGCTTAATACCCTACAGGTCCATCCATGTTGTCATTAATGACAAGATTTCATTCTTTTTTGTGGCTGAGTAGTATTCCATCATGTATATATACCCCATCTTCTTTATCCATTCATCTACCAATGGACACTTAGCCTGCTTCCATATCTTGGCTATTGTACATAATGCTTCAGTAAACATAGTAGCACATAGATCTTTTCAAATTAGTGTTTTCACTTTTTTCTCATAAATACCCAGAAGTAGAATTACTAGATCATATAGACTTGTATTTTTAGTTTTTTGAGGAGCCTCCCTACTATTTTCTAGAGTGGCTGCATCAGTTTACATTCCCACCAATAGTACACAAGCTTCCCCTTTTCTCCTCATCTTCACCAACACTTACTATTTCTTATCTTTTTGATACTAGCCATTCTGATTGGTGTGAAGTGATATCTCATTTTGCTTTTGATTTGCATTTCCCTGACAATGAGTGATGCTGCGCATCTTTTCACATGTCTGTTGGCCATCGGTATGTCTTTTTTGGAAAAGTATTCAGGTCCTCTGCCCATTTTTAAATTAGATTATTTGGTTTTTTGGTATTCAGTTGCATGAGTTATTTATATATTTTGCATTTTAACCCCTTACTCATTTAACCCCTTACTCATACGTCACTTACAAATGTCTTCTCCCATTCATTAGGCTGTCTTCATGTTTTGTTGATGGTTTCCTTTGCTGTGCAATGGAGGTTTTTCAAGGTTAAAAAAAGATATAGGGTAATAAATTTTGATACTTGCCGCCTTTCAAATATTTTGATAGCACATTTATGCTTCTTTTCATCCATCGGTACTTTTGTGGACGATCTATATTTTGGGGGATGGACTTCCATAATTTATAGATTGTTTACAATTTGTGGCAAAAAAGAAAATCAGTCTGGTCTGAAGAGTGATTAGTAAACAAAACATTAGGGCACCTGGATGGCTCGATCGGTTAAGCCTCTGCCTTTGGCTCAGGTCATGATCTCAAGGTCCTGGGATCGAGCCCCACATTGGGCTCCCTGCTCAGCGGGGAGTCTGCTTCTCCCTCTGCCTCTGCCTCTCCCCACTGTTGTACTCTCTCTCTCTCTCAGATAAATAAGTAAAATCTCTTAAAAATAAACAAAAAATTAGTAATGGTTAAAGAAATTTACTCAGAAAAAGAAAAATTTCTCTGGGTATTAACAAAAAAAATCACACTTATTAGATGGAAGTATGAAGTTTGTTATCCCCTCAGCTGTATTTCACTGAGCAGTTCATCAATTCTTTTAAAGCTTTCTACTATATGGACTGATCAAGGGAAGAGATTTTATTCTAACTCTATTATTGAACATCTTTTAAATATCAAGAATTTATTTAGGTATTGTCTTTATGCTAAAACATAACTATATTATATAGGCATTAAGAGTTTCGGTCACATTTCGGTGTCGCTAAATTTTGGTCTTCTTCCTCTCAATTTCCTGAAGAGGTGGGGATGATTAATATCAACAAATTGTACACTTTTCTGGAAAACAGGTTGAATCTCAGAGAAAAAGAAATTAAAAGTTTGAGACTGAACATGCAAATTAACACTGAGCATTTAATATAACATCAAGCCACTCAGGAAGTCTTGGATTTATGAAGTGATGGAAAGAATCTCTAAAGCTACTAATTTGGCACTAAGAAGACATTTTAAAAACTCACAGAAGAACATGTCTCTAAATAGAAATAAATGCTATCCTAAAACCTTATGTTAAATTTATTATATCAGCAACTTCTCTCACTGTGAATCATAAGCAATGCTGAGGTTTCTAAAGACTACAAAAGGCCAGAGAAGATTCAGGGGAGAGAAAAAAGCTGGGGACAGGGAGAGTGGAAATAGAATGAAGAAGTCTTAAATTGAGAAATCAAATATAGGTCTGTACAGCAGACACTGAGGTAAAGGATCAGCAATTTCTCAGCAGAAATGAGCTGGGAGTTCAGAAAAATGAGAATGACTACTTGTTCTTGTTTGGAATGATGCAATCTGTGATCCAACACCTCTAGGTGCTAAACTATACCTTAGGCACATTTTGCTATCTCAGGTTGTCCTAAGATAAGGGAAAAGGAAATAGGTTCTAGTTCTATCCATCCTTTTAAATTTTTCTGAATAATTAGAAAAGAAAAATGAATCTTATAATCCTATTTAAAATGTTAAATGATAATACAAAGAGATGAATTATATTTTTTCTTTTTTATCATTAACACAGGGTAATTAAATTAGTAATATACAGGCAAATGTATTTTTAATATTTTGGAAACATTCCATTTCTCTCATTTTCCATCCCTACTGCTTTCCTAAGGAGGGAAGATTAATGTGAGTAATTTGGACAGCATTCTGGGGGAAATGAGGGTTAAGATCCCAGAAAAGGAATGGGAAAAACTGACAGAAAACCTGCTACTTAATGGTGAGTATTTGAGAAATGACTGTACCTTCGAAGGAAGTTTATGCTTGTGAACATGCATATGAGAATTTCTAAAACTAGTGACATTGGCACTCAGGAGATATTTTGTAGATCTTCAGGAAGGATTAATTCCTAATGTAAAAGTAAGTTCTATTTCTTCATTTTTATAAATCCCAGGGAGCAGAATGAAGTTCTGTCTTCTTTCATTATTTCATTTAACACTCTCTCTAGAAAAACTTCTTTCCCCCCCACCATCCCTATATTCTGAAAATTTATTTCTTTATATTTATATATCTTCAGATCAGTTTTCTCACTCGGATATTGAATTGTGTATTTGAATTTCTTATATTCTATGACTGCCCCTCAGACATCATCGGCTTTGTCAGAAATTGAGTTCATAGTTTTCATTGTGGCATTTGACCAAAGCAGCCATGGGGCCTTTAGAAATATGTTGGGGGCATATTTGATTGTCACAAATGATTATTATCAAGTGATTATAAGAGTGGATACTGTTAGCATTAAATTCCTTGAGTGTCAGGGATACTAAGTGCTATGCAATTCATAAGACTTTTCAACATGATGAAGAATTGTTCATGAAGAAGATGCCAATGGCATGGCATGTCCAGTAGTTGAGAAACTCTGGATCCTGTTTTCATACTCATTCACAATTTTGGTACCATCATTATTACCCTACTAATATAAGCTAAAATCCTGAGAGGCAATCTTTGCTCACCTTGCTCTGACTAAACTCGTTGTGTTACAAATGAGTATCACTCTTCCCTTCTATAAAATGCGAGCTTATTTTGGCAGAGACTATGCCTGATCCTTCAGTGTGCATCTTTATCCCTCCCCCAACAAAGTTTCTTTTACATATTAGGTACGTAATAAATATTTAATTACTGAATGGAATAAATGAAAGGAGTTTCTACTCCAAATGAGAGGTAGACTGGCAATACTGGGTAGTGATGGTACACTATGGACAGATGCCTCAGATATTTGCTGACTTTTGTACTTAATTAAACCCTTTAGAATAATCTTATACCAATTGTTAATACCAAACGCCCTCATGGTTACCCCACACACAATCAATTGTCTTCTGTTGTTACAGGAAGTAATGTTATCTTATTTGCATTTAGAAACCCATGTTCTGAGGCAAGCTTGTAACCCACTGTAGTCTATTCAATTCTCGATGACATGGTAGGAAGGCAGTTTCATATACAATACAGAGATAGAGACTGAAACTTGTTTTCTTACTTTCTTCTAATTTCTTCTTTGTCCCCATTTTACCCCCATGTTCTTTTTTTTTACCCCCAGTCTGAGTCACTGGATGTTCCTTTTTGGGTTATAATTTACTTTATTGGGACTAATTACAATATCATTATAGTCAGTAGAGTTATCAAAGGACTTTGCAAGTACCCAGATCACCTCAGAAAGAAACCCCATACCCTACAGCTCTCACCCTTTTATTCTCCCCCACTACTCCACAAGCCCTAGGCAACTACTAATCTATTTTCTGTCTCTAAAGACTTACCTTTCTGGACATTTCATATAAATGGGATAGTATGTGGTCTTTGTGACTAGCTTCTTTCACTTAGCATAATATTTTCAGGTTTATCCATATTGTAGCATGTATCAGTATTCCATTCTTTTTTATTTTCAATTTTTGTGGTAAAATATACATAACAAAATTTATTATCTTAACCATCGTTAAGTATACAGTTCACTGGTATTAAGTACATTCACATTTTTGTGCAACCATGCAACAACTACCACCATCAATCTCCAGAATTTTTTTCATTTTCTAAAATTACAACTTTATATGCATTAAACAACAACTCCCCATTCTCCCCTACCTCCAGCCCCTGGCAACCATTCTACTTTCTGTCTGGATGATTTTGACTACTCTAAGTACCTAAATGGAATCATGTAGTATCTATTTTTTTGTGACTAGTTTATTTCACTTACCATAATCTCCTCAAGTTTCATCCATGCTGTAACATATGTCAAAATTTCCTTCTTTTTTAAGGCTGAATAATATTCTACTGTATGTATGTACATTCATTCATCCATCAGTGAATACTTGAGTTTCTTCCACATTTTAGTTATTATAAATAATGCTGCTATGAACATGGGTGTACAACTGCATTCCTTTTTGTTGCCAAATAATATATTCTGTTATATGTGTATATATTTTGTTTATCCACTATCAGTTGATGGGCATTTGGTTCTTTCCACCTTTTGGCTATAATGAACATTTCTAAATATACACAAAAGTACAAAGAGTAATATAATAAACTCACATATACCTATCACCTAGATTGAACAATTATGAAGATTTGTTACACTTGCTTCTTTTTTTAAATTTTTCTAACTGAAATAGTTCAAAGCAAATTCCATTTCATTTTGTCCCTACATACTTCAGTATGCATCTCTTAAAAATATGGACCATTTTTTACATAACTGCAATACCTATATAGTTTAATTTTAAATTTCCCTTCTTATCTCTAAAATATTTTTTATAGTGAGTTTGTTCAAATAAAAAAACCAAACAAGCTTTATATACTGCATCTATTATGACACATGAATCTCATGTAATTTACAGCCGTTCCTCTACCCTCTCTTTCTCTAGGCATTGATTTTTTTGAAGAAACTGTTGCCAAATGTCTTGTAGAATTTCCCACATACTAAATTTGTCTGTTTTCTCATCTATCTTGTTCCTCTATCATCTGTATTCCTTACAAACTAGGAGTCAGCTCAAATGGCTTAATTATTTTCAGTTTCAACATTTATTTATTTATTTATTTTAGTTTCAACATTTTTGACAATACTTTGTAAGTAATACCATGTACTTCACATTGCATTCCATCAGAAAATACAGATCTAGTTTACACACACATGCACACACACACACACACACACACACACACAGCTCCTCACCCCCACCTTCCTATCCTGGTTCTGGCTATTCTTTATGGAAACATCTTTTTTGTGTGATTTTTAATAGTAGGATATTTGTTTTATGTTTTTTTTCCATCTTCCATTTGCTGTGTAACATATTTCCTGTGAGAAGATGGATTTCTTAGGGTTTAGAAACCACTTAGGTTATCAGACAACTTATCACATGTACACGTTTATTATCATGCCAGGTTAAAAATCCCAATATAATATAGAAATATGAAGACATATAGCGCACTATTATTTCTTGTTTTCTTTGATACAGAAGTATTGACTATCCTTTCAAATTTAAATTTACCATCAAAATCTTCCACATTCAATATAGATCCGCATTATTCTGAGTCAAGATTAGACCGTGTGGTGATGTGCCCACTTGGGTCTAGCTCAGGCATCCATGGGTGCAGATGATGCCATATGTGCCTCAGTAGGTGTGCACCAGTAAGAGTGCCCACAGACATCCTGAGCTGCCCACGAAGCAGCTCAGGAAAGCTAGACGACACCTCTGCTTGGCACTAAGCCAATGGTTGCCCAAGGACTTGCCTGCAGCTCTAGATTCTCTAGTGGGTGGAAGATGAGTTCCATGTGGTTCAGGGTCCCCTTCATGTTCCCATACAGGTTCTTGTTTCCTTCCTTCCTCCGTCCTCCTCTTTCCCCCTTCTTTTCATTTCTAAATTGTTTTTTTTCTTTTTCAGCTATACTGGGTCATTTTGTATTGTTTCCTGTTTCCTGCAGATACTTTCTAGCTTGTTTTCCATTGCTTTAATCATACTAAGCATAATAGTTTTATAATTTGTGCCTGATAATTTCCAAATCTGAAGTTTTTGTGAGCATGTTGCCACTGCCTGTTATTATATATTATATTATATTATATTATATTATATTATATTATATTATATTATTATACTATTATATATAATACTATTATATTATAATAGAAACTGCCTGTTATTTCTGCTTATTCTCTCTCAGGTAACTTGTTTCATTCTGTGTTTGATTGTGAGCTATTTTCCCTGGACAGTTATTGAAAGAACCCTTTGAGGCTAAGGATGGAAGCACATTGCTAGGGAATACTTGCTTCTGCTGGGCATTTGGACAGAATCACCCACACTCCATGAGGCCATCATTACAGTTCAAATCCAGATGGAGCCAATACCATTGGAGCAGAAGCAATAGAAGTGTTTGGCTCACCTCCCTAGGTTCCTGCTTTTCATTAGATTTTGCAGTAGTAATTCCTTGCTCTCTTATCTCTTATCAGCTTTTCAGTACTTTTGAGGAGATGCTTTTTACATTTTACCTAAGATTTCAGTTTCCAGCAGGAAGGTTGGTCTGAGTAACATAGGCCTCCACATAAATGGAAACAGAACGTGATTACAGATTTTTGTCAGGAGTTGAAGCATCTAATCTGGGAGTTCAGGAAAAAAAAAAAACCAACAACAACAACAAACCCTCAGTATCAACCATATTTTGATTTTACCCTTTGGCGTAAATGATTCAAAAATTGCCCAATCACCTGGAAGATTTCTATTCTAATTCTAACATCCTTATTGACCCCTTTGATATGTATGAATGGACTTTATTGAGTCTTGGTCTTTCTCAAGAGGCTGATAATCATAATGCACCATAAATAATATCAAGTCACATTTTGGAGTCAATAAGTTTTTCCCATATTCTTTTCTTTTTCACAGGAGAGATAATTGATATCAATAAAGTGAGTGCTCCTTTGCAAAATATGGGGATGAACCTTTCAGAAAAGGAAATTAATGATCTGACATATGATCTACCAGTTGATGGTGAGTATTTAAGATATATTTGAATTGGTTAGTATGTGCTTCTTTAAAAGAATCTCTGAAAACTCTTAAAAGTTATAGAGCGTAGCCCAAAGTGGGAAATTATTTTTAAATTTTTTTGAGTAAGCTCTAGGCCCAATGACAGCCTTGAACTCACCACTCCAAGATCAGGAATCACATGTCAGCTAGGTGTCCTAAGTTGGAAAATTATTAAAATAGCATTACTCTCCCCACCCCACCATCTTCAAGGACATTTAAAAAGGCAGAATAAAGGAGGAATGTGAAGTGTAGGACCTATTTCCTATGCCATATGAACAGGACCAAGTCTTCTAGATACCCCAGAAGGGAAAAGGATCATTAAGCACTTGGGCTTGAATGTGTGGAATGCCTGAATGCCCAGCATTACATCCCCACATTCCTGAGCCAGACTCCATGGTCTAAGGACTATCTCAAAGTTCTAATGTCTCTGGATGGGCTAGAGACAGTTTAAGATTGAGTAAATTTTACTAAATTCTGAATGGGGGCTAAAAAAAATTCTCAAACTAAATAAACAAAAGTTAAATATTAGTCTGAGAATATTACAGTTGGGCTAAGAAGTATCTGTCTGGAACATTATCTGACTATCTTATATCCATAGATGAATCAATACTTGCTCATCCATTTAATTCCCTCATTATGTAAGATAGCCACTGTTCCCTAAAGTATATTTTTGTTAATTTATTTAATTTATTCTATAATTTTTACCACTGTTAGTGTACCAGAAAGAATATGTAAATGGTCTTCAGTGTCTTATTTTCTTTGCTTACAATGATTTATAGCCGTTAAGAAAAGTAAGACTAGATGTGGAACCCCAGTTTTCATAACAAAAAATTTTTTTATCTGAAGTTATGGAATTTTAAAAATATTGCTAAAATAAGCAGAATTATGGGGGAAATATAGCTATTATTTGAAACTATCTTCTAGTATTGCCTTTGATTTCTGCTCCTCATTTTAAATAATAATTTAAAATCAACAGACAATGAAAACCATTGTTAGATTAAAAAAGTAGTCATGAAATAGAGGCTCCTGGGTGGCTCAGTTGGTTGTGCAGCTGCCTTCGGCTCGGGTCATGGTCCTGGGGCCCTGGGATTGAGCCCTGCATCGGGCTTCCTCTTCGGTGGAGAGCCTGCTTCTCCCTCTTCCTCTGCCTGCCGCTCTGCCTACTTGTGTTCTCTCTCTCTATCCCTCTGTCAAATAAATAAATATCTTTTAAAAAAAAGTATTCGTGAAATAAAATGGACATGTTGAATGATTCATCCTTTTTTCTTTAAATCAGAGTTGGAATTTTTAAATTACTGCTATTAGCGATCTGGTCATCTGGGGAGTTACCATCAGTATTGAGTTTAAAATGAAGTTTTCTGAAAGATTAAGGCTCAAGCATAGAGCCCCAGTTATATCACTGTGGACAGGTAGAACTTGAACTTCCCATTTAGGGCAAAGCTTTTCTCAGAATGTGTCTGTCAGGATGGAGATGCGAATTTACTGGAAAGGGCAAGATTTAGTTGAAACGTGACCCGAGGAAGCATATACTCAAATAGTGAGTTACACACCTACTAGGTGTTATCATCTTTGTTTCTGAGAATTTCCAGTGGCCCCATAAAACTGATGCATATTTTCACACTTTCCTGACCTAGCTAGCTGGTTTTGCTATAGAAATAACTTTTGGAATGTCCTGCCTCAACAGATCCAGAAGAAAAGGAAGAAAGATTCTATTTAGCCTAGATTTAGCAATCATATGAATAACTTATGTATATTTTTCCTGTTCTCTTTTCTAATCCTTGTTATATGTATACCTATGAGTGTTACACGACTTCTACTATAAGTCACTACATACTTCTAATACTTCAGTATTTGTTATCTAGAACCTTCATTTGTAAATTTTTCATGGTATAGGGATTTTTATATACTACATACAATTATTTGTCACTCAAAATTTGACAAAAATCAGAAATTTTTCAACTTACCATCAGTGATAATTTTTTAGGTTGTTTTTTTTTCTTCACTAAATATGTATCCCAGAATCAACTGAGGTAATTCTGTATTTTAATATGTTTCTATGTTGTCTCTTTAAATATTAATTTTTATAAAAGTCAACTGAGTATCTACAATACAAATTACACAAATCATTAGAGTTGGGAAGTTAACCTCAAAATGAATATTTTACTCAAGTAAGTAAAAAATCATGTAAATCAAGAATAAACTGGTCTGCCTAGGTCAGTGTACATGAAAGTAAAATCAGTAAAGAAAAATGATACTTTCAAAAATCCAGTTAAAATAGTGGTAAACAAAAAAAATAGTGGTGAATAATAGATTTCAATTTTAAGTTTTATTTTCTTTGGCCTGGTCAGAATCATATTTGGTTCTACAATATCTGAAGCTAAAAGTAAGATCCTATGAAAATATGGTGACTTTTGAATCTCACACCTTTAGAATTTGTTTTGCTATTTGACAATGGATCAAAGCAGTTGTTAAAACAGGCACTTTTATAATAAGTAGAGTGATTATTTTCCATGTACTTGTGGGATAAAAGTCAGTAGCCAATGAATGCTACTGTGTTTCCGGTTTGCATTTCCAAGTGAATGTCATGTATGTAATTGATTTACATTTTTTTACAGTTCATGGGAAGGTTGAAATGAAAAAGCATATGGATGGAATAAAACCTTTTACAGGTAAATAAGAGATTACCATTTTTGTGCTTGGAAATGTTTTACTGGGGGTGCCTGAGTGGCTCAGTCTGTTAAGCATCTGTCTTCAGCTCAGGTCATGATCCCAGGGTCCTGCTCAGGGGGGAGCCTGCTTCTCCCTCTCCCCCTGATTGTGCTCTCTCCTGCCATCTCTCTCTCTCCCTCTCAAATAAGTAAATAAAATCGTAAAAAAAAGAAATAAAATGTTTTACTGAAAGGCATGGCTAATAAGAAATAGTTTGGGGAGGAGGGTTAAAATGCCACAAAGCTCTCTTACTGTAAGTTGCCTTTTTCTTGATTCAGTTTTCACTTGGTTGATGTAAAGCTTTGACTATTTTTCAGAGTTCTGACAAAGCTGATTCTGATAGATTTTTTTTTTTTCATTTGGTGTTTCAGTGGAGGGAGAGTTCCATGGAGCAACCTGCTCAGCTACTTTTGCAGACATCACTCAATCTTTCTCTAAGAGAGTACTTTTTTTTTTTTAAGGAATTTTTCTTTTATTTATTTTTTCTTTTTTATTTTTTTCCCTAAATACTTTTATTTTTTGTGTTACAACATTTATTGTTCAAGAGAGTACTTTTAAATAGATCTAGAGGGTATAATACTAAGTGAAATAAGTGTCAGAAAAAGGCAAATACCATTTGATTTCACTCATATGTGGAATTTAAGAAACAAAACAAACGAACGAAGAAAAAAGACACAAACTAGAGAGACAAGACTCTTACCTATAGAAAACCAACAGGTGGCTACCAGAGGGAAGGGGGAGGGGCAATGGGTGAAAGAGGTGAAGGGGATTAAGAGTACACTTATGATGAGCACTAAGTAATGTATAGAGCTGTTGAATCATTATATTGTACATCGTACGATTACTTACAATTATATTGTAAAGCTTTGATAGTATCAAAGTATTGTCATTATAAAGAAAAAATCATATTATTCAAATCACAAGATAATATAATAAATGATAGCTGAATATATAAATTTTCCATCTGTTATCTTAATTTGCTGGCCAATTATAAAACAAATTTGTTCTGGGCAGGGCAGACTTATTCCCAGAAATAAGAGACCTTCCTTTTGTAAATATTAAGGGATTATATTCTACTTTGTGATTTCCCCATAATTCTATGTAGTTAGACATGTTTCATTTTCCTCTCACTTTTCTTCAAATGGGGGAGATGTATTATAGCGAGAATGAATTTTTCACCATTTCATGAAATGATTATTCTCAGACATCGATGTTCTTATATTTTCAAAGGAAAAAAGGTTCATGTCAGTGACCTGGAGAAAGTTCTGAAAAGCATGGGGATTGAGTTCACAGATGAGGAACTTAAAAATATACGGGAAACTCTGCCAATTGATGGTGAGCTATATAGAAGCCACAAAGACTTTCTAGGGAATTTGGTTTTGTGGCCTGTGTGAACAGTATAAAAATTTTACCTGGTTAGACCCTTCTGAAAATTACTGAAAATGATTAGGAAAAGGCTTTGTCATTTAGATTGAGTCTGCATTTTACCAAACCCTTCAGCCATAGCATTGCCATCAGAATGTCAGGTAATTCATCAGCCTAAATCCCAAGAAAAAACAGAAGGGAACTGCAGTAAGAGAAATAAAAGGGGGAAGTCAGAGGAAAAAGGAAGCTGAGTCATTGTTTCACCATAATAATGTTTCCCTCAGCTGTCAATCTCCTAGTTACCAAAAAATACATATTTGTCACAATGAGACAGTTCCTTTCCATAACTTTTTTAAATTTAATAATGAGATAGAACTCATTCCTCACTCAATTATAAATAGTTCTCTTACTGAAGTTATAAAATAAGTGAGTGAATGTTCATACCATTTCCCTTCTGACATGAATTGTTCCTTTTCCTATAGCTGCTGGAAACGTATTTCAGAACAAAATGTTGGATAATGTGAAATCCATTAAAGGTAAGTTAAAAGCCTGACAAGAAAGGCAGAAACATCTGAAATCTTCAAGATTCACATTGATCACTTAGATTACGAGTCCTGTCTAGCTTCCCATGTGCAGATTACTTAGTTACTCTCATCATCATAATATTTTATACTATAAGGTCTCGATACATCTTTCTAGGGAATCCATACTCATACCCCAAAAAATCTGATCATACGCAGCAAGTTGTAGAGAAAAGGATTACCAAATTTTCAGGGAGTTGTTTGAGGAGAGCTTATTATGTAGAAAGATTGTAGTCAAATCCATAGAAACAAAAAGTAGATCAGTAGTTGCCAGGGGCTGGGTAGAGAGGGAAGTAAGGAGGGACTACTTAATATGTTTGGGCTCTCCTTTGGGAATGATGAAAATGTCTTCAAACTAGAAGTGATATTTGTACAACATCATGAATATGTACTAAATGCCACTGAAGTGTTTACTTTAAAATGATGAATTTTATGCAAAATTCACCTGGAAAGTGCTAAGATTCTACTTGTTTTTAAAGTTACCTTATGATCGTCACTCTGTTACAATATAATATAATATTAATTAATTAATTAATTAATGAGGTCCCTAGCATCAAAGCTCATTCCTATTCTCTCTAATATTAGTTATAATCAAATCTTGTAGCCTATCCCTTCATAAGCTATTTATATTACAGACTTCCACTCAAGGTTTAAAGTAAGAATTACTAATTCTGATTTTTCTAACGATTATTTAATGCTCTTAGACATGTTAAATGGAAGTTCACACAGAAAAGTAATCACATAAGTACATTTTCTCCTTTGTCTTTATTATAGGAATGGCAATGGTATATATACTCAGGTAGTAATTCACATGCAAAAATTTAATTTTAATATTTTAAACTCATTTTTTTTTCATATTTCATTTCCTAAGGAGGAAAGGTTAAGGTGAATAACCTGGACACTGTCCTGGAAAACCTGGCAATCAAGCTCACACAAGAGGAACTTGAAGGTGTAACAGAAAATCTGCCACTTACTGGTTAGTCTTCCAAGTGCTAGTGTGTCTTAGAGGAAAGTTTGTATACTTGTACAGGAAAGTATCTACAATTAGTTTTACCTGGTATCAAAATAGCATTTTTGCAGAAACTTAGAGAAGAAACTAGTCTTAATGTGAGTACAAATTCTTTCCTTCGTTTCTATAAGCCCCATATCATTAACCTCTTTCTTTTTGGATTATAAACATCACACACACAACTATTGTAACTACTTTCTGACCCCGTAATGAATTTACAGGGACCAAAATGAATTTTATAGGTTAGGGAAAAGAAAAAGAAAAGAAAAAAGAAAAGAAAAGAAAAAAGAAAAGAAAGAAAAGAGAAAAAAAAAAAGAAAGAAAAATGACTAATGGCCCTATTATTAGTATCCCTCAAATAGGTGTATCCTAAGCCCATTAATCATTTTAACTTTTACAATTATCAGTGGAAAGTATTATCCACAGTTCTATTTCCAACTCTCGTTATATGCTGAAAACTTCTAGGTGTTTATCTGCAGCCCAAATTCCTCCCCAAACATGGTTGGGTCAAACCAAATTCAGATTCCTTTTTTTAAAATTAACATATGTTTTATTTGTTTCAGGGGTACAGGTCTGTGATTCATCAGTCTTACACAATTCATCATGCTCACAATAGCACATACCCTCTCCAATGTTCATCACCCAGCCATCCTATCCGTCCCTCCTCCCCCCTCCCCACTCCAGCAACCCTCAGTTTGTTTCCTGAGATTGAGTGTCTCTTATGGTTTGCCTCCCTCTCAGGTTTTGTCTTGTTTCATTTTTCTCTCCCTTCTAGTATGATCCTCTGCCTGTTTCTCAAATTCCACATATCAATGAGATCATATGATAACTATGTCATAGATCTGTGATCGGACCCTTGCTTTTCTTTTAGCTTTATCTTGTATTATTTCCTGCCTCCATATTGGCCTCCAACACTGAAGCATCTGAACCATAGTATTGGATATAGGCATGGTTCAGGGTTTTTATACAGAATGCTCCTCAGCCTGTTGCAAAGCAGTGGTTATAAGTAGATGAATTTTAGCGGGAGGGTCTCCTGATTTTATTGTCTGCTCTATGGCAACTCAACTCCTCTACTATAGTAAATTTGTCCTTCTCACCCCAGAGACTGAGTTGTTCTAAAACAGCGATTATGTTAAATTTATTATTAAACATTTTAATTTTTTAGTGCCTCATATGGTACCTGAAATTTAGTAGATAACTTCATAAAATTTCTTTCAACCAATAAATGTACAAATCTTGTTTATTATCTAATGCTTATACCATAAAATCTAATTTGATATTCAACTGTCCTTTTCTACAAAACAACAAAACAACAAAAATACTTAGGCATATTTCACCAGGCCAATTCTTATCTATAAAACTAATCTCAAAATTTATCTTTTCCAGAGCTTCCCTGACCCATGGAAGTCACTTTATTTACCCTCTCTTAGTTTAAAATTCATCTTATACACACATATATTATTATATACTTACCATATTGTGTAAAAAATAAGTGTCTTTATATCACTCTACTTTGTTTATAAGCTGTGATATTCTCATAGGAAAGAACCATGCCTACATCAATTTATATTTTTGAGGCAATAAATATTGAAGAATGATTGGAGTAAAAGAATAATCAGAGAGACTAAATAAAATAAATGAAAACCAGTGAAAAATACAAGTAATGCAAAATGGCAGAAAGTCTGTAAGAGGAATCTCAAATATATGCTAGACCTCTAACATTTCAGTTGAGCAGTACATAACCAGAGGGCTCCAGATCACTAGTATTAATGTTATCAAAGCGGAAGGACTATTCCTAGTCATCGCTCATACAGTTTTCTGCTTTCCAAAGAAGTCTTGACAGAAAATATACTCATTTTGAAATGACCAGCAAGCAACATCCTGGCCAATTTCAATAGTATACAAAAGAATACTTGTTCATACTTAATACACAGGTACAAACTTGGCCTTCTCTTAAAATTCCCCCTCAGAACCATCCTAATTCCAATTTATTCCCAATAAGCCATAATATTCTTCTTCAGTTGATTGCCTTTTTATGACTCATTACCTTTTTTAAATATAATTAATAGTGTTACACAAAGACTTCATGAAGGCTTAGTATATTTGACTCATCACATAGAATTTTTATTAACCCATTAGCTTTCAGTGAATTTCTGAGTCCCCTTTGTAACTAGTTATTATGTTACCATAAGTCCTTTCAGTTTGGGGACTATCTGAAATATCTACCCTTCTTTTAGTTTTAAAGAGAAATACATACCTATTTTTATAAACGAGTATATATAGTGTAATAGAAGAAACATCACTAATTTTTGTGATGAGAAATCCCAAGATAGTTGTGTTAGACAAAGAAACTAAAGAAAGATAAGTTAGGAAAACGTAGGAAGATAAGAAAGGTGGTCTCCACAAACTTGTCTGACAAATGTAGCTGAACCAAAGCTGAGAAGTTGCTACACAGCCAAAGAAGTCATTGGGACCTTTCACCCTGCCAATGAGGTAGAGAGCAGCCTTCAAATTCAAGAGGTACATTCAAGAGTCCATTTTGTCCAAGCGATAAGGACTCTCCCTTAACTAATGTGGAGTTAAGTCTTCATACCTAGGGTTTATATCCTTATAGTTGAATCCAGTAAAGCAGTGGAGCTAATGAACTTTGATCTCTTATTTCCAAATTTACCTTATTTTTGTCTGTTTTATATGTTACTCTTTGGCATTATTACTTTATTTTGGCTTTCCTTGTAGCTAATGGGAAGGTTGAACTCAGCACATTGATGGATGCAGTGACCGATGTTACAGGTTAGTAAATAGTTACTGTGAATCTAAGATCCTAATTCTTACATTAAATTCTATTTTAATGCTCTATTCCAACCATCATGTCATGGCCTTTTTACTCTGCCATTTTACCATTTTCTTGGGGAAGTATTTCTTTTCTTTCTTTTTTTTTTTTTTTTTAATTTCTATTTAATTGTTTAGAATATGGATTGACAAACTTTGACCCTTGGGCCAAATCTGCTTCTGGTCTTATAAACAGTTTCTTTGGAACACATCCACCCCCATTAGTTTATGTATTATTAATGGCTGCTTTTACAGTATAATGAGTCGTGACAGAGATCATATGTTCTACAAGACCTAAAATATTTTCAGTTGTTTATTAGCTTCTTTTTCAGAAAAGTTTGCTGACTTGTAGCCTAGAGTTTAACTTTAGAGTGATGCTAACCCTAGTTTTCTCTAGACAGTTATGGCTTACCACTGAAGTAGGTTAATTTTAACTAATTACTTTTAACACCCTCTTTTACTCTGAGTAGTCCTTGTTTACATGATAAATGATATGCAATTTTAACTTTGGATTATTTACACTCTATAGTTCAGTGCAGTGCCTTCATAGAAAATTCTTTATTCTCTGGGATTTATTCCAAACAATACTTCAATGTGAATAATCTGAGTATCATGAAGAGACACTTGCTGCAATTATAGCCTCAAAGTATACTACCAGACAAGTTAACCCAGAGTTCACAGAACAGAAAGACTCAAGGACCCAGTTAAAATGTTTGAATCACACAGTTTATTAAATCATTTAAACACAGAGCAAGTAGTGAAGGGGGGGATTACAGAATAAATTAACAAATTCAGGGGATGGTGAATGGAAGCACCACACTACCTGAATCTAAGGTACACAAAGTGCATAGTAAGTTTTGTGTCTCTCTCTGTTCAGCATCATTAGTTTTCTCTGCTGGTGATGTGGTGACGAGGACCAGGGTTGAGGTTCAAGCAGATGGGCCCACAGATGGAAGGTGCTTTAGCCAATGATACAGATTGCTCTTTCAGAAAGACACAGGGACAAGAACCTCTAGCTAATAGTTGTAGCTTGCCATCAAGACCACTGAAGAGCCATAAGTTTTGTGTTCCTTGAGTAGAGGACACATAAGACCTAAATGGGTGTCACCAATGAGTTGCCAAATTAAAGTCATTTGAATAATGAGTCTCATGAATATTTACCATATCTTGAATATTTAGTGCTTCTTTTAGTGTCTCAAGCAATTTTAGAGTATCATAAATATTTAGAGTTTCTTATATATTTAGTCTAACATATATTTAGTGAACAGGTTCTTCATGTATATTTAATGCCTCATGAACATTAGATATTGCTCAGTCCTTCCATTCCTTTCTAACTTACATATCCTTTACTTAAATACTACTTATCTGTACTGCAAACATCTTAAAAGATTTAGCCCATGTTTTATACACTACAAACTTGAACTAATGTACTTACTTAACTTCTGTAATAGAATTAAATGTTCTCAAAAGCAAATGCACATTCCACTGGATTAACATATTAAGTAGTGAAGTAAAATCAGATACATCTCTCATAATTAAGGGAATAACAGAAACACTGAATTCTAAATAAATATCTGTGATATTTTAAATAACTTAGAATCCCCCAAGCCACTTATATCTTGTTTAAATTACTTTACTCTGTAATTATAGATATTGAATTTTTTGGGTTAAGGGAACAATTCTGTTTTCATGATAGCTGATGGTGCAAAGGTCTCTTGTTACTTTGTTCACAGCTGTTGAATATCTACCAAATAATTATTTCTTTTTTCATAATTTGGATATTCATATTTCATATTTAGGTCATATTTGAACTTTTCATGTACTTTCATTTCTTTCTTTGAAGGAGGAGAAGTTAATGTCAGCGATATTGAAAGTATTCTGGAAAAAACTGGGATAGAGCTCACAGATAAGGAGTGCTTGGAACTAAAGAAGTATCTGCCAGTTGATGGTGAGCATTTAAAATAATGATGTAGCCTTTAAGGAACTTAGAGGGGTGTTTGTTTTTTGAGAACTTCCAGAATTATCTCCATTTGATAAAGAAAAAGAGGATTAGAAGGAATCATGCAGTTCTATCTTAAGAAGTAATCCCAGCTGTGTCACTTTATAGTATCATTGGCCCCTTCAGTCAGGAGTATTAACCTGGTATTAAGTCAAGGAAGCACCTATTCTAACTTCTGATTCCAGTCAGAAGGCATCCTCAAGAATGAACAGGGACATAAGGGAAAGTAAAAAAAAAAATGAGAAAATACTAGAAGGAAAATGGAGAAATGAAAAGAAGACACAGAGAATTAAGATGTGTGTGTTTCAGCATAGTAGAGCTCCAACAGTAATTCCCTCAGGAGCCAGAATTTTCTCTACTTGTTACTATTTTTTGGTTATTTAAATTTAAATTTAAATTAGGCCTTTTCTGGAGTAAATTATGATGTCTGTCTTCTAAAATTAAGGCTTTGGTAATGCCTAATTTAATCTCTCATTGGTGTGGTCCGATTTGTGTCTTCCTTACAGCTGTTGGAAAGGTGTACCAAAATAGGTTGATGGATGGTGTGAAAACCCTTAAAGGTGAGTAATAAGTATAATGAAAAAGGAGATGAATCTGAAGCTGAAAAGCAAATGAAGAGACTTTTGCACACTCAATTTAGAACCCTGCCCCTGTGTATGTGTGCATAAAACCATATTAATGTTTTTTCCCAGGATATTTTCCGTATACATTTTACCAAATGGCCTCCTGTACCATTCTTTAACCTTAAGATGGAAGTGCAAACCCATATGAAAGTAGGACTTTGAATAACTTCACACTTAATGAAATGGAAAACGAGAAAAATGTCTGATCAGCACAAGTAGATGAAAGGAAGTTTATCTGTATAGTCACAGACTCTAAGATCATGCAGAAATGTCTTCTTTTTCAAGACAGTGGCCCTGTCATGAAAACACATTCATCGCATTGGTTCCAGTTCATATTTGCACTCCCTGCATGAACCAGAAACTCACAAAAAATTAACAAAAAGCACCAGCATTGTAGTAACTCTAGAGTTTAAAAAATACACACTCATATCATGGTCAGTAAGGTTTTCCCTATAAAACCTTTCTTAAAATGGTCTTGAAACAGAAAATTACAAAAGATATGAAAAAATCTATCTCCAATTAATACCAATATATATAATAAAAAGATTGAACTCAAAAGACTTCCCATAATACAAATATTTTAGATAGACTATAAAATAAGTATGTTTTAAATGATTAAATTCATAAAAGAAAAATGGCAATAATTTTAAAAGAAATAGAAACTACCACAGGAAAAAGTGGATTTGAAAGGAATCAAAATAAAATGTCAATATATGAAAAGTCTAGCCTGAAAAATTAAAAAACATAATGATTTCATTAACAGGCTAGATATAACCAAAGAATTAATTAGATAACTGGAATAAAACTCTGAAAAAATCGTCAAGATTCCAGCATGGAGACACAAAGATTACAAATAGGAAGGAGAAGTAGGAGATATGAGGGTCAGAGTGAGAAATCTTCCAATTTATCCAATAGTAGTACAAAAAACTAACAGAGAGAAAGAAGGAAAATGCTAATTTGAAGACCTAATACTTGGTAATTTTTTGCGATTGTTGAAAGACGGGCATCCTAAAACAGGACACGTAATGAATCCTAAAATGACAATTAAGAGGCCTCTGCTTAATCATATCATAAGGAAGTCACAGAATTCCAAAACAAAACAAAACAAAAAAACCCTAAGAGCAACCAGGGCGCATTCTGACTACCCACAAATGAGTAACAATTAGACTTGGACTACAATGAGATGCCACCTCAGACTCCATAAGGTGTCTGCTTTTAAAAAAGGAACAGAATATAACAAGTGTTGGTGAGAATGTGGAGAAAATGGCATTGGCAGTGAGCATGTGAAGTGGTACAACCACTATGAAAACCAGTATGGCAGTTCCACAAAAGCTTAAAAATAAAATTTCTATGTGATTCAGCAATTCCACTTCTAGGCATATGTCTTAGTTCACTCAGGCTGCTTTAACAAACTGCCAGAGAGTAGATGGCTTATAAACAACAGAAATTCATTTCTTACAATTTTGGAGGCTGGAAGTCCAAGATCAAGGTGCCAGCATGGTCAGGTGAGGGCCCTCTTCCAGGTTGCACACTTCTCATTGTATCCCCACAAGGTGGAAGGGGCAAAGGTCTCTCTGGGGCACTTTTTATAAAGACTAATGTCATTCAGAAGGGCTCTGCCCTCATGACCTAATCACCTCCCAAAGGACCCACTTCTTAATACCATCACTTTGGGCATTAGGTTTTTAACATATGAATTTTGGAGGGACACAAACATTCAGACTATTGTGTGTATCCTAAAGCATATATCCAGCACTATTGAATAGCCAAGAGATGGAATCAATCTATATGTTCATCAGCCTTAAAATGGAAGGAGATTTTGGGTGAGCCTCGAAGACATTTTGCAAAGTCGGACAAGCCAATCACAAAAAGACAAATATTGTCTGATTCAATTTATGTAAGATACCTAGAGTAGTTAAATCCACAGAGACAGAGGCTGGGTGTAGAGAGGAATGGGGAGTATTGTTAAATGAGTAGGGACTTTTGATTTGGGAAGATAAAAAATTCTGGGCATAGATAGTGGTGATAGTTACAAAACAAGGTGAGTATACTTAGTTCCACAGAACTGTACACAAAAAAATGGTTAAAATGGTAAATATATATTATTCATATTTTACTATATATATATTAAAAGTAGCAGGAAAAGATACCTGGCTTTAACAGGGTAATAAGGGATAATATGAATAAGTACATGTCAATAAGTTTGGTAACTTAGATGAAATGGTAAGCCACTCTGTCCTAACAGTAAGCAAAAAGCCAAACAAATTTAAAAATCAACAACTCGTCTTGGATCCATATGAGAAATGAGGTCACAGGGAAACTGTGGCACTAATTGGAGGGAAAGACATGCAAACCACAACTTACTGAGCAGAAACCTCTCTGGGAACCAGTGGCAGGATGGGAAAACCTAAACTGTAATTGATGAATTGCTAGAGGTTCAGTGTGGATAAGTCTAAGAGTCAAAAACTCCAAGGGAACCGGGTCATAGAGGAAGTGCCCAGGCCTTTGTGGGTTTTACCGCTAGGAGCTCAACCAGATTCTCACAGTGAATATTGGAGAAGAATCTCAAGAAGCTTCTGGTGTGGGGCAGAGGGAGTAACCGTTTTGGAATGTACCAGAGCATTCTGTTCTTCATAAAAAGGTTGCCCTAAGGAGAAACTATTTAACCATAGCCTAAACTGCCAAGGTTTTATCAGAGCTTAACTGACTTGGGGGAAGGGAAATACCCAACTTAAGCACATTCTAGCCATGGCACATGTGATGTTCACGGTCCAGAGGCAAAGGCTCGTGAAAAGATTGAGACTTAATCATAGGATTATAGTATACTTCCCTTCCCCATACACCTTACCACCGGTCACCTGTTTATAGCAATTATTTTTACCCAGTACATTATGCCAAGCTATCAAGAAAAAATCACAAGCATTGTGAAAGGCAAAAAACACAATTGGAAGAAACAGCATGCCTTAGAACCAGATTCAAATTTGGCAAGGATGTTGGAATTCAAAACAATTATGATTAATATGCTAAGGGCTCTCTAATGGATAAAGTAGATAGCAGGCAAGAACAGATGCACAATATAAGTAGAGAGGTGGAAGTCCTAAGAAAGAACCAAAAGAAATGCTAGGATCAAAAACACTATGACAGAAATGAAGAATGTCTTTGATGGGCTTAT
This sequence comes from Potos flavus, assembly GCA_028534135.1. Taxonomy (NCBI): domain Eukaryota; kingdom Metazoa; phylum Chordata; class Mammalia; order Carnivora; family Procyonidae; genus Potos; species Potos flavus. The sequence continues at coordinate 14,135,603 of CM052891.1, read as the reverse complement.
TCGTAGACTGGACATGAATGAATACCCTTGACTTAAGAAAAGGCCAAAGATTTTCTCTGACAGATTTCCCCTGTTCATTATACTCTGGAGCTCCAGCCATGTCACTGCAAATGGCAACATTGCATTCTTTTTTATGGCTGAATATCAACCTCACTAAAGAAGATACACAAATGGCAATTAAACATATGAAAAGATGCTCTACATCATATGTCATTAGAGAAGTACAAATTAAACCATAATGAGAAAACACTACACACTCATTAGAAAGGTCAGAATCCATAAGAACAAGCCAAACAACTAGTATTGAAGTGGACATATATGAGATCAGACATTTGACAAAAGAGGAGATCTCTGTGGGGCCAATCACTTATAAAAAGTACTTCGTTTCACACAAAATCATGGAACTCTAAGTTAAAACAACAATAAAATACTACTTCACAGATGTCAAGTTCACCAAAATTGTAACAGTCAAGCCACCCTAAGTTATGGCAATGATATGGAGCAATGGAAATTCTTGTACACTGCTAATATTAATATTAATAGTAGCACTTTCAAAAGCAACTGGATAAAAATCTCAAGAAATTAAAAATATATGTATTCCACTCCAGCTAATCCACTCTTAAATATATTACTCAGATTCTTACCTTTGTCAAGAAAGAAACATTCACGGGGCGCCTGTGTGGGTCAGTGGGTTAAAGCCTCTGCCTTTGGCTCAGGTCATGATCTCAGGGTCCTGGGATCAAGCCCCGCATCGGGCTCTCTACTCAGCAGGGAGCCTGCTTCCTCCTCTCCCTCTGCCTGCCTCTCTGCCTACTTGTGATCTCTCTCTCTCTGTCAAATAAATAAATAAAATCTTTAAAAAAAAAAATTTTTTTTTAAAAAAGAAACATTCACAAGAATGTATGTTGCAATGTTTTTTTTGTAATGACAAAAAGTTGGGTACAACCTAAATGTTATCTATAGGAGAATGGATCAGTATATGATGGCATAACATTATAGTAGAATAATAGTATTTAAGATGAATGAAGGGGAGCCTGAGTGGCTCAGTTGGTTAAGCGTCCAACTCTTGGTTTTAGCTCAGGTCATGATCTCAGAGTCATGAGATCAAGCTCCACATCTGGCTCCATGCTGAGAATGGAGTCTGCTGGAGATTCTCTCTCTCCCTTTCCCTCTGCCCCTCCCCCACCCCTGCTCTCATGCTCTCTTTAAAAATATAAATAAAATGAATGAAAGTATTCCATGTCTCAACATGAACAAATATAAAAAGCAAGAATTCAATGAAATTGCATGTGGCAAAAGGAAACTCACATTGTGATGTGATTTATATAAACTTTAAAAGTTCTGCAAAACCATTTAACATATGCCAGTAAAACATGCATAGGAATTATAAACACTTTACATAAGTCAGTAAGTCACCCTGGGAAAGGTGGGGGGACAAGGGGGATGAGGAGGAACGTAGAAGATATTTTTGTTGTATCGGTTCTGTTTATTAATGAAGCTGGGTGAGATACACAGGTGTCAGTGATGCCATCCTAAAAATCTGTATCCCTCTAATATTTCATAATCTAACAAAAAATGAGAGGAATTATTAAACATTTTTTGGAAAATGTATTCAGAGGAAAGAATCAAGTGATTTTTTTCAAGATTTTATTTATTTATTCATGAGAGACAGAGAGAGAGAGAGAATGGCAGAGGCAGAGGGAGAAGCAGTCCCAATGTGGGACTCAATTCCAGGACCCCGGGATCATAACTTGAGCCAAAGGCAGACGTTTAACCAACTAGGCAACCCAGATGCCCCCCATGTGAATTTCTGTCCAGGAAACAAAAATAATACTTTCCTACAGCAGCATATGAATTTTATTTTCTCTATTTCTGTAAATAGTCTTGAAGTTATGCCACAACCTTTAAAAGCTAATTATAGAAATTGATTCTCCCCCCAAAAAAAACTCAGTGGAAGAAATTCTAATTTCACCTTTATTACTGACAGTTTTTATACAACTGAATGGATAGTCAACCTTATTCTTTAAAGTGTAGCCAATATCTAGAACACACAGTAATTCATACCTTTTGTCACATTCTAAGGTTATTCAATTTTGCTTATATTTTTCTCTTTCTCTCAAGGAGGGATTGTTGATGTCACTAAACTAGACACTGCTTTGCAAAATATGGGAATGAAACTCACAGGGATGGAAAGTAATGATTTGATAAAGAGCCTACCTGTTGATGGTGAGTAAGCATATAAATTCTTGCACTGCTAATTATAACTTGTGTCAGCTTCATAAAATCACCTCTGAGAAAAGTTTATTTGCCAGTAAGAAGATAACTTATTAGAAACTCAGAAATGAGCTCAGAAAGAAAATAAGGTAATATTCTTTTTTGTCATTTTATTAACATGTATCATCAACCTTTTAAATTTTGGATCCAAAGAAATACTGAAAACACAGATAAATCCTATTATTAGGGCTATTAAAAGTGATCAAAAAACATGTAATTAGGGATAAAATAGCATGAAAATTGGTCTGGAAGGAGATAAATGCAGAAGCAATAGGAAAATAAAAGAGAAAATGTGGGAGATTATTAACTTGAGAGACACAGTCCATAGCCATATGATAGCACTCTTCACTTTCTCAGAGTCGGGGGTCTTCAAACATTCAGGTTCTAATATAGAGAATTTTGCCTTTTTATGAAGCTGTATAATATTCCACTCCCTATTTCAGAGTCCATGATCTAAAGGCCATATATTCTCAGGTATCTCCCTTGATGAATTAGAAACAAACTCTGAGGTAAAATTAAAGCTCTATTAGGGCTGAAATGCAGTGCATCAATGGACATATCATGCTGAGTGAAACAAGTCAATCACAAAAGACAGTATGTTGTGTGATTCCACTTATATAAAATGTCCAGAATCGATAGATCTGTATTACTACATATTAGTGTTTCTGTTTGGATTTCAGAAATTATCTCCTCATATAATATATTGACACTTAGTAGTCATTCCTGACATTTTCTCTGACACAGATTGGTGATTGCCTGTTATTGAGGTTGGGCAGTGGGTAGGAACTGCAAACTAATGGTATGGTTTTGTTTTGTTTTCTAATGAAGTTTCTTTTCATGACGATGAAAATGTTCTGAGATTAGGTTGTGGTGATAATTGCTGAATTCTCTGCATATCCTAAAAATGTTCATTTGTGTACTTGAAATGAGTGAATTGTTTGCTATGTGAATTATATCTCAGCAAATTGTTAAGAAATGAATAATGGAATGCTCCATATTTTTGGAGCCAGGAGAAAATAAAGAACAAAAATAACATGAAGCTTCTATTTAAATATTTGTCATCTACAATTAAACAAAAAATGGTATTTTATGCAAATGCAATGTCTTAGTTGTTCTTTATCTAAAAAAGAAAAGTAAATCTGAGATCCTATAGTATCCCAAATTTCTGAGTTAATTCTATCTTTGTAATATGCTTTCATGTTAATGTTTTTAAATATTGATTTAAAAATATACAGAATCTCTCCTTTTAAAATTATCTCAAGCTAATCACTGAAGTGATTATTAATTTACTTACATAGAATAAAGGAGTAGGAAACTCTGTCAAAGAAAAGTCAAGAACTAAGTATCAGTTTATTATATATGGAGATCATTAGAACAGCCAAATACCAACATTAATATGTAGCACACACAAATTGTAAATCCTATTCTTTGTGTTTGATATAAACAGTAGAGAGTTTTCAAATGCATAGGAGTCATGAAGCAGACTCTACGGAAAATGTAATTTAATTTTATATCTCATCCTTAACTGCCAGAGGTTTGATTTCCTACAACCCAATGAATTAAAGTTCTAGTAATATTTTAGAACTTCTGGATCATGGTAGGGATGAATATATGATAAAATATTAGGATATGCTTATATTGCCTTATTTTTAAAATTTGCTATCACTAATGCGTGTCAGTGTTATATCTGTGTTTGATTTACATGTGTTTCTTAACAGATAATGGGAAGGTTAAAATGAAAAAGTTAATGGATGCATTGAATGCTTTTTCTGGTGAGTGTCAAGTTACTGTAAAATTGTACTATTTTATTTTAAAAAAGGGGGGAAAAAAGAACAGAGAGGCAAACCAAGAAACAGACTCTTAACTATAGAGAACATACTGATGGTTATCAGTAGGGAGGTAGGCAGGGGGATGGATGAAATAGGTGATGGGGACTAAGGAGTGTACTTGTTTTGATGAGCACCAGGTGTTGTATGGAAGTGTTGAATCACTATATTGTACACCAGAGTCTAATATTACAATATATGCTAACGGGAACTAAAAACATAAAAAAAATGTACCATCTTAAAATATCTTTTCAACTTACCCAAACTGTTATATTTTGTCTTTATATTATGTTTCATCAAATACTTATTTTCAGAGTCCTATACTGTACTTATTTGCACAACTCAAAATTTTAAAATACAATTAAGATTCTGTATTTTGGTAAGAAATTTGGCAGAAATGTTTTTAGTAAGGCAGTAATATCGTTTACCTCACCAATATTCAAAAAACCTCATACCTTGACGGGTATATATGAAGAGAAAAATCATATAATTTAGATTCTCCCCACAATTCTGAGTTCCCCTGCTAGAATTATAAATTTCCATTATTCTATTATTCTAATTTGCAGGCCAATTAAAGCAAACTTATCTTCTGCAGCATTAGATACACAAAAATGCATTGCTAAGATACTCCTTTTTTTTTTTTTTTTTGAGATTTTGTTTATTTGAAAAAGAGAGAAAGACAAAGCATGAGTGGGATGGATGGGGCACGGGGAGAAGGAGAAGCAGATTCGCCACTGAGCAGAAAGCTTAGATGCAGGGCTTGATTCCAGAAACCTGAGATCCTGACCTGAGCTAAAGGCAGATGCTTAACCAACTGAGCCACCCAGTGCCCCGAGAGTATTCCTTTTACGACACTAAAGACCTGTGTTCTGTTTCTGGTTTCCCTGTAACTCCGTATAGTTGTATGTGTCTCATTTTACCCATTCACTCCTTCCCAGTGGAGGGTGGTCATTTTGTCATTATTTGGAATCATTTGATTCCAAATTGTCAAGCACTGATGTTCTTGTCTTTTGAAAGGAAAAAAGATTGATGCCAATGATCTGCTAGAAGTTCTGGAAAACATGGGGATCGAGCTCACCGAGAAGGAATTCGTGAAGCTGAAACAAACTGTACCAATTGACGGTGAGCCATATGAGTGCCAGGATAGCCTTTCTGGGGAGCTGGGTGCTGGGGGTCATGGTAGGCAGTTCTACAACGTTGTCTCTTTATTTCTTTTAAAATGCTGATAATGATTTTTAAAAAGTTAAGTTCACTGACATGTAGATTCAATCTAGGGGTCACCAATTTCTTGAGATTTTGCCATCAGAACTGATGAAGTTTGTAATAATGCTACCACTTCCCACTCCTGAGAGGCCCAAAGTATAGGAAGGGAAAGGAAGGAAACTGAGGGGAGAGAGACTATAGGAAAAAAAAAGGAAAAGAGACACAGAGAAGTAGTGTTTTTTTGTTTTCAGCACAATAGTCTTCCCATCAGTCTTCTTGGTCGCTGAACACTGTATACATTTTGTCACTAGACCATATTTTTCCCAAAATAATTTTTATTTGTTGGAAAGATGGAACAGATTTCCCAGGCAAGAGTAAAAAACTTTCCTACCGGAATTGCCCAGTTGCCCAATAATCCTGTGACTGCCCATGTTCTTTTGCTTCGGATATAAACTGTGCTTTTTCTGTTTTCTCATAGCTGCTGGAAAGGTGTATCAGAACAGATTGTTGGATGGTGTGAAGTCTCTAAAAGGTACTTAAGAACCACGATTAGCAGGAAAGTCTGCTAAATATCAACACAGATATATTACTAGCATTTTTTGAATCATGTCTACATGCCTATGTTTAGATCTTTCATTTCCTTACATTCACCACAGTACTTTTACATAATCAGCCATGTTAGCATTGCAAGGAATCCATTCTCTCTTCAATGGATCTGAAATCTAATTTATACAACAAATAATATAGAGACTATCATAGGCGGTTTTTCTGGGGATTGGCCCAACAACAAGAGTACAAAGGAATTTGGAGTGATCTTTAATATCATTTTACTGCATGAATCAAGTTATTTTCTATAAAATGTTCTTACCCAAACACCCGTTAGCAACAACTGCAGCTACAACAAATGTAGAAAAGAAGCGTGGTATTGTGGCCAAGATATGTTTCTACTTCTTCTTCCTATCAGTCCTTGGAAAAAGAGATGAGAAGGGGAAGTAGGAAGGGAAAGAGGAAAGGTTACAGGTTTTGCTGCTTACTATTTGATGAGAAAGTCTCAAGCAGGTGGCTGGTCTGCCATCCCAGACCCTTGGAAGAATGGCAGTCAGCAACATTCCTTGCAGAATCTTGTGGTGAATGTGTTGTCCGGAACACACTTTTCCCTCTGAGAGCAAATGAACCCACTTTTATAGTCTTTTTAAAGTCTTCAGTACACTTTTTGTGTATTGTAAGAGCAGAACATTGATGATCTGAAACTTGAACTATCCCTCTCAGATGATGTCTTGACTTTGTTTTGGGGACAGACATGCACAGTAGTCTCTCTGTATTCCCCATGGGGACAATCCTACAGTTGGTATTCCTTTGGGCTCTCTTTTAACAGATGAGTCTTACTTGATACTACAAATAATACCTTTAAACACACAATCACAGCCCACCACCCAGTAATCCTTAACCTGAAAATATTTTTTTGAGTAAGCTCAGTGCCCAAGGTGGGGCTTGAACTCGTGACCCCAAGATCAAAAGTCACATAGTCTACTGACTGAGCCAGCCAGGGGCCCCAACCTGAGAATGTTTTTATCTAAGTTGTTGTTGATCTCATTTAGGAGATTTACTGAGCTAACCTTATATGCCTGTTCACTAATATAAATAAGTTATATGTTTGTCTTTATTTTTTATTAAATTAAACGCATGGGAGGTAAAAAATTTACATATATATTAATCTTTTGATATCATGTAATATTTTTTCTTCACGATTCTTTCCTGTTTGTTTCTTAAGGAGGAATGGTTAAAGCCAATAACCTAAACAGTGTTCTGGAAAACCTGGGAATTGAACTCACAGAAAAGGAACGTGAAGATTTGACAGAATATTTGGCACCCGACGGTGAGGATTGTAGATAATTGTAGATAATGAACCTTAGAGAGGAGTTTACATTTATGGGCTGGTGTCAGAGACTGCACATTAATTAGTGATATTGGGTATACCTAAAGAAAATAGAAGCATTTTGCAAAGATAGGATTAAACCAGTCCTAATTTAAGAACAGGGCATGTATTATTTAGGGTAAACTAAATTTGTATTTAAAAACAAACCTGAAAACGTGTCATGGTTAAACACAATAGGAGTTTCATTCTCTTCTCCATGAAAGTCCAAGGTGAGAGTATTCTTGGTTGAGGGGCAGTGGATCTTCTCCATTCAGTGATACAGGGATCCAGGTTCCTTGCCTCTTGGATTCCTTCTTAGGGCCTTTTCATTGTTTATATCTAATTAATGGAAGGGAAAAGAGAGCATGAAGGAGAGAGATGTGGCACAGGTCATTTCCATAACCATTCTTTTGTTGCGACTAGTCACATGACTACATCTAAATGCAAGGGGGTTTGAGGTGAGCCATAGTGGAAGCATAGTATCTTGCTGGGCATCCACTTCCCTCTATAATTCTATACTATGAGAAGAAATAAGAGGTTTTGGTAGATACTCAGCTGTTTTTTTGTTTCGTATTCATTAACAACGGCCTAAATATATATGTGCACCCTATGCTTTGAGGCCAAGTCGCACTTTCCTAAAAAGCCTCCTATGTCTACAACTAAAGAAGTGAAAATCAAATGAAATCAAATCAAAACAAATCAATAAAGGAGGACTTTTTCCCAGTCATCGGCATTGAAGTAAGAATATATATTTCCAGGTAACGTCCCAAATCCAGATTGCAGCAGAGAGTTTTGCTTTGTCCCCAGCTGAGAATTGTCGATTCTTAAAGGAGCCTGGCACCAGCCACAATGTAGACAAGCCTTAAATCCCACAGTAACGAAACTGGCTCATATCCAGATTATTCTGGTGTCATCTTAGCTTCTTTCCTCCTCTTGCACACGCTCGGCTTCTCTGTCACCTCCCCATTCCAGCCTCGTGCTCTTGGAGTCCTAATCATAATTACTACATTGTGATTCATTTTCTTCTCATTGTATTTAAAACGTCGTTCAGAAACTTTATTAAGACCTGAGGATTGAGGATTATGGATTATGCAGTTAGGTCTCCTCTGAGTCTTTTGATTCATAAATTTGTTTCACTGTGGGCTTTCCTTTTATCTTGCTTTGGGTAATGACAGTGTGTAACCAGTGCAGTTAGCAGGACAGAGCCCTGAGCTATAAAGAGTGCCGTGCTTGGGGATTAATGCTCTGCTTTGGCCATCATTGAGTCTTCTAATTTTGTCTTTGAATTTGTGTTTCCTCATTGAAATCCGATGGCAAACTAGCGTGTGGCTGGGGCCTGGCACCCCGGCTCAGGCATCTATTTCTTAATTTAGCTCCTTTATCTTCTTATAACATTGCCCCATCCTAATTATGATATATCTTACAGCTAATGGGAAGATTGGTCTCAAAATCTTGATGGAAGCCGTGGAAACTGTTACAGGTTAGTTAGAAGTTTCTATAAATCTAATGTCATTTTTTCTTCTTTTATTTAAAAATTTTTTAATTAACATATAAGGTATTATTTGTTTCACAGATATGTGATTCATCAGTCTTACACAATTCACAGCACTCACCATAGCCTCCCCAATGTCCATCACCCAGCTACCCCTTTCCTCCCACTCCCCTCCCCTCCAGCAACCCTCAGTTTGTTTCCTGAGATTGAGTGTCTCTTATGGTTTGTCTCCCTCTCTGGTTTCATCTCGTTTCATTTTTCTCTCCCTTCACCTGTGATCCTCTGTCTTCTTTCTCAAATTCCTCATTTCAGTGAGATCGTATGATGATTGTCTTTCTCTGACTTCTTTTGCTTAGCGTAGTATCCTCTAGTTCCATCCATATCATTGCAAATGGCAAGATTTTGTTTTTTGATGGCTGCATAATATTCCATTGTATATATGTACCACATCTTCTTTATCCATTCATCTGTTGATGGACGTCTAAGCTCTTTCCTTAGTTTGGCTATTGTGGACATTGCTACTATAAACATTGGGTGCACGTGACCCTTCGGATCACTACATTTGTATCTTTAGGGTAAATGCCCAGTAATGCAATTGCTGGGTTGTAGGGTAGCTCTATTTTCAACTTTTTAAGGAACCTCCATACTATTTTCCAGAGTGGCTGCACCAGCTTGCATTCCCACCAACAGTGTAGGAGGGTTCTCCTTTCTCCACATCCTCGCCAACACCTGTCATTTCCTGACTTGTTAATTTTAGCCATTCTGACTGGTGTGAGGTGGCATCTCATTGTGGTTTTGATTTGTATTTCCCCGATGCCAAGTGATGTTGAGCACTTTTCCATGTGTCTGTCGGCCATTTGGATGTCTTCTTTGCAGAAACGTCTGTTCATGTCTTCTGCCCATTTCTTGATTGGATTATTGTTCTCTGGGTGTTGAGTTTGAGAAGTTCTTTATAGATTTTGGATACTAGCCCTTTATCTGATATGTCATTTGCAAATATCATCTCCCATTCTGTCGGTTGTCTTTTGGTTGTGTTGACTGTCCTCTGCTGTGCAAAAGCTTTTTATCATGATGAAGTCCCAACAGTTCATTTTACCCTTGCTTCCCTTGCCTTTGGCGATGTTTCTAGGAAGAAGTTGCTGTGGCTGAGGTCGAAGAGCTTGCTGCCTGTGTTCTCCTCCAGGATTTTGATGGATTCCTGTCTCACATTGAGCTCTTTCATCCATTTTGAGTCTATTTTTGTGTGTGGTGTAAGGAAATGGCCCAGTCATTCTTCTGCATGTGGCTGTCCAATTTTCCCAACACCATTTGTTGAAGAGACTGTCTTTTTTCCATTGGACATTCTTTCCTGCTTTGTTGAAGATTAGTTGACCATAGAGTTGGAGTGTCCATTTCTGGGCTCTCTGTTCTGTTCCATCGATTTATGTGTCTGTTTTTGTGCCAGTACCATACTGTCTTGATGATTACAGCTTTGTAATAGAGCCTGAAGTCAGGCATTGTGATGCCACCTGCTTTGCTTTTTTCAACATTCCTCTGGCTATTCGGGGTCTTTTCTGCAGTCAAATTCTCTACCACTGAGCTATACCCCCTGCGGTCTTTTCTGGTTCCATACAAATTTTAGGATTATTTGTTCCATTTCTTTGAAAAAAGTTGATGGTGTTTTGATAGGGATTGCATTAAATGTATAGATTGCTCTAGGTAGCATAGACATTTTCACAATATTTGTTCTTCCAATGCATGAGCATGGAACGTTTTTCCATTTCTTTGTGTCTTCCTCAATTTCTTTCATGAGCGTTCTATAGTTTTCTGAGTACAGATTCTTTGCCTCTTTAGTTAGATTTATTCCTAGGTATCTTAAGTTTCTGGGTGAAATTGTAAATAGGATCGACTTCTTAATTTCTCTTTCTTCTGTCTTGTTGTTGGTGTATGGAAATGCAACTGATTTCTGTGCATTGATTTTATATACTGTCACATTACTGAATTCCTGTTTATGTTCTAGCAGTTTCAGGATGGAGTCCTTTGGGTTTTCCATCTAAACTATCATATCATCTGCCAAGAGTGAGTGTTTGACTTCTTCACTGACGATTCAGTGCCTTTTATTTCTTTTTGTTGTCTGATTGCTGAGGCTAGGACTTCTAGTACTATGTTGAATAGCAGTGGTGATAGTGGACATCCTCGCCGTGTTCCTAACCTTAGGGGAAAAGTTCTTAGCTTTTCCCCATTGAGAATGATATTAGCTGTGGGTTTTTCATAGATGGCTTTTATGATATTGAGGTAGGTACCCTCTATCCCTACACTGTGAAGAGTTTTGATCAAGAAAGGATGCTGTCCTTTGTCAAATGTGTTTTCTGCATCTATTTAGAGTATCATATGGTTCTCGTTCTTTCTTTTATTAATGTATCACATTGATTGATTTGGAGATGTTGAACCAACCTTGTAGCCCACGAATAAATCCCACTTGGTCATGGTGAATAATCCTTTTAATGTTCTGTTGGATCCTATTGGCTAGTATTTTGGTGAGAATTTTTGCATCTGTGTTCATCAGGGATATTGGTCCGTAATTCTCCTTTTGGGTGAGGTCTTTGTCTGGTTTTGGGATCAAAGTAATGCTGGCCTCATCAAAAGAGTTTGGAAGTTTTCCTTCCAGTTCTATTTTTTGGAAAAGTTTCAGAAGAATAGGTATTAAATCTTTCAATGTTTGGTAGAATTCCCCTTCGAAGCCATCTGGAGCTGGGCTCTTGTTTCCTGGGGAATTTTTGATGACTGCTTCAATTTCCTTGCTGATTATGGGTTCCTTCAGGTTTCCTCTTCTTCCCGGTTCACTTCTGGCCATTTCTATGTTTCTGGGATGCATCCATTTTTTCGAGACTGCCTGATTTGTTGACATAGAGTTGCCATCATATGTTCTTATAATTATTTGCATTTCTTTGGTGTTGGTTGTGATCTCTCTTCTTTCATTCATGATTTTATTAATTTGAGTCCTTTCTCTTTTCTTTTTGATAAGTCTGGCCAGAGGTGTATCAATCTTATTAATTCTTTCAAAGAACCAGCTCCTAGTTTTGTTGATTTGTTCTACTGTTCTTTTGGCTTCTATTTCATTGATTTCTGCTCTGATCTTTATTATGTCTCTTCTCCTGCTGGGTTTAGGCTTTATTTGCTGTTTTTTCTCCAGCTCCTTTAGGTATAGGGTTAGGTTGTGTATTTGAGACCTTTCTTGTTTCTTGAGAAAGGCTTGTATTGCTATATACTTTCTTCTTAGGACCACCTTTGCTGCATCCTAGAGATTTTGAACAGTTGTGTTTTCATTTTCATTTGTTTCCATGAATTTTTTTAATTCTTCTTTAATTTCCTTGTTGACTCATTCATTCTTTAGTAGGATGTTCTTTAGCCTTCATGTATTTTAGTTCTTTCCAACCCTCGTCTTGTGGTTGAGTTCCAGTTTCAAAGCATTGTGGTCTGAAAATATACAGGGAATGATCCCAATTTTTTGGTACCATCTGAAACGTGATTTGTGACCCAGGGTGTGATCTATTCTGGTGACTGTTTTGTGTGCACTAGAGAAGAATGTGTATTCTGTTGCTTTGGGCTGAAATGTTCTGAATATATCTGTGATGTCCATCTGGTCCAGTGTATCATTTAAAGCCTTTATTTTCTTGTTGATCATTTGCTTAGAAGATCTGTCCATTTCAGTGAGGGGGGTGTTGAAGTCCCCTACTATTATACTACTATAGTATTCTTGTCGATGTGTTTCTTTGATTTTGTTATTAATTGGTTTATATAATTGGCTGGGGCATAGATATTTAAAATTGTTAGATCTTCTTGTTGGACAGACCCTTTAAGTATGATATAATGTTCTTCCTCATTTCTTATTATAGTCTTTGGCTTAAAATTTAATTTGGTTGATATGAGGATTGCCACCCCAGCTTTCTTTCGATGTCCATTAGCATGGTAAATAGTTTTCCACCCCCTCACTTTAAATCTGGAGGTGTCTTTGTGTCTAAAATGAGTCTCTTGCAGACAGCATATCAGTGGATCTTGTTTTTTCATCCAGTCTGATACCCTATGTCTTTTGATTGGGGCATCTAGCCCATTTATATTTAGGGTAACTATTGGAAGATATGAATTTAGTGCCATTGTATTGCCTGTAAGGTGACTGTTTCTGTATATTGTCTCTGTTCCTTTCTGGTCTATGTTACTTTTAGGCTCTCACTTTGCTTAGAGGACCCCTTTCAATATTTCCTGTAGGGCTGGTTTGGTGTTTGCAAATTATTTTAGTTTTTGTTTGTCCTGGAAGCTTTTTATTTCTCCTTCTATTTTCAGTGACAGCCTAGCTGGATATAGTATTCTTGGCTACATTTTTTTCTTGTTATAGTGCTCTGAGTATATCCTGTCAGTCGTTTCTGAAATGCCAGGTCTCTGTGGATAGGTCTGCTGACAATCTAATATTTCTATCATTGTAGGTTACAGACCGCTTGTCCCGAGCTGCTTTCAGGATTTTCTCTTTGTCTCTGAGACTTGTGAGTTTTACTATTAGATGATGAGTTGTTGACCTATTTTTATTGATTTTGAGGGTGGTTCTCTATGCCTCCTGGATTTTGATGCTTGTTTCCTTCCCCAAATTAAGGAAGTTCTCTGCTATAATTTGCTCCAATATATCTTCCGTCCCTCTCTCTCTTTCTTCTTTTTCTGGGATCCCAATTATTCTAATACTGATTCGTCTTATGGTATCACTTATCTCTCGAATTCTCCCCTTGTGATCCAGTAGTTTTTTAACTCTCTTTTTCTCAGCTTCTTTATTCTCCATCATTTGGTCTTCTATGTCACTAATTCTCTCTTCTGCCTCATTTATCATAGCAGTAAGACCCTCCATTTTTTATTGTACCTCATTAATAGCGTTTTTTATTTCAACTTGGGTAGATTTTAGTTCTTTTATTTCGCCAGAAAGGGATTCTCTAGTATCATCAATGCTCTTTTCAAGTCCAGCTAGTATCTTTATAATCCTCATTCTAAACTCTAGGTCTGAAACCTTACTAATGTCCATATTGATTAGGTCCCTGGCAGGCGGTACTGCCTCTTGTTCTATTTTTTGAGGTGAGTTTTTCCACCTTGTCATTTTGTCCAGGGAAGAATAAATGAATGAGAGAACAAAATGTTAAAAGGCTAACAATCACCCCAGAAAAACATACACTAAACAAATCAGAAGAGACCCGAAACCAAGGGGAAAGAAAGGAAAAAAAAATATATATGATCATGCTGGTGAGTAGAACAGAGCCACACACCTGATTTGGGGTGTATTTTGGACTGTTAGAAGAAACTGCCTCCCAAAATTTTAAAGAACAAAAAACATATATATACAAAAATAAGGGTAAATACGATGAAGGGGTGGAATATGATTGTAAAGAAGTAAATTTTAAAAAGATTTTTTTAAAAAAGGAATTGATAAGAAGTTGGTCGAAAAAAGAAAGAAAATTTAAAAAAAGAAAAGAAAAGGGAGAGAATGTGATTAGGCGAGAGACTATAACAAAGCCATACACTAGATTTAGGGTATATTTTGGTATATTAGAAGAAACTTTTAAAGAAAGAAAATTTTAAAGAAAGAAAAACTTATATATATACCAAAATACCAAAAATAAGGTTAAATACAATGAAGGGATAGTATACAACTGCAAAAATCAAAATAAAAAAGATTTTTAAAAAGGTATTGATAAGATGATAGTATAAACAGGAAAGTGGAAAATTCAAAGAAAAAGGAAAAAATAAAGAAAAATTTAAAAATTTAACTTTGAAAGACTAAAGAATCATGGGGAAAAAAGCCATGAATTCTATATGCTGTATTCCCCTAGCACCAGAGTTTTGCAGTTCTCGTTGATCAGTAAACTTGGTCTTGGCTAGATATTTTTGCTGATCTAGGAGGAGGCGCCTATTGCAGTGATTCTCAAATGTCTTTGCCCAAGGTAGAATTGCACCACCCTTGCCAGGGGCCAGGCTAAGTAATCTGCCTGGGTTTGCTCTCATAGCTTTTGTTCCCTGAAAGCTTTCCTTATGGCTTTAGAGGATGAGAATGAAAATGGCAGCCTCCCAATCTCCAGCCCCAAAGGAGCTGAGATCTTGGGGCCCCCCTCTTCAGTGAGACCTCAGAGAAAAGCAGTCAATCACTCCTGTCTCCCTAGTCTCCAGCTGCACTCCAAGCTCACCTGGCCTGCGACTGAGCATTTCTGTCTCTAGCACACAACCCTGTTTGGAGTCTCCAAACCCCGAAGATTCCTGCAGCATCCTCCCATGCACCTCCTCCCAGTGGAGGAAGGGGGGAGTTCTCCCCGGATCTGCCACTTGTGGGGTCCCTGCTCAAAGAGTAGTGCCCCAACTGTGCCAGGGATCACGGTTTATGGCAACTCTGAGCTGAAAGCCCACTCCTCAGCTCCGTCTCTGCAGCCATCTTCCCTGCTCCGATACTTGGGAGCTCTGCTGCACTCAGGCACTCCTGCTCTTTCTGTGACCCCGAGGGTCTTGAGACCACAAGTCCCAGCGAGGGTTCCCCCCCAGCCGCTAAGACACTGGAGCAACAAAGTTCTGGTTTTGTGTTCTGCTGTTCTCTCACTTGCCAGTAGCTGGCTGATGCAGGCTTCCTCCCCCTGGTCTGTCTTCCTTTATATCGCCTCAGATTCACTTCTCCGCATGTCCTACCTTCCAGAACGTGGTCGCTTTCTGTTCATAGAATTGCTGCTATTCTTTTCTTCAATCTCCTATTTAGTTTGTAGGTGTTCAGAATGGTTTGATAACTATCTAGCTGAATTCCTGGGAGCAGTTGAAATTTAGGTCTCCTACTCCACCAACTTGCTCCTCCCTGATAAATCTAAGGTCTTAATTCTTCATCCTAATTTATATTTTTATCTAGACCCATCATTTCCCCATTTCCTTCTTTATTCTACCCATTTTTCTCCTATGGTGATGAATATCTGCATTCCATTGCCTGGAATTACACTTTAGAATATCTGCATTTTACCACTAATTTTTCAGTACAAGGTTCTAGTAGTAAATTTCTTTGTTTCTGTAATAATTGCTAAGAATAGTCACTATTCTTGATTTTGACTGCCAAATTTAAAATAGCACAGCAAATGATAAGCAAACTTTCACAAAGGTAAAATAGTCTCATTGTTAAGAAATTAGGTGAGGTATAATATCCTTATAAAATAAATGGATGTTAGGCCTACAGTGTCCTAATTTACATTAAATAAACAGTATGTCTATTACTTTACTCAGAGTAAGGCAGAAATGCTATTTCTGCCCCAGTCAATGACAATGGTGAACAGTTATGACATTTGTGTGTTTTTCCTCAATCAGCTATGGTAGCTGAAGTTAAAAGGCATCAATATGTTTTTGGAGGTACTAGACCCTTCTCTGTACTAATCTGTGCCCATTTGGTTATGTTGAAGGAGGAGAAGTTGATGTCAGTGATGTGGGAAATGTCTTGGAAAACATGGGAGTAACTGTCACAGATAAGGAATGTAGAGAGCTGGTAAAAAATCTCCCAGTTAATGGTAAGCATTTAAAATGTTACTGTGGTCTTGAAGGAAGCATACATTTCTTATTTTGTGAGCACTTCTATAAACTTTCTAATATGATAGCAGAGAAAAAATACTTTCAACAATTACTTAGAATAAATGATTTCACTAATGTAATTATGTATCTCTACATATACTGATGGATAATATAAAGATATATTCTAGATTGTTAACGTGAGTTATCTGGGGGCTTGTGGCTGAACTGTAGACTGAGAAGGGAGAAGTGGAGAAAGGCATTTACACAAAAACTAAAAGAAAAACTAGACTGAAAAAGTATAGCCATTATGATATGGTTCAATTTATACATTTATATAAACTTACATGTCTAATAGTCTAAATAATTTTTAAAGAAAATGATCCAGTTTCACCTTAAAGGGATTCTATCAAATAGTAGAACATTGGTTACTGTTTGTGCTGAGTATATAGGAGGATTCATTGTTTCTATTCTACTTTTGTACATGGTTAAAATTTTTCTTAATAAAAACATTTTAAGAGAATATTTAAAGAAGGAATTCTATCCATTACAGATTTTTAGTTGGAAATCATCTGCTCCTTTATTCACAACCTGCCATCAAGGTTAAGAAATGCGTTCTGTAGGCATGATTCCATAGAAAAGGGAATTCTAAAAGGTATCTTGGGTACTAACTAGATGAAAGCGCAGAAAGAAACTTTTCTTCAAAAGCATGAAAGCACTGTGGATTGCCAGCATTAACATGCTTAGGTGCCAACAACTGCATAGAGTGGATACATTGGTGGCCATTTCATTTTTTAAATTTAAAGTAGGGGCGCCTAGGTGGCTCAGTCGTTAAGCGTCTACCTTCTGCACAAGTATGATCTGGGGTCCTGGGATTGAGCCCACATTGGGCTCCCTACTTCGGGGAAGCCTGCTTTCCCTCTTCCACTCCGCGCTTGTGTTCTTGCTCTCACTGTCTCTCTCTGTCAGATAAATAAATGAAATATTTTTTAAAAATAAAATAAAAAATAAAAAAATAAAATTTGGAAGTAATTTGGAAATTTTCTAGAGAAAAGTACAAATTCTCCTTACATTAAATTATGACCTGCTGCCTTGGTGAAACTCCACATCACTTACTTTTTTGTGATCTGATTTATGTTTCCTGTAGCTAATGGGAAAGTCTACAAGAATAGGTTGCTGGATGGTTTGAAGTCTCTTAATGGTAAGTGAGAAGCATAGTCAAAAGCCAGATGAATCTAAGAGGCACATACATGCTACTTCCTAGATACCTGATTGTGACTGTCACTAACCTACTTAACTACTGATGTCATTTCTGGCTTCTGATATAGATGTGTCT
>CM052891.1:14091852-14117521 GCA_028534135.1 Potos flavus | reverse complement strand
AATGTCCCCTTCTTGTGGGCTGAGGCAGTTTTCTTAGTCTACTTCCTGTTTGTAAAGTGCAGGAGACCCAGTTAAAGTCATGAACAGAGTATCTTTTAGTTTAGG
Organism: Potos flavus; assembly: GCA_028534135.1. NCBI lineage: Eukaryota > Metazoa > Chordata > Mammalia > Carnivora > Procyonidae > Potos > Potos flavus. The sequence continues at coordinate 14,117,416 of CM052891.1, read as the reverse complement.
TTTTATACTAAAATAGAGTTGACTTTGATCTGATTGGCTATGACTAGGTTGTGTGGCAGTACTTACGTCCACAATTCTTTTTGAGACGTGCTTCTCGTTAGACTTAATTACAGATCCCTTGAGTTTTATCAGACGTCCTTGGAGAGAAGAGAACCTGAGATGCTTATTCCTGAATTGTTTTTTCAAACTTAGAGGATTTGCTAGCCACCACATTAATCAAATTAGAGATTTTAACAAAAGGAATAATGACCACACTTTTCATTTTGTCTTTGCCAGAAACTTTACTTTTAAATGCCCTTGGTCACTAAAAGAAATCCTCAGTGTTATCTTCCATTTGTAGAAGAGGAGAAATAGTTCATTTTTGTTTACCATGCAGGACCCAGAATTTCTGGATTCTCTTTTCTTTCTAGGCAGACAATTGTTTCCTGAGTTCATTTCTTTTTCTTTTTTCTCTTTTCCCGACTGTAAGATTCCATTTACATAAGGTTTTGAAATAATAAAGTTTTAGAAATGGAGGGCAGATTAGTGCTTGCCAGGATTTAGGGCTTGGGGATTGGTGGAGGAAGAGGGAGGTGGGTGTGGTTAGCAAAGGGTCCTTGTGTTTTAGTCAGGATCTTGACTGTGGCAGTGTGTACATGAACCTTCACAGGTAATGAAATGGTATAGAATTCCACACACACAGACACACAAATGAGTACAAGGAAAAACTAAGGAAATCTAAATAACATTGAGGATTATATCAATGCCAACAATCCATTTTCGATATTATACTTATGGTTTTGTAAGCCTTATCATTAGTGGAAGCTGGCCAAAAATGTACAAGTCATCGCGCTATATTTTTTCTAACAACTCCACAGAAATCTACAACTATCCAAATAAAGATTTCCAAAAAATATTAAATTAAAAGTAAAAATCTGTTAGACTCTCAGTGTGGTAACCACCCTCCCCAATAACTGATATAAAAGAATTATCTTCAAAGTGATTAGTAATTGATCATGTAATCCAAAAAGGAGGAACTAAATCTGTCTGGGCTTACCATCAGGGAATACTGGATGAGAACACATTACATGAGAAAATCATTGCTAAAACCCCCATTTCAGCATTTTTGTATAGCATATGCCAACTTGAAATCCTGTTGTAGGGGTCTGATATAAATAGGAATGTTCTTCAAAATCTTCAAAAGTAGACCCTAGGCAATAGGTATCTTTTGAGTCTTATCCCTTCACTGTTGTAGGTTTGATTTAAGAAGAATGAAATCACAGTTATGCTGTTGAAGTTGTTACATTTTTCAGATTTCACTTCTTTACACTCCTTCTCAGGAAGAGGGTAAAAGTAGAGAACATTCTTGGTATTTCAGTGTTGCTGGAATGTTTTCGTCTCATATTATTTCTATGTCTCATAGCCTGTTTCTTTTTATTATTTGCATATCTTTTTACAGTTTATGGGAAAGTTGCAATGAAAAAGTTGTTTGATGGATTAAAAGCTTCTAAAGGTCAGTGGGAAGTTATATAAAACGAAGATTGGCAGGCTTTATCTAGTAGTAGAGTTTTAAATAATATTTTCTACCATTCTCTTATGATTTGCAAATTTTAGCTTTCAACCTTTTCTAATAAAACATTTGCTCCTGATGTCCTATAGTTTGCCTTTTTACATACTAATTAAAAGTCTCTAACTTACAACTTCTGAACGTTCTGGAGTTTTTACACTAACAATATTAGTCACTTCAATATCAATAATAGATTCCCACATTAGAATATATCAAGCAACAAGATAAAGCTTTTTTACTGTCAGTATTGAAAGCAAATAGCATTTCAGAAAAAAATTTTTAAATACATTAATACTCTCTGGTAAGATGTATAAATGAATTGATATTGATATCTTCATTAACCAGATAATTATTGAGATAAAATTTATTCTCTTCTACTTTGACTTCTTGTCAGATTAGGAAATCATACTTTTCAGTATCTTTACATAAATTTGATATATGATCCTTCTTAATTCTCTATAGATATATGTATCTTATTATATCTTCGAACTTCCATGAATTAAGTTAAACATGTTTCACATTATGAAATTATTATTTGAAATAATTATTCTATAAAATTCTTGAATGGTCACATTTCATATTTTCAAAGGAAAAAAGATGAATGTGCAGCATGTACCAGATTTTGTGAGCAATTTGGGTGTTGAGCTAACAGATAAAGAAAAAAAGAGGCTGCTGAAGAAGCTTCCAGTTGATGGTGAGCTATAAAGATACTCTAGTTGCCTTCTAGAGTATGTAGCATTATAGTATGCCAGGAGAGGTTTTTAAAAGTTCTCTTTTAGCTTTAAATATATAGCAGGGGAGGACCACGGGGGAAGGGAGAAAAAACTGAATGGGAAGAATGGGAAGGAGAAAAACCATGAGAGACTTTGGACTCCGGGAACCAAACTGAGGGTTACAGAAGGGAGGGTGTAGGGGGCTGAGGTAGCTGGGTGATGGGCATTAAGGGGGGTACATGTGGTGATGAACACTGGTTGTTATACGCAACTAATGAATCCTTGAGCACTACTTCAAAAACTAATGATGTATTATATGTTGGCTAATTGAACATAAAAAAAAAAAAAAAAAAAAAGATCTCCCAGAGCAATATGGCTAGTCCATGGCCTGTGCCCCTGGTTGGCTTTTTGGGGCTCCAAGTACAGCCCTTGAAGCAAAGATGAAAAACAAACAACAACAACAACAAATATGTGTGTGCACGTGTGTGTGTAAAGTTAGAAAAGGTAGGTCTTAAGTTATACGGATAACCTTCTGTTCATTTTAACCCAGGCCATCATGGGCAAAACAAATGTTTTATGTCATGACCCCTAGCCAATGACAAAACTACAAGAAAGTAAATGAAGGAATGTGATCTGGGAAGAGATTTTTAGAAGAATTAGACACAAGAGATCAAAGAAGAAAAATATCAGTGTAGAGAGCCTGTTAACAGTTTTGTCAGGTGTTTAAAATTGCATATTTCTCACTGAAAGTTCTCACATAGTCTCCATTTTTTTAACTGGAGGATGAAATAAAAACATACTTATTCAGTAAATCAAAACACTCCATGAAATTTTGGAATATATGTAGCATCTTTCTGACCATCAACATAGTACTTTATCTGACATAGAGTATACTTTGCATTGTAGCTTCTGGGAAGATCTATCAAAATAGATTGTTGGATAATCTGAAGTCTTTCAAAGGTGAGTTAATGAGCAATTTGAGAGTTAACAGTTTCAATTATTTCATTAGAGTTTTAACAAAGGCACCCCACTATGAATTGATTTTTATTTTATTTTTTTAAAGATTTTATTTATTTATTTATTTGACAAAGAGAGAGACAGAGCACAAGCAGGGGAAGTGGCAGGCAGAGGGAGAGGGGGAAGCAGGCTTTCTGCAGAGCAGGGAGGCCGACCCAAGGCTCTATCCCAGAACCCTGAGATCATGACCTGAGCCGAGGGTAGACGCTTAATCAACTGAGCCACCCATGCGCCCTAGGAACGCATATAGTTTCTTTATATCAAATGCGGTATTTTATTATAAAATTTGTTGAATTTTTGTAGGTAGATCCCACATTTTATTATATTTTCCAAAACTTAATCTTGAAAGTATAAGTTGAAGTTGAATTCTAGGGTTGATACATCAAAACATGAAAAGGATGATAGGTAGCTAGTCTGAGGATTAGTTAAGCAAGCAAAGAAAACAAAAATAGTTTCTATTTCAGAAAGATTGGGCAATGTTTCCTGATAGAATCAAAATCATAAATAAATGTTCATTATAATTTCTCCTAAAAGAATGTGTTTTTAGTGAGATTCAGTAAAAAAAGAAAAAAAAGAAGAAGAAGAAGACAAAAGCTGTGCCTGGGATTTGTTGTTTTTGTTTTTGTTTTGTTTTCCCCTTCCCAGTGCTTAATTCAAAAGAAGAGAAGAGCATAGAGAGAATGAAGGAAAGACTTAGAAGCTCTGCCACCTGATACCTATTGAGGGGAGTCTCCTGGCACAAGAAGAATGCCCCTGGGCATTCCTAGGCCCTTTGGAAGAGTGGCAGCAGGATTGTTTTTTCATTTAATGTGGCCTTAACCATGCTGCCCACTTGATAACATCTTGCTGTGTCTTTATCAACTAAACCAAGTGTCCCCTTAGAAATGGGACAATGATAGTCAGAAACTTGTATTGTGAGTCTCTCCGTAGTTCTGTTCCCCCATGTAGCTGCTTTTCTGCAGTCTCTAGGCCTCCTGTTTTACACTTTGCATGATAAATTTTCCTTTCCGTGCACACCCAGCCTCAGCTCCTGCTTCAATTTCAGAACATTTTTAATCAAAGTTCTCTCTGACACCATGCCAAGTAGGTTCAAAGATAATTATATGTGCTTTTATACCAATACGAGTACAAATAGTTTTCTGTCTGAACATATTCACCAAAAAAATCTGTGTTCGTAAACGATGTCACCGCATGGATTCACCAGGCTTAAGGGAATTGTCAAGTTCCAGCGGAAACCAGTACAAGTTTTTTGGCCACTGAGGCTGTTTTCAAAATCCTTCTCTACTATAAATTCTGAGTTGTCTTTATCTTCAGTTGCAAAACCCCTTCGTAAATTATTTCTTGTGCATAGTTTCATCAAGGTAAAGCTTAAGGTTCTGTAACACAATGTTGAATCAAGTTTGGTACTCATGTTTGAAAGCAATATTAAAAGTAGTGAAAAATGGATTCTGTTTTCCTTTACTCCTATTTTTTTTTTCATTTTAACAGTAAAACATTTTTAGTACAATAGTAATAGAGCACTGAGATATTTCTAGTATTTTTTTCTTTATTTTTCTTTATTTATTTTTAGAGGGAGAGAGCACGTGGGAGAATGGGACAGAGGGAGAATGAGAGAATCTTAAGCAGGCTCCACACCTAACTCAGAGCCCGACAGGGGGCTTGATCTCATGACTCTGCGAGCATGACCTGAGCCGAAATCAAGATTCGGACACTTAAACAACTGAGCCTCATGGGCACCCCAATATTTCTAGTATTTAATGTGCTTTTATATTTTAATGGTTTTTCTCACTGTTTCTGTCTCTTTCCTAAGGAGGGAAGGTTGAAAGAAGTAAAGTCAATACTGTTCTAGAAAACCTGGGAATCGAGCTCACAGGAAAGGAACTTCAAAGTCTAACAGATAACCTATCAGTTGATGGTGAGCACTGTAGTCATTACTTACCTTTCCCCAGAGCTTTACCTATGAACGTGTATATGAGAATTTTTGAAATAAGGATTATTTGATGCTAAGAAGAAATGTCAGTATCTTAGAGTTGAACCTATTCCTAATGTAAAAACAAATACTGCCTCATTTTTTAAAATTTAAAATTAGCAACTTGTTTTCTTGTAGATAACAGAGGAGCCAGGATGTTTGTCTGAGGAATGGTTAGAATGTAGAATAAAATTTTATGGGTTAAGTTTAAAAGTGATCATATGCTTGGTAACCCTTCATTTCTTAGTTCCTCCACTCCTGAAACATTTGCTTTTTTTTATTTTACATGCCCTCCCTGATTTTATGAACTCCCACTTTTAACCATTTATTTGAACCATCAGATTTTTTAAAGATTTTATTTATTTATTTGAGAGAGAGAGAGAGAGCGAGAGACAGAGCACAAGAGCTGAGAGGGAGGGGCAGAAGAGAAGCAGACTCCCTGCTGAGCAAGAAGCCAGATGTGGCGCTCTATCCCAGGACCCTGGGATCATGACCTGAGCCAAAGGCAGATGCTTAACTGACTGAGCCACCCAGATGCCGTGAACCATCAAATTTTATATTCTTTCCTGTCTTTTCTCCAATCTTCAAGTTATTTTATTCTAAATCTTGTAAGACATTTATATTTAGTCACCCCAAACAGCTATTCAAACATAATTTTCTTAATCTTATATATTCCCTTGTAAGACATTTATATTTAGTCACCCCAAACAGCTATTCAAACATAATTTTCTTAATCTTATATATTCCACATCTTCTTAAACTGATCCTTTTTTCTACCTCATAGACCCTGCTGGAAACATCCACTTAATTCCTTTATGCTGCCTATTTAAACCACTAAATATTTCTTAAATACATTCCTACTCCTTAGCTCTGTATCATTGCCCGTACTTCTATTTCTTTTTATCTCTGCTTAGACTGCTAGGTAACTCTCTCTGCCTACAATTTTGTTACTTCATATCCACTCTTCACATAATAGACAGAATGATCCATTCTATGTAAATCTGATCATAACTACTTGGGGTTTCTTTCTCCCTCTCTAGTCTTCCCCTCTTCTACTTTTCTCTGCCTTCTTTCAAAATGTTGAAATACCTCAAGGTTCAAATGGGTTCTTTAAGTGATCTTACCTGCTTTCTTAGCTCTAAATTTTATTTGTATGATAATGAATCACTAATATATATTCCTAACCTAAAACTCTCCTTGGGTCTCTCTTTAGTTTATATGTTGCCTATTTGCAATCTCCACTTGGGTAGCTCAAATAATCTGTAACTTAACTTGTTTAAGTCTGAGCTCTTGATTTTTCTACTAAAACTCATTCCTTCCCAATGTCATTACAAGGCATCAACACTGTAATTCATTTGTCTTGTGATGTGTTTGTCTAGCTTTTGTATCAAGTTAGCACTGGCCTCATAGAATGAACTGGTGTTTTTCCTGCCTCTGTTTTCTAAGATAATTTGTGTAGGGTTCATATTTTTTCTTTAAGTATTTGAAATAATTTACCAAAGAAGCCATTCGGGCCTAGGCCTTTCTTTCTGAGAAAATTTCTAATACTTAATCAATGTTCTTATTTGTTATAAGACTATTCAGATCTATTTCTTCTTGATTCAGTTTTGGCAATTTGTGTACTTTTTTGGGATCTATTTCATGTAAATTGTTTAATTTCTGGCATAAAGTTAATCATAGTATTCCCTTTATAGCCTTTAACTACTGTAAATTCAGAAGGTTATCCCTTCTTTCATTACTAATTTTAGCTATCTGTGTCCTCTCCGTTTTTCTTCTCAGTCTAGGTAAGGGTTTGTCAATTTTGGTGATGTTTTCAAAGACCAAACTTTTGGTTTCATTGATTTTCTCTGTCATTTTTCTATTTTCTGTTTCTTTATATCCACTCTAATCTTTATTATTTTCTTCCTTCTGCTTGTCTTTGCTTTGGCTTGCTCTTACTTTCCTAGATTAAGGTAGTCGTAATTATTGATTTGATCTAAGATAGTTATTTAAGGCTATAAATTTTACTCTACCATGTTCACTGCATCCCATACATTTCATTTTCATTCAGATCAAAATATGTTGTAATTTGGCTTGTAATTTCTGCTTTGATCCATGGGTTATTTTGAAATGTGTTGTTTGATTTCAAAATATTTATGAATTTCTCATATTTCCTTTGGTTGTTCATTTCTTTTTTTTTTTTTTTTTTTAGATTTATTTATTTGGGGGGGGAGGGGCAAAGGGAGAGAGAATCCCAAGCAGACTCCCTGCTGAGCAGGGAGCCCAACTCAGGGCTTGATCTCATAACCCTGAGATCATGACCCTGAGATCATGACCTGAGCCAAAATCAAGAGTCAGAGACTTAATCCACTGAACCACCTAGGCTTTCTTGGTTGTACATTTCTAATTTAACTCTGTTGTGGTCAGAGAACGTACTTGGCATGATATCAGTCCTTTAGATTGCTTTATGACTTACCATATAAGATAATCAAATGCTCTTTAGAGTCTCCAAAAGTTTTTATCAGTGTAAAGGGATTCTATGATCAAAATGTGTGATTTAAACATTTTTTTAATATAATTCTAACATTCGAGTCATCTCAGGGTTGGCATGTGTTGGTTACCTTTCGCTTGGTAATTGATCTCATTTTTCTTAGCTTTTCACATGTTAAGTAATTGTGAATTATATCCTTAACATTGTTGACTGTTACGTTGTGTAGACTCTGAATCCTGTTAAATTCTTTGAAGAATGTTCACTGTTTTTGTTTTAGTAGATAATCAACTCACTGAGATTCAGAACACAAATTCTGTTTCCCATTCTCTGGATGATTCCAGTCTCACTTCACCCTTCAAAGCTTTGTTTTCCTGCGTTGGATCTATCTTTCATGTGTCACTTGGGTTAGTCTGACACAGGCCCTGGTTTAATCTTAATTAAGTTCTCAAAGCCTTTGCTATAATACTTTGTGTCTATCCCATGCATTGCACAATTCAAAAGTGAGTCTAAGAATTTTGCAGATTCATATATAGAATTAGGGGGTCCCTTTCTCCATTTTTCTCTTCTCTTTAGAATTCCCCCATATTTTCCAACCTGAAGGGGGGCTCCTTTTCGAGGTTTCCCTGGTCAGAGAGATGGAGTTTTTATCAGAAGTTTAGCTTCCTGCTCTGCCATGTTGTTCTGTGACTGGAGCCCCACCCTCAGGACAAAGTCATTAGGGAAAAGAGAAAGAAAACCAAAAACAGAAGGCTCACCCCCTTACCAGTCACTTGTGCAAGTTTTGGCTCTCTTGTGTAGACTAGTGTTGTTGCTTTCTGTGTTTTCTTTAGAGTTTTTAGTCTAATCATCAGGAGAAGTAAGCTGTAGAAAGCTGATACTGTCATGGCAGAATCAGAACCAGCCTCCTATATTGTCATTTAAAAATATATATTCTCTCTCGCATGCTCTCTCGGGCAACATGGCGGGCGTGGAGGAGGCAGCATCCTCCGGGAGCCACCTGAATGGCGACCTAGATCCAGAAGACAGAGAAGAGGGAGCTGCCTCTATAGCTGAGGAAGCAGCCAAGAAAAAAAGACAGAAGAAGAAGAAGAGTAAAGGGGCTACCACAGCAGGGCAACAGGAACCTGATAAAGAATCAGGAGCCTCAGTTGATGAGGTAGCAAGACAATTGGAAAGACAAGCATTGGAAGAGAAAGAAAGAGATGATGATGATGAAGATGGAGATGGGGATGGAGATGGAGCAACTGGAAAGAAGAAGAAAAAGAAGAGAGGACCAAAAGTTCAAACAGACCCTCCCACAGTTCCAATATGTGACCTGTATCCTAACAGTGTATTTCCCAAAGGACAAGAATGCGAAATCCCAAAGGACAGTACCCACCCACACAAGATGGGCGAAAAGCTGCCTGGAGAACCACGAGTGAAGAAAAGAAAGTATTAGATCAAGCTAGTGAAGAGATTTCGAATGATTTTCGAGAAGCCACAGAAGCACATCGACAAGTTAGAAAATATGTTATGAGCTGATCAAGCCTGGGATGACAATGATAGAAATCTGTGAAAAGTTGGAAGACTGTTCACGAAAGCTAATTAAAGAGAATGGATTAAATGCAGCCCTGGCATTTCTTACCAGATGTTCTCTGAATAACTGTGCCGCCCATTATACTCCAAATGCTGGTGACACAACAGTATTACAGTATGATGACATCTGTAAGATAGACTTTGGAACACATATAAGTGGTAGGATTATTGACTGTGCTTTTACTGTTACTTTTAATCCCAAATATGATACATTATTAAAAGCTGTAAAAGATCCACTAACACTGGAATAAAGTGTGCTGGAATTGATGTCCGTCTGTGTGATGTTGGTGAAGCCATCCAAGAAGTTATGGAATCCTGTGAGGTTGAAATAGATGGGAAGTCATATCAAGTGAAACCAATCCGTAACCTAAATGGACATTCAATTGGGCCATATAGAATACATGCTGGGAAAACAGTGCCCATTGTGAAAGGAGGAGAGGCAACAAGAATGGAGGAAGGAGAAGTGTATGCCATTGAAACCTTTGGAAGCACAGGAAAAGGCGTTGTTCATTATGGTGTGGAGTGTTCACACTATAAAAAATTTTGATGTTGGAAATGTGCCGATCAGGCTTCCAAGAACAAAACACTTGTTGAATGTCATCAATGAAAACTTTGGCACCCTTGCCTTCTGCCGAAGATGGCTGGATCACTTGGGAGAAAGTAAATACTTGATGGCTTTGAAGAATCTGTGTGACTTGGGCATTGTAGATCCATATCCACCATTATGTGACATTAAAGGATCATACACAGCACAGTTCGAACATACCATACTGTTGCATCCAATGTGTAAAGAAGTTGTCAGCAGAGGAGATGACTATTAAACTTAGTCCAAAGCCGCCTCAGCATCTTTTATTTTCTAAGCTTTGTTGGAATACATTATACCAGATGTAATTTGCAGCATGTTGTCTGTTTAACAGTGGACCTATGTAATGCTTTTATTCATGTTTAAAAAGGAAGGAATTTGATCAAAGGCAAACCATCTAATGTAATTAGCCAAGGAAAAAGCTTTCAGGACTTTCAAATGTTAACTGTTTTTCCCATCTACAAAATGCTATAAAGCTCAAATTAGTTAGGAATGACTTATACATTTTTTGTTTGAACACCTAAGAGATGCTTTTCAGATATTTATATTGCCATACTCTTAATTGAATGCTTTGAATGACTACATCCAGTTCTGCACCTATACCCTCTGGTATCGCTTTTTAACCTTCTTGGAATCCATTTTCTAAAAAATAAAGACATTTTCAGATCTGAGAGCTAAAAAAAATAAATAAATAAAAATATATATTCTTTCACATTTTGACAGACGCATCAGGATACATCTTGTAATTATTGTCAGTCACATAATAGAATTATCACATACTTGTCATTGTGTCTGCATATGTGAACTTGGTTTTAGCTCATCATTGTGGCACATTACCACTTTAAGTTGTGTACTGTCAGTACCACATGTGTTGAGTTTAATTGCTGTTTAAAAACACCTCCAAAAAAACAAGTCTCCAAAATTTTGCACTGTGGTTAACAATTGTATAGAAAGTTGTATATATAGGAAAAGCATGGAAATAGTGGCAAGGTATAAATTTGTTATTAGTGAAGAAAACAATTCATCATTGGAAGAAAGAGCACAATTCCATTTTTCCAAATTTTATTGCAAAGCTATAATGAAATACTTTTTGGACCTAAGAAAGGAACATACCCACAAGTAGAGAATCTCTATTACCTGTTGTTAATGATATATATGCAAAAGGATTTCCTGTGATACACCATACACTGCAGTTGAAGGCAAAAGAAACTTCAAAATCCTTCACGATAAGTGAAACAAAATTCAAAGCAATGAAAGGATGGGCATCAAACATCAACCTGTCAAAATTTCTTGTTAACTTTAATTGTACCAAAAAGAATGAAACAGCTAGTTGAATAAACTTAACCGAAGAGGTAAAAATATGCTCAGAAAAGTTATGAAACATTGGTGAAGAATTTGAAGATGACACAAACAAATGGAAAGATACTCCATACTCAGGGATTGAAAGAACAAATATTATTAAAATGTCCATACTCCCCAAAGCAACCTACAAATTCTGTGCAATCCCTATCAAAATACCAACAACATGTTCTACAGAACTAGGACAAATAATCCTAAAATTTGTATGGAACCATAAAAGACATGAATAACCAAAGAAATCTTGAGAAAGAAAAACAAAGCTAGAGATATCACAATTCCATTTTTCAAGTTATACTATAAAGCTATAGTAATCAAAACAGTATAGTACTGGCACAAAATAGACACATGGATCAATGGAACAGAATAGGGAGCCCAGAGATAAACCCATGATGATATGGTCAATTAATCTATGACAAAGGAGGCAAGAATATACAATGTACAATAAACAGTCTTTTCAACAAATTGGTGTTGGGAAAATTGGACAGATTGAAACTAGACCACTTTCTAATACCATACACAAAAATAAACTCAAAATGGATTAAAAACCAGAATGCCTGGGTAGCTCAGTTGATTAAGCCTCTGCCTTTGGCTCATGTCATGATCCCAGGGTCCTGGGATTGAACCCCGCATCAAGCTCCCTGCTCAGCGGGGAGTCTGCTTGCCCCTTTCCCTCGGCCCCTCCCCCAGTTCATGCTCTCTCTCTTGCTGCCTCTCTCAAGTAAATAAAATCTTTTTAAAAATGGATTAAAAACCAAAATATGAAACCTAAAACGATAAAAATCCTAGAAGAGAACACAGGTGGTAATCTCTTTGACATCAGCCATAGCAATATTTTTCTGGATATGTTTTCTAAGGCAAGGAAAACAAAAGCAAAAATAAACTGTTAGGACTACATCAAAATAAAAAGCTTTTGCACAGTGAAGGAAACCCTCAATGAAACAAAAGCCAATCTACCAAATGGGAGAAGATATTTGCAAATGATATATCCAATAAGGGATTAGCATCCAAAGTGTATAAAGAGGATGTAAAACTCAACACTGAGAAAACAATAAAATGGTAGAGGATCTGAATAGACACTTTCCCAAGGAAGATATAAGGTGGCCAACAGACACATGAAAAGATGCTCAGTATCACTCATCATCAGGGAAATGCAAATCAAAACCACAGTGAAATATCTCACATTTGTCAGAATGGCTATAATCAAAAACATAAGAAATAACAAGTGTTGGTGAGGTCGTAGAGGAAAAGGAACTCTCACGCACCATTAGTGGGAATGTAAATTAATATAGCTACTGTGGAAAACAATATGGACGTTCCTCAAGAAATTAGAAATAGAAATACCGTATGATCCAATAATTCTACTATTGGGTATTTACCCAAAGAAAATGAAAATGCGAATTCAAAAAGATATATGCACCAGTGATTCTGAGTTGAAAAGGCGAACAGCAATTAAAAAGAATTAAACTCTAAATATGAAGTTATAGTAATTGCAAGTTTATTTCACATATTTTTATGTTTGCATAATAGTATTTTAAAAATCTATTTAACTCTAAACATCATTCAATAAATGTAAAATAAACATTCTAAATGATAAGAAAAAAGTGAGTAAATTTCCAGGCCTAGATGATTTTCATATTCTTTTTTTTTTCCAAATACTTTTATTTTATTTTTTCAGTGTTACAAGATTCATTGTTTATGTACCATTACAGTTTTTCATCTATCTTTTGAAGTAGGACACATATATATTTAAAATACTTTGCTTAAAAATAATAGATAATATAGGGGTTGGGGGGTAGGGATAGGGTGGCTGGGTTATGGACATTGGGGAGGGTATGTGCTATGGTGAGTGCTGTGAAATGTGTAAGCCTGATGATTCACAGACCTGTACCCCTGGGGCAAATAATACATTATATGTTAATAAAAAATAAAAATAAAAATAAACAAAATAGGAAAAACAAGGATATATTAATAAAAAAATAATAGGTAATAATCCCCTAATTTAATTTGTTATCTAAGGAAAAGGAAAATTACTATGTGGTGTGTATGGGGAAACTTCAGGCAATTGCAACAAGAGTCTTCCATAACTATACACTATCTCTGAATTTTATTTACTCAGCATACCAGTTTTTCTGAAACTCTGAAGTAATGGTAGAAAGTACACTTTAATTATCTTTGTACCCTTGTGACCTAGCATATTTCAAATATTAGGTATGAAACTTGAGGGAAATGGCTCTTCTCTGACAACTCTGCATATCTCCACATAGGCCACATAAATACATCTTGACACAAATCTAACCTAAGTCTTAGTTGAAAGCTTCATGATTCCTCCTAGAATGAAGGGAAGTAAGCAGCCTTGTGAGGAGCTGCCACCAAACAGTTTCTCTATCTGCTTCCCTATCTGCAGGAGACTGTTATAAGGTCTTTGCTCATTCATCTCCCTAGTTTCTGTTGAACACAGACTTTCCACCTCTCTCCCTTAGGGTACAGCTGCAGGGTTCTGTGTAAATCCATAAAAATGGTTGGTTATAGTTTTGAGTGAGCTCCTCAGCAGTGAAACAACTCATTGTATGTGCCATCAGTGCTGTATCCTGGGACTAAAGAGGCAAGGATCGACACTGTGCTGATCTTGCTTCTAGTCTATAAGTAACTGTCTTAATCCATTTATGCTTATTGTCTCATTACTATCAAAATCTGTAGAAATGTGACAAGCCAAGCTAGCAGCTTCAGTGGTGACCATTGTGACCCTGTTAAACACCACACCACTGCTTAGGGACTTCTTGGCCACTTGTCAGTAACTAATATATAGTGACTAAATAAATAAAAGTATTGGAAAATAAGAAAGGAAGGGAAATTTACCTATGATGAGATGAATAAAGTCTTTAAAAGTTTTTTTATAGGTTTTTATGTGTCACAAATAATACCATTTTGGGTTTTTCAACCATTTAAAAATGTAAAGATGATTCTTAGCTCATGGGCCATATAAAAATAAGTGGTAAAAAAATAAAAAGATATATGCACCTTAAAAAAAAAAAAAAGATGGTGGACTGGATTTGGCCAGTGTTCCATAGCTTACCAGTCTCTGATAGGGAATACAGCATGTGTTCTATTATAGAAGTTCTGAAAACCAGGATTTATAAGTTGAAGATTGACATAGGACACAATGAGAAAAGTAGACTTTCACAATATAGGGGTTTCATATGTCGTTTCTCTGAGTCTGGGACACTTTATTACTCTTATTTTTACCTTTTCTTATAGGTAATGGGAAGGTTGACTTTGATAAGTTGATAGATGGAGTGAAAACTCTTACAGGTGAGAAGTTGATATTAACCTAAGATTATAAATTTTACTCAAAATTATATTTTAAAGATTTTTTTACTACTTGTTTATTCTACCATTTTATCTTTCATTTGATAGAGTTTTTAAAATCTAATTTCTTAGAGTTAGGCTTTTGCTCATCTATACTTTAGTAATAAAATTTCAGTTCTGTGTCTTGGTAGCAAATTCTTTGTTTTTTGAATTTGACATTATCACTTTTCCCATGTTGGGGGAAAATGCTCTAGATCAAATCAATGAATAGTAAAGTAAAGCTCTAATAAAGATATAGGTGATTATATTATTTAAAGATGATCAGAAACATTGTCTAACCTTATGACAGAATTATTTGGATCAATCCTAATAAAATTCTAATTCACTAGAAGAATATGTAAACCTTCTTTTCTTGTGTCGATAGTCCATACTTTTTGTAATTGTTATTTTATCTCCATTAATATGACATGGGTCATTTTAGTAGTGTTAAGGGAAGGGATTTATTTACATGAATGCTACTGGTTATATAATTAGATATGTCACACTCTGCCTTCATCAAGCAGTAAAGTTCACGTGGAACAGGCTCAGATGATTTTTTTTTCACATTTTGAAATTAGGTCATCCTTAAAGTTCTTATCTGATACTATCTTGTGTTTTTGAAGTAGGGGAGATTGATGTCAGTGATGTGGGAAATAGTCTAGGAAACATGGGACTAGAGCTCACAAAAAAGGAATTTTTGACGCTGCTGAAAAATCTACCAATAAATGGTAAGAATTTCAAATACTAGTACAGACTTTAAGGAAACTTACTGTTACATATTTGTGAAAAGTTTAAAAATTGTCTTTATTTGATCATGGAAGAAAGAATATGTATCCTGAAATATTCAGTTTGACCTTGTTCTGCCTCAGAATGAAGAAGTTCTATCTCAGTTTAGGAGTAACAAATACAGTCATGAATCCTGCCATTAGGGGGAAAGAATTCATATTGTCACTTTTGAGTCCACTGAGAGGCAAAAAAAAAAAATTAAACCGTGTATATGAGAAACAGAAAGTATGCACTAGAGGTGAAAAAAGAAAGAGCAAGAAATGAAAAAGAATATGTTTCATTAGCCAAGAGTAGCTGCCTCTACTGCTCATGAGAAGGTGGAATGTCTGCATTATGAATCTTCTTTATTTTTTTATTTCATTGTTTTAGAGTAAATTGGGTATTTCTAGTGTAAGTAATCAAATATATCTTTTTAAAATTCTAGCTCTTATTTTTTATCTTAGTGAAATTCTACATAATTTGTGACCCTAATTGTGCGATTTCTTACAGCAGATGGAAAGATCTATCAAAATAGGCTAATGGATGCTGTGAAGTCTCTTAGAGGTGGGTAAGAATTGTGAGAAAATACAGATAGATATGAAATCGCTCAAGTTTTTTATTTCCACTCTTCCCTAGTCACTAAATTTTGGATATAACTGGGCATCTATATTGATCTTACCCTCCTTCGTAAGACTGTTTGTAACTTGCTATTGTATTTTTTATTTTTACTTTTGTGTGCTAGGAAGAAGTCTCATACTCTTAGAGAATTTTTTTGAACTTATAGGAAAAAAATGAATGAAGCCTGTCTGTAATTTTTTTTTTAATTAAGAAATGATTTCGATATGCAGGTAATCTGGTCATTAGTAGAAATAAGCTAAAGTTTTAGCTAACAAAAATAAACTTCACTTCTTGGTCAAAAAAATACAAAAGTTGTCTCCATATGACTCTAATACTGAATTGACTATACAATAATCTCCCCTTATTCACAAGGGATGTATTCTAAGACCTCCAGTGGATGCCTGAAACCATGGATAGTACTGAACCCCATATATACTGTTTTTCCTATATAAATATTCCTCTGATAAAATTTAATTTATAAATTAAGCGCAGTAAGAGATGAACAACAATAATAATAAAATAGAAGTTATAACAATATACTATAATAAAAGTTATATGAATATGGTCTCTCTCTAAATATCTTGTAGTACTGTACTCATCCTTCTTCTTGTGATGATGTGCGGTGGTAAAATGCCTACAATGATGAGATGAGAGGACGTGAATGACATAGGCATTGTGATGTAGTGTTAGGCTACTATTGACCTTCCAATGATAGGTTAGGAAGATACCTGCTTCCGGACCATGGTTGACAGTGGGTAACTGTGGAAAGCTAAACTGCAGATAAGGGGGGACTACACTAACCTTCAAATTAATTAATTTTCCCCTTTAAAACTTTATGCCATGTAGCTTAGTCCTTGGAACCAGGTTTATTTGAAGAAGTTTTAATTATTATGCCTGTTATTGATTTTTGTTATCATTTTATCAGATTTACTGAGTCTTGGGTCTTACTCCCTTATGCTAAAGGGTTAATCATAATAATAAGAATTAGTGGTTTTGTCACTTTTTGGATTCCTTAAATTTTGTCTGTATACGTGTTTCTTTCCCCAGGAGGAATGGTTGATGTAAACAAGCTGGACACAGTTCTGGGAAATATGGGCATGAGCCTCACAGAAGAGGAACTTAAAGATCTGACACAGAATCTTCCAGAAAATGGTAAACATGTAAACATTACTGTGCTCCACAAGAGCACAGGAAAATGTGTATTTTTTTTACAAAAACCCTGGAGTATGATTATTTGGAATCAAAAAGCCCTTTAGAAAAAATTACAGGGAAAAAATAGGCTTAAAGTAAGAATCTTTTCTCCTGTCAGTCTCATCAACTTCATGACAGCTTTTTGCACTGTGGAGCTAGGATCAGGGAAATTCCCAGGACTACTGGCAGGGCAGAGAAAAAGAATAAATCAGAAAAGAGGAAACAGTAAAAGAAAGAAAGTAAGAGGAAGGTGAGGAGGGATGGAAGTAGGATATAATGAGGAATAGAAGGAAGAAATTATAATCATTGAAAATTATTAAAGTGCCAACAGGAATTTTCTTAAGTAAGTAGTGATGGTCATATTTTTTGCAGCTATTCAAAGTAGAAGG
This sequence comes from Potos flavus, assembly GCA_028534135.1. NCBI lineage: Eukaryota > Metazoa > Chordata > Mammalia > Carnivora > Procyonidae > Potos > Potos flavus. The sequence continues at coordinate 14,099,876 of CM052891.1, read as the reverse complement.
TTAAAAGGAACAAGGAGTAATGAATATGACTGCTCCTCCACTACAAATGGCAGTTACCGCAGAGGAAGACCATTGTGGTGACTCTAGGAAGTATGTCATATTTCTCCCACTCTTGACACTATGGATTCCCACATCTCTGGGCAAGTCTCCATGAGTCCATGCTAATGTTCAGGAACTTGAAATCCCAGTTGAAAGATGAAAACAGTGAGACTTTTCCTAACCTCCCTATTAGTATTTCAGAATTGATGAACGAGGTGTATGTGATTTTTGTTGGCATATTTTCTTTGTAACCTGCCATTTGTTTGATCCCAGGAAACAGACCTGTAGCAGAGATTTATATGCAAGAGGTTTCTTGGGGAATACTCTCAGGACAATACCTATAAGAGAATGAGGGAAGCAGGATTGGGCAGAGGAAGTTCAATGGCAGTACAGTTGCTACAGAAGCCTCTGCTGATCCCTAGGGGCTGGGCCTTTGTGCCTACACCAACCAGTCATTGGATGTAGGCTGTTCTCTGAGAGGGGACATAATCTTAGGTGAGGCAGCTCCTTTGATGTTGATGGTGATCCTAGATGGTGAATGATCATTCAGAGTCAGACCAGTACATTGGTTAAAGACACAGACTCTGGAGTCAGACTGACTAGGTTTGAATTCTGACCCTTCTGCTTAAAATTTGTGTCCCCTTAATGTTTCTATGCCTTAGTTTCTTCATCTATGAAAGGGGTACATTAATAGCAGCTACTTAATAAGAGGTTTTTTTAAGGATTAAATCAGACCATTGCCTGGCACATGATAGTGTTCAATGAAGTTGCTTATTATTATCATTTTGTTATTATTATAATCATTACCATTGTTATTAAGTACCCCTAAAAGTTTATGGGATTATATTTGCAAACCTTTTCAAAATGTTTATTTGACATCAGTCATTTAGAAAAACTTTGAGTAGGATACAATACTAAAGTAAAAACAAACTTTTCTCTTGACATTTACATCGATCTATGTTAGTGATTTCTTATACTGTGAAGTCTACACATTGCTGAGAATGTCACCAGGATTGGTGAAGGGCCAGGAGGGAGGCAAGGAAAGAGAAAAATGTGGAAAGAGGGTGCAGAGGGCAGGACCTGTGACTGTGGAATGTAAGAGAATTTAAAAGGATCAAATCAAAATAAATACGAAAGGAACACAGAAAGCCCTAATGGGTAAAATAATGATTAAAATTTCATCCAAGATTGCTTTAAATTTGCAAAGACCATGCCCTCAGCTATTTACAATACAGAAAAAGAGATATTGTGTCACCTTTTTTGTTCCCTCTTAGACCCTTGTAACAGAGCAAAGTTATCCGTAATTTGGGCCAGCATGTTTGACATGTTCTCCCTCCTTAGAAGGTTTTCGGGATTACCATGGGTGCTAATGAGTCATTGAACACTACATCAAAAACAAATGATACACTGTATGTTGGCTAATTGAACATAATTTTTAAAAAAAGAAACAAGCTCTGGTTTTTAAGAAATGTTAAATAAAGTTGAAATGTGACTGTTCACAAAGCAATTCCCTTATGGAAGGACAAGAACTGGAACATGTTAACCTTAGAAGATTCCAATAAGGCCAACAAATATCTCCCCTGGAACATTTCCTACCTAGCTACTCCCATTGGGCAAATCAGTTTTTTCTCACCTTATTTTGATGCTGTTCAGTGGCATCTTTGCCATTTCTTACTTTCCATTTCCGTTTCTTACTTCCAGAGATAAGCTCTTTATAAAAGACATTTTGTTAAATTACTTTTTGATTTTCCATTATATTTGATCCACTAGTGCAACATGTGTGTTTTGTTTCCTTATTTTGTTTGTTGCTTGAGTTTACACTAATATAGAGAGAAACATGATTCTAGATGTGAGCCAATCAACTCTTGCCTTGAAGACCTTCTTTTGGCTCAAAATACCCATGTGAGATCATAATGGATTTTTGTATTGCCCTTATTAGTTATATTTTCTCAATAACGTAGTTTACGTTTCACAAATTTTGTCTTCTGCTGTTAGTCAAACAATAGGTAAATATTCAGAAAATAAAAGTGCAACTACTGGGTATTTACCCTATTTTTTAGTATATGTGCTGCCGAAGCAAGCACTATTTACCCTAAAGATACAAATGTAGGGATCCGAAGGGGCAATGTTTATAGCAGCAATGTTTATAGCAATGTTTATAGCAGCAATGTCCACAATAGCCAAACTATGGAAAGAACCTAGATGTTCATCAACAGTTGAATGGATAAAGAATATACTATGCAGCCATCAAGAGAAACGAAATTTTGCCATTTGCAATGATGTGATGGAACCTAGAGAGTTTTATGCTAAGTGAAATAAGTCAGTAAGAGAAAGACAACTATCATATGATTTCTCTGATACAAAGAATTTGAGAGGCAGGGCAGGGGGTCGTGGGGGTTCGGAGGGAAATGAAACAAGATGAGATCAAGAGGGAGACAAACCATAAGAGACTCTTAAACTCATGAACAAACTGAGGGTTTCTGGGGGGTGGGGTGGAGGGATAGGGTGGCTGGGTTATGGACATTGGGGAGGGTATGTGCTATGGTGAGTGCTGTGAAATGTGTAAGCCTGATGATTCACAGACCTGTATCCCTGGGGCAAATAATACATTATATGTTAATTTAAAAAAAAAAAAAAAGAAAAGTGCAAAAGTGTTTTTGCTGCTTTTCTCTTTCTAGAAACACAATACAATTGAAATTCTGACTTAGTGAGCTAATTCTGTGTAATGTTTCCACTTTATTGGTCCTTTAAAAACTGATACGGGGCAGCTGGGTGGCTCAGTCGGTTAAGCATCCAACTCTTGGTTTTGGCTCAGATCATGATCCCAGGGTCATGAGATTGAGCCCCACATCAGGCTCTGAGCTCAGTGGGGAGTCTGCTTGAGATTCTCTCTCTCCCTCTCCCCCCCACCCACGTGCTCACTCACTCGCACTCTCAAGTAAATAAATAAATCTTAAAAAAAAAAAGCTGATGCAACAAACCATTGAATATCTATTATGTATCTGAAGGCTACAGTTAACCTCTAGTATGTCTTAAATCATTTCTGACTTGCACATATAATTTAAAGGGTTGATGAAGTCTTTTCAGTTTAATTGTAATAATGAATAAGTAGTGAGTGTGGGCTGACTTTACATGAATGGAAGTTTTCCAAACTTAAAACATTGAAATATTATACATATTAACTTTTTTATTTTTTTCCACAATAGCCTAGGTAAATAATAATTTTCTAAGATCTAAATGCTGAAAAGCAGCTAAGATAGAAGGGATTTCCTTTATGTATCATTCTTTTATGACTAAAAGTTTTAATATCTTAAAGCAAAAAAGTTAATGTCACATTAACTGTGTGAAATGTAAAACCTTTCTCTTCTCACTAATGAAGGTGGAAAATAGAATAAGATTCTAGAGCAGGTGATAATTATTAAATTCTTTTCGCTCTTTTCTCATCTCTAGTGTTACATATGAGTGTAATTTGTATGTTGTCTTTCAGTTGATGGGAAAGTTGATATGAAACAGGTTATGGATGCAGTAAAATCTTTCACAGGTTAGTAATACATTAGTAATAAACTGGGGGCTCCAGGCTTTATAATAATTTCTGTTTTTCTGTGGCGTTTTCCCAATATCCTGCCACTAGATCCAATAGAAAGTTTTATCTTAGATTATATAAATTTAAGTTTGTGGTGCCTGGGTGGCTCAGTGGGTTAAAGCCTTTGCCTTCAGCTCAGGTCATAATCTCAGGGTCCTGGGATCGAGCCCTGCATCGGGCTCTCTGCTTGGCAGGGAGCCTGCTTCCCCCTCTCTCTCTGCCTGCCTCTCTGCCTACTTGTGATCTCTCTCTCTCTCTCTCTGTCAAATAAATAAATAAATAATTTTTAAAAATAAATAATTAAAAAAATAAATAAATAAATATAAGTTTGGCAAAAGCAAGTAAAAGTAAAACAGTACAAATAATACCTACAGGACTAAATCTTAGTAAGATCTTGCATTCTGTAGAGCTTTACTTCCTAATGTTTCCCTGCATGAAACTCTAGGCAGGCACAGTTAATAGAACTGTGAATTTTTGAAGGATTGAGTTGACATTGTCAATAATTACATTATTAATAGTATCACGTAACACTTTCTTACACTAGCCACCTATGTGGATTAACTTGAACAGTAATAGAAATAAATTTATTTTTCCCCAAATTTAAAAAGATTCCTTATCTATTAGTACTGAAAATCAACTAAGACTTCAATACTATATAATGAATGAGGACTGCGTTGTGCTTTTGTTATTCAACCTAAAACTTGGGATCATCAATAATACGTACACCTATTTCTAACTTTTTGAAGGTGAAAAGGTTGGTATCGATAACTTGGAAAATGTACTGAGAAATATGGGGATTGAACTCGCTGATCCTGAATATACAAAGCTGGTGAAAGCACTGCCCATTAGCGGTAAGCCTAAAAAATGCAGCCAGACCCTTAACAACTAGACTTTGTACAAGCCTGAGAGGGAAGGCCTAGAACTTTAGAATTTAATGCCTAAAGACTATTGGAAAATAGAAACTATGGGTTATTTTTAAAAACCTGTCACCCAGGTTGTTTTACAAAGTCAGTGTTTTGTACTCTCCAAAAATGTGAAAATCATAAAATACAAAGACTAAAGAATTGTCCCACATTAAAGAATAAAGAGGGGGCGCCTGGATGGCTCAGTCAGTTAAGTGTCTGCCTTTGGCTCCTGTCATGATCCCTGCCTTGGGTTCCCTGCTCAGTGGGGAGTCTGCTTCTCCCTCACCCTTTGTCCCTCCCCACTGCTTGTGCTCTCTCTCAAATAAATAAAGTCTTTTAGAAAAAAAGAATAAAGAGCCATGACAACTTAATGCTTAATTGTTATAGATGACGTCAATGGAGCAACTGTTGAAATTGAGTAAATTCTGTATGTTAGTTAGGTGTACTGTACCAATTTTAATCTTTTAATTTGGATAATTGTACTGTGGTTGTATGAGAAGTGTATATATGTGTGTATATATGTATGTATGTATATATATTTTTTAACTTTTATTTAAATTCAATTTAATCAACATATATTATTAGTTTCAGAGGTAGAATTTAGTGAGTCATCAGTTGCATACTTTTTTTTAAAGAAAATATACACTAAAGGATTCAGGGGTTAAGGGCATTGTGTCTGCAACTCACAAACATTCAGAAAAAAAATAACATTCACATACAGAAAGGATGACAAAACAAATATGGTAAAATGTTAACACTTGAGAAATCTGGGTGAAGAGCAAAAATTTTTTGTACTATTTTTGCCATTTTCTGTAAGTCTCAAACCATAGTAAAATAAAAAGCTAAAATTAAAAATCAATAAAGCTCTGTCAATATCATATAGATTTTGGTTTGAGACTCTGACTCTGTGAAATTTGAACTCTGAACTCTCTGAACTCTGTGATTTCATGGCAGTGAAAACCTGCCATGATAAGGTAACCAATGACCCAAATGTTGCTTAAAAATGATTTTAATATTTTTAGATGGTTGGGTTTTTTGGTTCTTATTATTTTAACTTTTTATTTCTATTTTGACATAATTTCAAACTTATAGAAAAGTCTTAAGAATAGTACAAAGATCTCCCTTTATCCAGATTCACCAATTTGTTCAGTCTACCCATTGTTTTATCATTTATTCACACCCTCTCTTTCTCCCCAACACACACACGTGCACACACGCTTTTTTCTGCATCACTTGCAGAAATATTACCATCAAACACCCAGAAATAATAAATTCACAAGATTTAAAACTTCTGCATGAGAAAAAAAAGCAAATCACAATTTTTAAAAAGCATTTGCATCAGATATGACAAAGACATAATAAAGAGCTTCTTAAAGACCTTTTTGGTAACTAAAAAGACAACCTAATGTAAGAATGGACACTGGACAAGGGACATCAACATGTGTTTATAATGGATGTGAAATACCTGAAACACTTTTTTTTTACAACCTGATCGTGTGTATTTCAGCATGATAGAATTCTGCTAAAAATAGTCTTATGAGACAAAGTGTACATTTGTACATTTAAGATTTCAGCATTCCTTATCTTTAGTGCTACTTCAAGGTAAAACAATAAAATTCTAGGACAAATTATTATTCTTTTTGAATATAAGAAATAAATTCTATTCTTATGTATTCCCTTATGAATTTCCCTGTATCATAAACCAACTCCCTTTTTTTTAAACAGATGATGGAAAGGTGTATCAAAATAGGATATTAGAGGACATGAAGTCTATAAAAAGTGAGTAAGAATTCTAAGGTATTGTTTTTGTCTGAAAATCTTTAGGCTTTGCATAAGATTTTGAGTCCTATGTCCCTCTTTTATATTTTTAGTCCTTACTTTTGCTTCTTTCAATATATTTTCACTTGACAGAGAAACGGTGTATTTTTATCTTCACAGGAAATAACATACTTGGAATTTTCCTAATTTTGTTCCAAAATAAATAACTGGTGTCTGGATATGTGTAGCCAAATTGAAGTAGAGGATTACTTTCACTTTCCCACATTAGGAAAGTTGTCCAGCGGGCACCTGGGTGGCTCAGTTGGTTGAGCAACTCCCTTCATCTCAGGTCATGATCCTGGAGTCCCAGGATCCAGTCCCACATTGGGCTCCCTGCTCAGTGAGGGGTCTGCTTCTCCCTCTGACCTCCCTCTCATGCTCGCTCTCTCTCTCTCTCAAATAAATAAATAAAATCTTTAAAATAAAAAGAAAGAACGAAAGAAAGTTGTCCAGCAACAGACAACAGCCAATCTTGGAGTCTGAGCAATGAAATAAATAGTTGTTACTGTGTGTTAGGACTATTAGAAGTAACAGATGAGTAGGTGCCAGTTGCCATTAAGCCTGATAACCTTTTAAGAACTCCCATTCTATGTAGACTTGTCACCAGTCTAGGTTTTAAGGAAATATGTTCCATTTCCCTTGTTCCTACTGACTTTCTTTGTCCTCTTGGAAAAGTCAAATGGAAATTATAGTCTTATCAGGAATGTCAATAACAATACAAAGATGCAAATCATATTTTTTGTTGTCTCTTTTATTATAAATAGCTATACATAATCATTAAAAACATTCAAAGGCATGAATGTATTTTTCATGTTTTAGATCATTTAGTTACTCTCCTGTTCCTTTTCTGCCTTTCTTAAGGAGGAAAAGTTGGTATCAACAACCTGATACCTCTTCTGGAAAAAATGGGTATCAAGCTCACTGAAAAAGAACTTGCACAGCTGAGAAAAAATCTACCTGTTGATGGTATGGATAATAGATAACTATCATCAGTCCCTAAGGGGGAGTTTTTTCTGTCTTGTGGATGATAATTTCTAAAATTAGATTTAGTTAGTGGTATAATAAATACTCAAAATCCTGGGGAGCCCTAAAATGAGGAACAAGGCACAGATGCCTACTGATGTTACTGCCACACAACATTGTTTTAAAAGTTCTAGCTACTTCAGTGAGAAAGTAAGATTAAATCATATTGGGAAAGACACAATATTACCTTTAGTTTCAGACGACATGATTGTGTGTCTAGGAAACCCAAGAAGCACACAACCTAAAGGAAATCTATTAGAACTACTGAGTCTTCAATAAGACATTTTCGTTCAGGTTGGCTCAACATAAGATAAATGTGCAAAACTTAATTGCTTTCCCTAAGCTCACAATAACCAAGTAGAAAGAGAAATGGGAAAAATATCAAACCATAAAATATCTAGGAATGAATTTTATAAGAAATAGGCTAACTGAACATAAAAAAAGAAATATGATTCATATGAAGAAAACTATAAAATCTTAAATGGAACATGAAATAAAAAATTAATGTTCTTGAATGGATCAAGAAGATATGGTCCATATATACAATGGAATATTATGCCTACATCAGAAAGGATGAATACCCAACTTTTATTTTAACATGGACTGGACTGGAAGAGATTATGTTGAGTGAAATAAGTCAAGCGGAGAAAGTCAAT
>CM052891.1:14064168-14091752 GCA_028534135.1 Potos flavus | reverse complement strand
CATACAGGATCAGATATGTTAAATCAGACTCACATGAATCAGAGATCTTATCAAGTATCAAGCTTTACTAAATAATGTCAAAGATAAAAGTAATCAAAAAATCAAAACAGGTCTGAGATGTCAAGGCAGCTCCAGAGTTTTCTTCCTTCCCCTGTTGGACATACCATTCTGACCCAGACTAGATTAAGTCTCTGTGTGAAGACCACAGGGTCACCTTACACAACAGAAGGATTTAAATTATGAAACCTCTCCAGAGAGTTGTGTAGCCTATGTTACATTTCCAGTGAGCCATGCCTCATAAGTCATGGGTTCTATTTACTGTAGGAATTCTTAGCTAGAGACCTACTGTTAAGGGCATTTCAAACATAAAGTCTCTTCCCATAGCAAATATCATTAGTCTGTTTATCTGGAGGACCATTTGACAAGGATATTAAACTGAGTCACTTGCCTTCTTTTGTTTCCTCCAAGGGCATCCCCCTCAGTAAGGGAAGTTAATGAATTATAGACCATCTGTTTTAACACTTTCCTCTCAGAAATATTTAATATAAAATATTTAATTCAATATAAAATTTTCAGAATCCCAGTGGGGTGTTATTATAAGAGCTTATAAATGATTTAAAAGAACAAATTAAAGAAGAAATGCCCAACTATAGCCAAGAAAACTACGAAAAAAGAAAACTAGAATGGAGATTTGTCTTATATATTAGCATTTACTATAAAACTACTATAATCAAAACAAAATTTCATTGGCAAGTAGTAGAGAAATAAATAGATGCAACAAAATAGTTAAAAAAACAGATCCCCGTATAATGGCTATCTTGATACATATTAAAGAATGATTTTAAAACAGTATTGGCTATCTGTCTAAAAGAAAAAAATTAGAAATCACCTTACTTTACAATATGAACAAAAATACTTTATATGTGAATTGAAGCTCTAAATATAAAATATAAATAAATAAAAATATTAGTAAAAATTGGGGGAGTATTTTGTAACAACATTAAGTCGAGGGAGACTTTCTTAAATAACACAGTTACCCAGAAGCAGGAAAAGAAAAAAACCCATGTGTTTGTGGTTTTTTTAGATTAAATATATAAAGGAGATCATACAGTGTTTGTCTTTCTCTATCTTTTATTTCACTTAACCCTCAAGGTCTATCCATATTATTGCAAATGGTAGATTTTCTTCTTATTTATAACTGAATAATATTCCACTGTATATATACACAACATTATCTTTATCCATTCATCCACTGATAGATGCTTAGGTTGTTTCCATGTCTTTGCTTTTGTAAATTATGCTACAATGAATGTGGGGTTGCAGATACCTCTTCAGGATAGTGGTTTTGTTTACTTTGGATATATACACAGAACTGTAATTGCTAGATCATATGGTAGTTCTATTTTAATTTTTTGAGGAGCCTTCATATACTCCACATAGGGTGTGCCAATTTTCACTCTCACCAACAGTGCATAAGGGTTCCTTTTTCGCCACATCCTTGCCAGTACTTGTTATCTCTTGTCTTTTTGATATTAGCCATTCTAACAGGTGTGAGGTGATATCTCGTTGTGGTTTTGATTTGCGTCTCTCTGATGATAAGTGAGGATGAGTCACTTTCTCATGGACTTGTTGGCTATTTGAATATCTTCTTTGGAAAAATATCTTTTCAGGTCCTTCACCCATTTTAAAATTGTATTATTTTATTTCTTCGCCATTGAGGTATATCAGTTCCCTATATAGTTTGGATATTAACCTCTTACCAGATATATGGTTTGTAAATATTTTCTTCCATTCTATAGGTTGCCTTTTTACTTTGTTGATTGTTTCTTTTGCTGTGCAGAGAAGCTTTTCAGTCTGATGTAGTCCCACTTGTTTATTTTTTATGTTGTTTCTTGTGCTTTAGGTGTCACATCCAAAAAATCACTGCCAAGACCAACATCAAAGAGCTTTTTCTCAGTTTCCCTTGGGAGTTTTATGGTTTCAGGTCTTACATTTAAATCTTTAATTCATTTTGAGTTAATTTTTGTAAATGGCCTAAGACAGGAGTCTAATCTCATTCTTTGGCATGTAAATATCCAATTTTCCAAGAACCATTTAATGAAGACACTTTCTTTTCTCCATTGAGTATTCTTGGCTCCCTTGTCAGATATTAGTTGGCCAGGTATGTGTGAGTTTATATCTAAGCCATTAATTCTCTTTCATTGGTCTAAGTGTGTGTGTTTTATGCCAATACCATACTCTTTTGATTACTATAGATTTGTAATATTATTTGAAATAAAAAAAAGCGTGATCCTCCAGCTTTGTTCTTCTTCCGAAGATTGGTTTGGCTTTTGTGGTTCCAAGTGAATTTTAGGATTATGTTTTATATATCTGTAAAAAATGCCATTGGAATCCTGATGAGAATTGCATTTGTAGAAGGCTTTGGCTTAGTATGGACATTTTAGCATTATTAACTTTTCCAATCTATGAACACAGGATATCTTTCCATTTATTGGGTGTCTCCTCCAAATTTATTCCTAAGCCCTTTATTGTTCGTGATGCTATTGTAAATGAGATTGTTTTCTTTTTCTGGTAATTCATTACTAGTGTATAGAAACACCACTGATTTTTGTTTGTTGATTTTGTATTCTGCATCTTTACTGAGTTCATTGATAAAATCTAATAGGGTTTTTTTTTTTTTTTTTTTTTGAGTCTTTAGGCTTTTCTGTATCTAAAATAATGTCATCTGCAAATAGAGACAATTTTACTCTTCCTTTCTGGTTCTGATGCCTTTTATTTCTTTTTCTTGCCTAATTTTTCTGGCTAAGACTTGCAGTACTATGTTGAATAGAAGTGGTGGGCATGAGCACCCTTGTCTTATTCCTGATTTTAGAGAAAAGGCTTTCAACCTTTCACTACTGAGTATGATGTTAGTTGTGGGTTTGTCTACAGACAGGCAGAGCCAATGGCTGGGCTCTTCACTCAGGCACTGCTGCAAGAGGGACTGTAGGGTGACCCACACAGTCTCTGGAATGCTTTCAATAGGTTTCCTGGTCCGGCGAGACAGAAGGCTATACTCAGCAGTTGGCAGGCACCATGAATTTGCCTCCTCACCTTGGTGGGGTGGCAGAACACGCTCTAACACCAGGATGGCTTATTGGCTGGGGACCCAAATCAGGCAGAGCTCCCTGGCCAGAGGAGCCACCAGCTTGGCTCTGCAGATGGGCAAAGCCGCTGTCTAGGATATCTACTCAGGTACCTCTGCTAGGTAAAACACAGTCTGCCAAGATCCAAATGCTGGTTGCTATAAGCTATAAGCCATGCTCCCTTTCCCCGTTTCAATCTGATCTCCAGTGGTCAAGTCCCGCAGATTCCTCCCACAATATCTATGGGACAAGACCCAAGTGGGCCTTCCAGGAAGCAACCCACAATTCTGGAAGAGCTAGATGTCCACCTTGGGCTTTCTTTTTCCCACCAGAGAAACTATAGCTCTGGGAAGCCCTCTCAGTGCAGCACTGTACCAGCCTGAGAGAGGGTAGTACAATTAGAGTGTAGCTGATTCCTTACCCTTCTAAGGCAGTCCTTCTCAGTCTCTATAGTTCGGGGAGGTGCTTCAGCCTCACCACCATATTCGGGGATTTTCATAATGGTGTCTTGTCTATGGATAATTGCAAGATGGTCTTTTTGTGAGGGGGACTGAAGTTGGGAACAACCTATGTCACCATCTTGATGACATCACTCTATCTTTATTTCAGTACAAATGTAATTTCGTAATAATAAAAGTAATTATAATTTAAAGAAAGTTAAAATAAAATGCAAATTGATCCATATCATCCTAAACTTGTAACCCCTCAATGATTCTATATAGCCTAGTAGATAAAGGCTAAGCTTCTTAAAATAGCTTACAAATCCCTCAATAATCTGAACCCAACCTGCCTCTCTTATATCAGCTTTCCTCTTCCAAATCCATACTTTATTCTTCATGCTGAACTGACTATAGTTCTCCATACATTGCTTATGTATACATTGTATATATTGTGCCTAGGTTTTTGGCGGGGTTTTTTTTTTTTTTATTTTGTTCCTATATTACTCAGACTCTCTTCCATGTAGAAGGCTCTTTCTATGCATTCTCCTTTCCTTTAGTTAAAGTCTGATATTTTAACTTGCTCATGCCCTACATACTCCAGGATACAATCATTCAACACCCTAGTTTGCAGTAGTGGTTTCTATATGAACTGCAGCACTCATGGCTCCCCAGATAGCTGACCAATACCAATGATCAGAAACACTGGAAAAAGTACCTTTTTCTTTCTGCAAACTCCAATATCCAAGGCATCTTTTTGCAAATATGTAGATCCCTGAAATTCAGAGATTTAATGAAAGTGTGGGCAAAATTATGATATTAATGGAACTTACCTGGCATTTTCCATTAATATATGTCCTTTATGTATGTTTTTGGAGCTCATGACATTGATTACATGTCTCAATTGTCCCTTTTTAAAGCTAATGGAAAAGTCGATCTGAATAAAGTGATGGATGGAGTGAAAGCTGTTACAGGTGAGTGAGAAGTTAATATAAACATAGAAGCCTAATTTTTATAGTAACTATTTTTCTTCATGCCTTAATTGCTATGCTAATTCTATCATTTTTACCTCTTATTTGTTTAATGTTTTCATATCCAGTAGCCCAGAAGTTGGAGTATTTTCTGCTGTGTTTTCCACTAATACACTTCATTTTCCTTATTTTAAGTCAGCCAAAATCTACAATGAAAGGTGAAATGAGGGGCACCCGGGTGGCTCAGTGGGTTGAAGCCTCTGCCTTCAGCTCAGGTCACAATCTCAGGGTCCTGGGATCGAGCCCCGCATCGGGCTCTCTGCTCAGCGGGGAGCCTGCAAAAAAAAAAAAAAAAAAAAGGTGAAATGATCTTTGGAAAAGACCCTGGTAATCACTTAAGGAAGAGATGATATGTTCTTTATTTCAATAGAATTTCAATAGAATTAAGAATTTCAATAGTATTAAGATACACTGCAGTTTGCTAATTAACAAAAGAGATATATAATACCCATTTCTTATCATTGTCATTTTGAGTATGTTAGTCCAAGCCTTCCAAGAAGTGGGATTACATGTGAAGAACATTATTATGGGAAATGCCTGCCTAAGGGAAAATAAGGAGGGAAGGTGAAAACACTGGGAGGCTGTCAGACTGCAATGCAAATCTGACACCAAGTGAAGGAAAGAGGAAGAAAAGGTTGGGTGGAAGCATCCTAGATTGCCATGCAGTCTGAGGAAGGTCAGGCAATACTGTTTTCAAGAATCCTCTGGTCAGGGGCACCTGGGTGGCTCAGTCAGTTAAGCCTCTGCCTTCAGCTCAGATCAGGATCTTGGGGTCCTGGGATCCAGCCCCACATCAGGCTCCCTGCTCAGTGGGGAGTCTGCTTCTCCCTCTCCCTCTGCTTCTTCACCCCACTTGTGCTCTGTCTCTCTCTCTCCCTCAAATAAATAAATAAAATCTGTTAAAAAAAAAAAAAAAAGAATCCTCTGATTAAAGTCATCCTTCCATATTCCCCAGGAACTGGGCTCTCTTAGGAGCTGCACCCAGCCCTTGACCAGTGCCAATGGTAAATGTGGACTTTGTGCAAAAAAACACAGATTAATTTCAAAGTAGAAGATGGGGCCCTTGCTTAATTATGTTCTCCATAGTTGGAAATTCTGCAGGTACATTATCATGGTTACAGTGAGATTACCCTCTCTTATTTGCCTTTAGAAAACCAATTATGTTTCTGTGAATGACATTACCTCAGTGTAACTGGTCAGAGCTCAGCAACCCTCACTTTCCCCAGCTCATCCTCATTTTATATGGGCATCATAATTTAGTTTTATTATTTGCAATCATTTGATTGTACTTAAATTCCTCGGATGTCATTATTTTAATCTTTTCATTAAGGTGAAAAGGCTGATCTCAACAGTGTGGAAACTGTTCTGGAAAACATGGGGAAAGAGCTCAAAGATAAAGAATTCTTGGACCAGATGAAACATCGTCCTTCTAAGGGTAAACGTTTTAAATACTGATGTAACCAAAAAGAAGCTTTAGATTTCTGTGTCTGTGTCTAAAATTATCTCTATTTCCTCAGTTCCAGAAAATAGAAAGTCTATCTAAAAAAAAATTTTTAGAATGTCCATTTATGCCTGAAATGAATCCCTATCTACACAGTTTTACTTTTAGATTGTGAAATAGAATTTCCATTATGATGAGTGTTATTATCAAGAATGAAAAAAAAAAGGGTTAATCTGGGATTTGTGGAAAGAGGAAAAGGATTGTTTAGAAGTGAAGAAAGCAGGATTGGGGAGAAGAAAAGAGGTGTGTGTGTTGTTGAATGCTTGATGTGCTAAATTTCACTCAATTTTCTCTCAAATTTTGTTTTAAGAGAAATTTCTAGTGAAAACTCTTGAAAAGCCATTTATCCTAAGAGTATCCTAATGATTTTCCACATTTCTCTATAACTTAAATTCTGCCTTTTCTTATAGATGATGACAAGATCTTTCAAAACAGGTTGCTAGAAGTTATGAAGTCTCTAAAAGGTATGTAAGCAGCATAATGAAAGTGCAGACAAATATGGCATCTTTGCATTTATACTGTTTCCAAGATATTAGTGGATGCTGCTATCTCTCTACACTGATTGTAAATGTATGCTCCCACTGAAGATCAAGCTTCACTTTAGCTGCCAATCTTTTACTTTATATCTAGGAAGAAAATCTTGCACTCTCTCAAGATTTATCCAAACTTTTCAAGAAAACAAATATCAATTTCAAGTTGCATAGCAAAATGTAACAAAAAAGATTAGCACTGACTCAGGGAATTTAACCAGCTGCCGATAAATACTAAACTGGGAGTTCGGTCATCAAATTAAATATTGTTACTACTTTACTTCTGAACAAATAACAAAATATTGTTCAGAGGTAAAACATGTTTCCCTCCAGAACTAGAATTCACTTAGCATTTATTCAGTGCTGTTTAAAACCTTGTGTTTTATAGTCTAGTCCCCAAGACAAGTCTCAAGAGAAGTGACCTTAATTCTAATGTCATAGTTTACTTTCTCTATATATGTAAGGTCCTTAGTCTCTTGTTCTAAAATTGATGATTTTTTTCCCACACTTTACAACAAGAGTTATTAACCCTACTACTGAGGGGGGGGGTCTGTGAATAGCCTTTAAAGACTACATGACCCCCCTGAAATTGTACACAATCTTTGTGAACATGGATATATATAGTTCATGAAATTCACAACAAGGTTTAAGAACCTCTTTTTTGGAGTTACATAATTTTCTTCATGGACTGTCTCTCTCCTTAGATGGGAAAATCAATGCCAACGACTTGAATGCTATACTGGATAATATGGGAATCAAGATATCAGATAAGGAACTTAAGGCTCTGACTAAAAATCCCCCTGCTAATGGTGAGCAAGTTTTCAGATACCATAGTTACATGCTGGGAGACCTTAAGAGCCATAGCCAGTGGGCTGAGGGAAAGGGGCCTTAGGAATGATAATCTAACCTGACAATAATCAAGAAACTATAAATATAGGCAAAACATGTAACCAGCATACAAGCAGGCAATTACCAAAATCAACATGAAAACACTGTACTTTGTATGTCTTTTATGCTCTTTACCCATCTTATGGTCACTAGAAAACAGTCTTCCACATTTTGAATAGAAAAATGCAGGCAACTTAGATGATGGTACTTCTGAATTTCTTCCAATTACTAACACATATGGGTTTGAAATATTATAAAACTATAGGTAAAATTTATATTACTGAAGTGGCATATTTTTATGTTTAAGCTTTTCTTTCTAATATTAAGGAAGAAAATAAAAATTGAATAAATCAATAACCTACAAAAATATTATTCAGTAGATATTTCTTAAGGAAGCATATATAAGGCACTTAAGATAGTGCCTGGCACAAAATTAATGAGAATTTATTATCTTTACTCTCATGTTGTCTTTCACAGTATTTTGTGAGTCTTTTTTATCTCAGTGTGACTTTGATTTTCTCCTACAGGTGATAGGAAGATTTCACTAAAAAGACCAAAGAATGAAGCGAAAGCTAATTTTACAGGTAAATGAGAAGTTAAGTTAAATCTAGGGTTTCAGCCCTTTATATTAGTTTTTTAAGTGGCATTTCTAGTATCTTACTAAATTCTGATGTTTCATTATTAAATACATACTTCTAAGGCCCCTTGGATTGACATTAGGAAGGCTTCTGCAATAGAATACAAGACTATATGTCAATTTTAAATCCTAAGTTTCCTGTTACTTATGTAAGTAATACGGTTCATGTCACAAATGTTTAACTGAACATAATCTAGAAATGTATATGATGAAGCTTAGAAGTGATTAAGATAATGTATTCACTGAAATCATCAATAATTCTCACCAAATCAATCAAATGTTTTTGAAGAATAATTTAGATACAAATCTGCATTATCTTAATTCAGTTAACAGATTTTATTCTGGAAGTTGTCTTTTCCAACTTTAGGAAAAAACGCTCTTTAATTTATATTAAATATGGTATTTTATAAATACCGTAAGTCATGCTCAATGGTTCTACAACTGAGAATATCTTTGCCTAACTCTTCATCTTGAAATTGGGATATTAAGCTGCAGAGAGCATATTTTATAACTTGAGATACTGTGAGAGTACCTGAAGCTCACACATATACCATCCCCTCTCTTGAAAGATGAGAAGATTGATCCTAGTGACCTGAAAAATTTCCTGGGAAGCCTGGGGATTGAGCTCACAGATGAGGAAAAAGAGAAACTGCTGAAAACCCTGCCAGTTGATGGTGAGCTATCATAGAAGTGCCACGGTCTTTTATGGGTCTTTAGGTCTGTGTAAATATCTCCAAATTCATTTCTGTTTATTTTCCTCCAAAAGTACAAAAGAAAAAGTATTAAATTGAGTTCTAAGTTATATAGTAACCTGTCTTAGAATTTATAATGGAAATTAAGTAACCCTTCAGACAAGAGTTGACATTAACAACTAAACATGTTGTTACTTATCAAACTACTAATTTGTTTATATCATGAGAAGAGAAGAAAAGAGAGAGAGAGAGTTTGGAGATCCATGAAGAAAAAATAAAGATAGGAAGCAGAAATAAAAAGAAAGCGAAGTTCTATATGATATCACTCCTATGTGGAATTTAAGAAACAAAACAGATGGACATAGGGGAAGGGAAGGAAAAGTAAAATAAGATAAAAACAGAGAGGAAGGCAAATCATAAGAGATTCTTAACTATAAGAAACAAACTGAGGGTTGCTGGAGAAGAAGTGAATGGGGGGGATGGGGTAACTGGGTGATGGACATTAAGAAGGGCACATGATGTAATGAGCACTGGGTGTTATGTGCAACTGATGAATCACTAAATTCTACCCCTGAAACTAATAACACTGTATGTTAACTAAACTGAATTTAAATTCTTAAAAATTGAAAGAAAAAAAAAGAAAGGGAAGCTATACTCATGTTTGAGCAAGTAGACTCCCTCGGGTACTGGAATAGGAAGGTTTGTCACCATGAAAGAAGTTTCTATTTCCAAACTTTGCTATATAAGATGAAGTAAACTAAAAATTAGAGACAAGTCTTCTTAAAATGTTATTTCCGAAATTATTTGATTCCTGCGATTTTTGTGATTCTATGTTAGTTTCACCATTACATGAATTATGGCTTTTCTTACAGCGGCTGGAAAGGTATATCAAAATGGGTTGCTGAAGGGTATGAAATCTCTCAATGGTAAGTAAGAAACCCAGTTAAAATTCATATTGTCTGACATTCCCCAACTTGATACCATTCAATTATGAATCCTGGCTCCTCGCTTTGATATCATTCCTTATTTATGATTCTTTCAGTCTATCCACATTTTAACCAATAACAGCATATATTTTTATCTTGTAGGAAATTCCATATACTTGCATTTTTTTTTTAAACTCTGTACACCCCTCTCCCACAAAAAACCAATCAAATCTAGGAAGTCACAGCATAAGTGAAAGGAAGGGTTAGCGTTATTCAAGGGATTTGGTCAGTTCTGTGGGTAGCAAATATAGAAACTCATGCAAAAAAAAAAAAAAGATATATAGCCCCTATTTATTGCATACAAGTATTAGATTGGTTGTCGGCAGTTTCACTTGCTTAAACCACTTAATTTGTTTTGTTATATAGGCTTGTTATTAAGACAAGCTCTAATTTTAACTGTTTTCCTGACTTTGTATTCTTGGACAAGTCTGTTTGGGATTTGGGCTTCGTTGAAAGGTATTTATACGAAGACGCAAAATACATTTTTCTTTTTTGCTCTGTTTTATTTTATTAGAATTTATGATTATCATATTCATTAGGGCTTGATTAAGGAAGCAAAATCACTATGAGTGACATAGAATAAGAGATTTATTGTAAGGATTAGAGTTTATGCAATTGTGAGAGCTGGTGAAGAAGTCTGTGAAAGCTGTCGCCTCTGCTTTTGGTGGTGGGCCTAAGGTCCTGAAATCAACATAGTCAGTAATGCCAGCACTCAGGAGGAAAAACTGATATGAAAGAGTTGGGGAGCACAAGAAAAAACTAGAACCCATGAGGACAAACTGGAATCCATGTCTAATTTCCCCCACCCTTAAGACTCTAAGTGACCCAAGAAAGAAACTGGCATCTGTCTCCAAGGAGATAGACATGTGCTTAGCCCAGGACTAGAAGTGGCGAGAGCCAGAAGATCTGGATGCCTGGCTTCTACCCTATGCCAACAAGCGATCCAGAAGATTAAGAACATTATCATGGGCTGTAATGGTACCTGGAACCTGACACCAACATTTATTGATTGATCGATCGATTGTAATTTTTTTTGAGAGAGAAAGAGAGGGAGCCTGTGTAAGCCAGGGCAGGGATGAGGGTGGGGAGTAGGAGCATAGGAAGAGGCAGAAAATCTTAGGCTCAATCTCACGACCCTGAGATCATGACCTGAGGAGTGAGACATTTAATTGACTGAGCCACCCAGGGGCCCCCTGACACTGACCTTTAGAGTATCGGAGCAGCTCCTTCACTTGTGCCTTCCAAATCTCATGCAAAATTTTCTGGGGCAGGCCAGAACTCTCTAGGTGAGGGAGGTCCTAGAAATATAATTCCAGCTTAGCCAATTTAACATAGTCACAGTCTACCATCATCCTCCCCTTGGCAACTTGGCATCCATATATACATCTTTTAGCCTCTCTTATATTTCTAATAAAAACAGTAATAACAATTTCTCATACAACCAAAACTATGCTAACCCTCTTCTCAGAAGATGTTACAAAATCCCAGCTATCACTCTATCCATCTCTAGGTTATATTTATTTTCTAATTGACTCACATTCTTCCTTGACATCCTATAATTTAAACAATGATATATAAGACTACTGTTCACAATTCTTCTGTTCACAAATCTTATGTAGATGCAGGGAAAATGGGGGAGGAGATAAAAAGAAAAGAATTGGTTAAATACTCATAACTATTACAATCATGTGCAGTCCTTTAGCAAGTAGTCATGTGGTTGTAGCTAGTATTTATCTTTCTGTTTGCATTGCCATTTCATATTGCTCTTTCTCTCACCAGTCACTTTGGCTGCTCCTACCTCCTTACCTGGTGGGTGATCCTAAATTTTGTTCCTGAAGGATAAGGGCCATTGTCAGACCTGTCTGTATTGTATTGTGTTATTTAATTTACGATTAACTTTAATCACAGAACAAGGGCATACCAGCAGGTGTCCTAGATTCTAGACATATTTATCTATATCCCCACTGTGTAGTAGCAGCAGCCCAATTTCCCCTGATGGTCAGAATAAATCACTCCAACCAATAAAGTCATCCCTTTCTTTACTTGTAGATTCATATGAACAGGAAGACAAAGTGGCTGAGGTTCAGGTTTTTTTCTTCCTCAATTAGTTGGCCATAGGATAGTCTTTTCTTTATCAACTTTATTGATGCATAATTGACATAAAACACGTAGGTTTAAAGTATACAATGTGATGATTTGATACACTTATATATTGCAAAATGATTACCACATTCATCACCTCACCTTACAAAAACAAACAAATAGAATGTTGATATGCATGCAAAATTTTGGTATAAAATACTTATATACTTTTTTCATAATTCCTACATTGTCTCTTTCCTCAGGGGGGAAGGTTCGTACAAATGAGCTGGACAACACTCTAAAAAAATTGGGAATTGAGCTCACAAAAGAGGAACTTGCAAAACTGTCAGAAAACCTAGAAGTTGATGGTGAGCACTACAGACATCTTCAGGGCATCTTTTATTTTGCTTTATATATATGTTTAAAAATAGATTTATTTGACAGATGCATGTTAGAAAGGTTGGAGGAGAGCCCAATTTTATTTTTTTAATTTAAGTTTTGTAAATTTTAATTCCTGTATAGTTAACATACTATGCTATATTATTTCAGGTGTACAGTATAGTAATTCAACAATTCTATACATTACTCAGTGCTCGTCATGATAAGTGTACTTATCAAGTCGCATCACAAATTTCACCCATTCTCCCACCCACCTCCCCTCTGGTAACCACCAGTTTGTTCTCTAATGTTAAGAGTCTGTTTCTTGGTTTGTCTCTCTCCCTCCTTTTTCTTTTTTCTTTGTTCATTTGTTTTGTTTCTTAAATACCACAGATGAGTGAAATTGTATGGTATTTGTCTTTCTCTGAGTGACTTATTTCACTTAGCATTATGCTTTTTAGCTCCATCCACATTGTTGTTACAAATGGCAAGATTTCATCCTTTTTATGGCTAAAAAATATTACAGTGTGTGTGTGTGTGTGTATCACATCTTCTTTATCCATTCATTTATCTATGGATACTTGGAGGAGAGCCTAATTTTATTTTTTGAAAGATTTTGTTTATTTATTTGACACATACACACACACACAGATCACAAGTAGGCAGAGCAGCAGGCAGAGGGAGAGGGAGAAACAGGCTTTCTGCTGAGCAGGGAGCCTGATGCGGGGCTCGATCCCAGAACCCTGGGATCATGACCTGAGCTGAAGGCAGAGGTTTAACCAACTGAGCCACCCAGATGCCCCTGGAGAGCCTGATTTTAAAGTCAGAATAAATCTTGGATCATCATTATAATTAATCTAAAATAGCATCACCTTTTCCCTATGTATACCAAGAATTGCGGGTACAAGAATAGAGGGTAGTATCAGGATTCTAATAGGTCTAGATAATAAGAAAGCAAAATAATAAGGATTTAAAAAATCTATTTATAGAGAAGTCAACAGGCTCATTCTTCTATCTTTCCTTCTGTCTACTGAAATCTTGACTCTAAAATGAATTCAAAGATTCTTACCATAGTGCGTGAGACCTTCAGTCTCCATCTGCCCATCTGGATATATATTCTCTCATTTTCCTTCTGTTCAAGCCATGTTGAACTATTTGTAGTTTCACACACATAGCACAATGCCCCTCTACTTTTCCCTTTTCTCAGCTTCTCCATGTGAAGTTTTTCCATCCCTCCATATTTCAGATCTACCGCTCTGATACATAAATATAGTTCATGCATTATCTCCTGCAGGAAGCAATCTTAGAACATACCAAGCTAGATTAATGTCCCTTTCTCAGCTGTTTGTTGGTACACGAAGTAAAGTTTCCAGAATACCTGGCCAACTCCGATAGTATC
Organism: Potos flavus; assembly: GCA_028534135.1. NCBI lineage: Eukaryota > Metazoa > Chordata > Mammalia > Carnivora > Procyonidae > Potos > Potos flavus. The sequence continues at coordinate 14,078,066 of CM052891.1, read as the reverse complement.
TTCAACTCTGGTTTATAATTGCATCCAAAACACTAGGAAGAGCACAATTTTCCTGACCCAGTTTCTAAGATATAAGAGACCTTTGTATTAACGGAGATCATTTTAACTCCCTGAGATCCAGGCATTTAATAAATGGTCTCAGGTAAAATGAAAATATGGGGAATTTTTCATGGAATTGTTTCCACAAAGTATATGTCTTAAGTTTGTGTTCTGAACTTCTGCCATTATTTGCATTGTGCCCTTTCTTGTAGCTAAGGGGATGGTTGGTCTGAAAGAGGTGATGGATGAAGTAAAAGTTACTACAGGTAAGTGAGAAATTATCAATCTAAGACATTTAGTATTTATAGTAATTATATTTTATCACTATCCCTCAATTGCCATCTAGTTATGGCATTTATTTCCTTATTCACTAAATTACCAGCAATTCATTTATTTTCTGGTATATTTTTTATTTATATATTTTGTTCTTTCTTTTAGAACAGCCAAATTCTTTTTTTTTTTTTTTTTTTTAATGAAGGGGCCCAGGTACTGGAATCTTTTTTTTTTTTTTAAATGTTATGTTAGTCCCATACAGTACAGCCAAATTCTATATTAGTAAAATAATAGATGAAGTAAAATTTTGGTAAAGACTACAGGAAACTTACAAAAGTGAGACTAACAGATCTTATCTTATTTGATACAATTATTTGAATAATTTATTTACAGTATTCTAGTTTTATAGACAGATACATAACGTAAGTTTCACTGGGTTCAGAGTTGCCTTGCCATTGTCAATATGATTGTGACTTTTTTTGTTAGCATTTAAAGATCAAATTCTTTTTTTGTGAATGTCATAGTATTCTTGTACAGGTCTCATTGGCCTTCGTTCTTTATTCTGTACATATTCAAGCTATGTAGCCATAGATTGATTTTTCCTATTTAGAATCATTAAATGATCCTTTAAATTCTCTGTATGTCATGATGTCTGCCTTTTTTAAGGAGGGGAGGTTGATGCCAAAGATGTGAAAACTTTTCTGAAAAACATGGGAATAGAATTCACAGATAAGGAACGTTTGAAGCTGATGAGAAATCTGCCTTTCAATGGTAAACATTTCAAATATTGATGTGACCTTAAGGAGTTTTTTTAAGTTAGTTAACATGCAGTGTAATATTAGTTTCAGGTATAGAATTTAGTGATTCAACACTTCCATACATCACCCTCTGCTCATCACAAGTACCCTCCTTAATCCTCATCACCTATTTCACCCATCCCCCCACCCATCTCCCCTCTGGTGACCATCGGTTTGTTCTCTATAGTTAAGAGTTTGTTTCTTGGTTTTATTCTCTCTTTCCCGCCCCCATGTTCATTTGTTTTGTTTTCTTTTGAGCTCTTTTTTAAAACTCAAACTATCCCCATTTGCTAAGATGCAAAAATAAATAAATAAACAAATAATGCGCATCTCAAAATAATTTACATGTTCACTTATTCCTGAGGGAAATTTCCATCTATGCAGTTTAACTTTCAGTTTTGGAATAAGCATCCCCATCATACTGACTCATACCATTGAGGGGAATAAATTTCTGAGGCTACCCTTACCTTGTAAATAGCTACAGGCAATTGTGGGAAGTAAACAAGGGAAAGAGGGGATTTAATCTGCGAGGAGATAAAAGATGAGAGGTGCTCTTACCAACAAATGTTGTGTATATTATAGGGCGCCTTGTGTGCTAAATTTTGGATAGACTTACCATATTATAAACTTTCCCTAATTTTGTCTCAAACTTTATATTAATGGGGGAAATTTCTAGAGTAAATCATGAAAATCCCAGTTTTACTGAAATAATTTTAGTGAAAAGCCACATCATTTCACTATGACCTTAACTGTGCCCTTTTTTATAGATGATAACAAAGTCTTTAAGAACAGGTTGCTAGAAGGTGTGAAGTTTCTTAAAGGTGAGTGAGAAACATAATGAGAATGCAAATGAATATGAGATCTTCATTTTATACTGTTTCTGAAATATGAATTTGCTGCCATCTGTCATATATACTGATTGCAAATGTATACTTTTTTAGAGCTCAATCTTCATTTTAGCAGATAATCTCATGTTCTATCTTGGAAGTAAAGCACCACATTTTCTTGTCATTTTCCAAATTTTCAGGAAGAAAAATATCAAATTTCAAGTTTGCATAGCAAAAAAAACCAAATGATTAGCAGTGATTCAGGGAATTTAATAAATAGTGGAAAAAACTAGACTGAGTTCATTCATCAAAAGTCAACCTACAATTGTTTAGAACTAAAGAATATTTACCTCCAGTACCAGAATTCCCTAAGCATTTATTGAACACCATTTATTTTTTCTCCACCAGATTTTTTTTTTTATTCACTAAGAAAAACTGAGGCTAGCAAGAGTGATAGCCCTCAGCTTTCTATCCCCAATCCCTACCTTTACAGATATCTTTAAGCACACCCATCCTAGTATCAAAGTATAAGTGAGGAGTAGCTCCTCCTCTTCAAGGCTTACCAGGATGAACTTGACTCCACTCTCTCCCACATCTTTAAGACCTCACCCCATTTGCCATTTTCAACCTCTTCCTCAATGGACAAGGCTTCCTTTCAGCCCATCCACATGCTCAGCATATCCCATCCTATAAAATAAGCAGACTAAAACTCTTCATACCCCTCTTTGGCCACAACTCAATCTCTTTCTTTCCTTTCTCATTCACTTGTTGAGAGACTTGTCCATACTCCGAGCCTCTATTTCTATACCTTTTTCAAACTAATTTCAGTATTGAATGCCCTTTAAAACCTTGTGTTTGTGTAGGCTGGTCCCCAAGACAAATCTCAAGGGAAGTAGCCTTAATTCGAACTTTGTAGTTGACAGCTTAAAATATGTGATCTCTGTGCTAAAATTGTTGAACATTAATTAATTTACTTTTTTCACTTTATTGTTTTAATGGAGAGATATATTTTGCTAGTGAAAGAAGTAGCAATTTTCCCAAATTATTCTTTTTTTTTTTACTATGTTCACTTTAGAGCAAATATTCTTTACTTTAGGTAAGTAGTAGACTTTGAGGGAATCCTTGAATAGGCTTTAGTGAGTATATAACCTGTTTGAAACAGTGTGCATGATCTACTGCTTAAGAAATTCACAATGGGATATGTATATCAAAAGAGTGTAAGAACTTCTCCTTTGGGGTCATTTAATATTCTTTATGGACTGCTATTTTTCTTAGGTGGGAAAGTCAATATCAACAACCTGGACACCATTCTGAACAACCTGGGGATCAAGCTTGCAGATACAGAACTTAAAGATCTGGCTGAAAACATGCATGTTGGTGGTAAGCGTGTTATTAGATACACTGGTTAATCCTGGAGAGAGTTTAGTTCAAAGAACCTTTGAGGAAAGAAATGTCTTTTTCCATAAGGGCAAGGGGAAGGCCCAAGAGCTAAGTGGTGATGCAGCATAGCAATGACTAAAACATGGAGAATGTCATTTGAGTTGAGTATCCAGTTAACAAAGTCAAAATTAAAACAGGTTTTTTATATGTGTGATATGTGTGACTTTCATGCTCTCTACAAGTATCATGGTTAGTAGTCTTTCCAATTTCGAATGCGAGAATGGAGCATTCTTTCAACACACTTCTGAATAACTTCCTCTTTCTAACACAAATATATTTGAGATATTATAGGCCAAATTACATCATTGCAATTGTATGATTCTCATGTTTAGACTGTTCTTCTCACTCATGCTTGTCTTAAAATAAAAACTGGGGAGAATAATAATCTAGAAAGTGTGTTCAAAAATATTTGTTAGGGACGCCTGGGTGGCTCAGTTGGTTAAGCAGCTGCCTTCGGCTCGGGTCATGATCCCATGGTCGTGGGATCGAGTCCCACATCGGGCTCCCTGCTCAGCGGGGAGCCTGCTTCTCCCTCTGCCTCTGCCTGCCACTCTGCCTGCTTGTGCTCTCAATCTCTCTCTCTCTGACTAATAAATAAATAAAATCTTTAAAAAAAAAAAAAATATTTGTTAAATAAACATATAAAGCAATTAGGATGGGGCCTGACACATAGTAAGTGCAACTTTTAGTTGTTCCTATGTTTTTCCACAAACTTTGTATTGTATCTCATAATATTTGAGATCTATATGATATATGAGATCTATAATATATGAGACCTATTATATAATACACTGTGATTTTGATCTTCTTCTGTAGTTGATGAGAAAATTCCTCTAGAAACACTGATGGAAAACATCACAGATTTTACAGGTGAGTGAAAAGTTACCATAAAATTAGGATTCCAATTACCTACATTAAATTTTGTTTTTTCCTGATATTTCCTAGTACTCCATCATTGACTTATAAATTCTGATATTTCTCTATATTTATTAATGAAGTATTTGTCTCTAGTGTTTCATGTATTTACATGAAGTTATCTGTTTTTGCAATGAAATTACCATACTATCTCTTGCTTTCAAGTTCTGTAGTATCTGTTGTTTATGCCAATAATATAATTCACTTCACCAGTGATTGATAACCACAATATAGAATGACACAGCAAATCAGAATGGAGCCTAAAATTTATTGAGGTAATATCTTCGTTGTATTTATCATATAATTCTTATTTTTTCATTAAAATATTTTTTCAAAGAAAAATTCATGTAAGCATCTATTTTTTTAATTAATAGATCGAATTTTATTCTGAAAGTAGTCTGTCCCTGATTTTAGAAGAAACTCTCTTGTTCATATTAAGGAAATAAATTTGACCTAATATCTACATTGATTTTGTAGTTGAAAATGTTTTATTTTTACTTTATTCTTTAATCTGGAAATGAGGAGATGATATTAATTATCCTAAAATAATGTTTTCATTAGAAATAATTACTGTTATGTGAAATGAAGGTGTGTACCAAATTTCCTATTTTCAAAGGTGAGAAGATCGAGTCAAGTAATCTAAAAAATGTTCTGGGAAATCTGGGAATTGAACTTGCAGATAAGGAACTAGAGGAGATGCTGAAAATACTGCCAATTGATGGTGAGTCATACAAGGGTCTGTGGAAGCTTCCAGGGAACTTAGATTTTTGTGGATCTGCATGAAAATTTTAATTTCTTCTAAAAGATGATAGAACATTTTTTAAAAACTAAAATGTAAGCTACATATAAAAACTGTAAGTGTCATTTAGAGTTTATTTTAGAAGCTAAGCAATTCCTCAGTAAGTTGCCATCAGAACTAAAAAATATCTACTGTTGCCCTTCAGGGCTTATACCATAAGAAGGAAAAAGAAAGAGATAAGAGATCAGTGGAAGAAATTAAAGATAAAAGAATTAAAAAGAAAGGGAAGATATTTATACAGTATAGTAAGCCCACTCAAGAGGACAAGTTTATCATATTGAAAAAGGCTTCTCTTCCTTAATTTCATTATTACATAAAGATGAGAATTTGGGGTAAAACATTTTTAACAGAATTACTGAGATATCATCCACATACCATACAATTAACCCAATAAAGTATACAACTCAGTGAATTCTAATCTACTCACAAAATTGTGCCTTCATCACCACAAACAATTTTAGAACATTTTTATTATCCCTGAAAGATACCCTAGACCCAGTGACAGTCACCTCCCAACTTTTCCACCCCTCTCAGCTCTGAGCAACCCTAATCTATTTCATATCTCCATCAGTTTTCCTATTCTGAATGTTCCACATAAATAGAATCATACAATATGTGGTCCTTTGTGAATAGTTTCACTTAGCACAATGTTTTCAAGATTCATCCCTATCCTGTTATGTATTAGTACAGTTGACCCTTGAACAATACAGGGGTTAGGAGCACTGACTCCCTGAGCAGATGGAAATCTGTGTATAACTTTTGACTCTCCAAAAACTTAACTACTAATTGCCTACTGCTGACCAGAAGCCTTACAGATAACATAAACAGTCCATTAATATATGTTTTGCATGCTATATGTATTATATACTCTTAAAATAGGTAAGCTAGAGAAGAGAAAGTGTTATTAAGAAAATCGTAAGGAAGACAGGTACCTGGGTGGCTCAGTTGATTAAACCTCTGACTCTTGATTACAGCTCAGGTCATGAGCTCAGGTCACGAGCCAGCATCCGGCTCCATGCTCAGGACAGAGTCTGCTTGAGATTCTCTTCCTCTGCCTCTACCCTTTCCCCCTTCCCCTGCTCGCACTCTCTCTCCTTCTCTCTCTAAATAAATAAAAATCTTGAAAGAAAGAAAGAAAAAGAAAGAAAAGAAAAAAGAAAGAAAGAAAATCGTAAGGGAGAGAAAATACATTTATAGCACTGTAAACACTCCCTGTATAAGTGGACTTGCAGAGTTCAAGCCCCTGTTTTTCAAAGGTCAACTGTACTTTGTTTCTTTTTACTGCTGAATAATATGCTATGTGTGAACATACTACATTTTATCTATCCATTCTTTGGTTGATACATATTTGGATGGTTTCCACATTTTAGCTATTATGAATAATACTCCTCTGCACATTGTACAAGTTTTTACGTGGATGTATATTTTCTTTTGTCTTGGGTATATACCTTAAGAGTGAAATCGTTAGGTTGTATGGTAACTCTATGTTTAACCATTTGAGGAAGCCAGGCTGTTTTCCAGAGTGGCTGCCCTACTCTACATTTCCACTAGCAGTGCATCAGAGTTCCAATTTCTCCACATCCTAGTCAACACTTGTTATTATCTGTCCTTTGATTATATCATAGTGAGTGTGAGGCGGTATCTTATTCTGGTTTTGTTTTTTTTTTTTTTCTCTTATTCTGGTTTTAATTTCCCATATGGCTAGTGATGTTAAGCATCTTTTCGTATGTATATTAGCTAAGTGTACGTCTCCTTTGGAGAAAAATCTATTCATATCCCTTGTCCATTTTTAAATTAGATGTCTGTTATTATTGAATCATAGAAGTTCTTTACATATTCTAGATACAAGTCCTTTATATTTTCTAGATACAAGTTCCTTATGAGATATATGATTGCAAAAGTTTTCTCCTGTTCTGTGAATTTTATTTTTATAATATAAAAATTACAAAATTTTTTATATTGTTTCTTGATGTGCAAAAGTTTTTAATTTTGTTGATGTCCAGATTATAATTTTTTCTTTTGTTGCTTGTGCTTTGGGTGTCATATATAAAAAAACCATTGTCTAATCTAAGGTTAAGAAAATTTACAGCTGTTTTCTTCTAATATTTTTATAGTTTTAGCACTTATAATTAGGTCTCTGATCCATCTTGAGTTAATTTTTTTTTTTTTTTTTACAGAGAGAGAATGTGAGCAAGGGCTGACAGAGGGAGAGGGAGAGAAAGAATCCCAAGCAGGCTCTATACCCAGCACAGAACCTTATGCAGGGCTTGATCTCATGACCCTGAGATCACAACCCAAACCAGAATCAAGAGTCAGACATTTGACTGACTGAGGCACTCAGGTGCCCCATCTTGAGTTAATTTTTGTATATAGTGTGAGATAGGGTTCCAAAAGAATATTCTCTTTGCACGTGAATATCCAGTTGGCCTAGCACCATTTGTTGAAAAGACTATTCTTACTTCATTGAATGGTGCTGGTACCCCTGTCAAAATCAATTGACCATAAATTGGAAAATTTATTTCTGGATTCCAAATTCTATTTCATTGATCTATATATCTACTTTTATGCCAGTACCCCACTGTCTTGATTAATGTAGTCTTGTAGTTTTTTTTTTTTTTTTTTTTTAGTCTTGTAGTTTTTAAAATGAAAAGTGTGCAGGGTGCCTTGATGGCTCTTTTGGTTAAGTGTCCAACTATTGGTTTCAGCTCAGGTCATGATCTCATGGGTTGTGAGCCTGAGCCCTATATGGGGCTCCTCACTCAGCAGGGAGACTTCTTAAGATTCTCTCCCTCTGCCCTTGTCCCTCCCCCACACGTACACTCATCAGTTAGCATGCTGTCTCTCAAATAGATAAATAAATCTTTAAAAAAAAAAGGAAAGAAAAGTGTGAGGACCCCTCTTCGTTTTCCTTTTCAAGATTATTTTTGCGATTTGGGGCCCCAGCTTTACCATATGAATATTAGGATCAGCTCATCAATTTCTGCAAACAAACCAGCTAGAATTTTTTATAAGATTGCATTGATTCCATGGATCAATTTGAGGAGTATTGCCATATTCACAATATTAAGTCTTCCAATCCATAAACATAGGATGTCTTTTCATTTCTTTAGGTCTTCTTTATTTTCTTTCTACGATGTTTTATAATTTCCAGAGTATAAGTTTTGTACTTCCTTTGTTAAATTTACTTTTTTTTTAACATCTTAATTTTATTTTTTTTCAGTGTTCCAAGATTCATTGTTTATACACCACACCCAGTGCTCCATGCAATACATGCCCTCCTTAATACCCACCACCAGCTTACCCCCCACCCCCTCCCTTCCAAAACCCTCAGTTTGTTTCTCAGAGTCCACGGTCTCTCATGGTTCATCTCCCCCTCCGATTTCCCCCAGCATTTTACTCTTTTTGATGCTCTTGTAAATGGAATTGCTTTTAGTTTCCTTTTTGGTTTGCTCATTGCAACAGTATAGATATACAGTCAATTTTTGTATATCGATAAAAGACTAGATTTTCTGTTTCCAAAATTATTCTATTTGCGCTATTTTTGTGAATCTCATATTCGTTTTACAATTACATGAATTATGACTTTTCTTACAGCCAATGGAAAGTTTTATCGTAATAGATTACTGAAGGCTATGAAGTCTCTCAAAAGTAAGTAAGAAACAAAATTATAAGGCATATTATCTAGGTTCTCCAGATATATCATCTAAGCATGAATCTTGGCCCTATCTAAGTTTTCACTTATGATTCTTTCAGCATAACTACATTTTATCTGCTGTTTATATACACTCTCTCGGCACAAAGTCCAGTATCTTCTTAGATATTTTTCAACTCTTTCTCAAAAAGAAAAATCAATCCTATCAAATACAAACAAACAAAAAACCCTGGTCATTTTCGAAGAGCAATGGTCAGCTACAATGATACCTAATATGTCAAATCAGTAATCAAAAATAACCCTACTTTTTGTGCTGAGTAATTAAGTTAGTGGTCTGTAGTTCTATTTGTTCAAGCCCCTTAACCCTGTTTTATTATGTAGGCTTGTCAACAAGAATAGACTAAAGGAAATACGATTCTAATTCTGACTATCTTGACTTTCTCTTTGAGTCTTCAAGTGGACAGGTCTATTTGGGGTCTCAGTCTTGTTGAAATGTAACTATAACAGAGGCATGAAATATATTTCATGTTTCGTCTCTTTTGTTTTAATAATATGTGGTCATTAAAGTTAATAGTTTTACTAAAAATTTTTTTTTAATTTTGCTATATGTACCTCTTTTTTTCAAATGTTGCTCACTGTCTCTCCTAAGAAGGGAAGATGAAAAAGAATAACCTCCATACTAATTTGGAAAATATGGGAATGAGGCTCACAGAAGAGGAATTTGCTGAACTGTCAGGACAACTACAAGTTGATGGTGAGCATTAGAGAAAGCACTAGGGCATCTGGTTATCTTCTACTTAAAGGAATGTCCATTAAAATTAGGATATGAGTCAAATTTAGCTGGAATTTATTATACTATATGAATAATTTATATCTTTTTCCAAGCTCGTGTCATTGATTATATGTCTCTTTTGGACTTACATAGCAAATGAGAATGTTGATCTGCCTAGCTTGATGGAAGCAGTGAAAGCTATTACAGGTGAGTACAAAGTCACTATAAACCTAGAATTCCTATTGTAACAGTAACTATTTACCATTCACCTTAATTGCCATGTTGATTCTGTTACTGTACTCCTTATGGTAAATATTTGCCCAGAGTTGGACTTTGTGGTATCCATGTTTTGGTAATAAAATTTTAGTTTTATGACTTGGTAGAAAGACCCATCTTCTCTAAAAACCTTTAAACTTAAAAATAACTTTTTTAGAGTCATGAAATCTTCCTCACAGGCCTTTCTCTTTCTGATTAAGGGAAGGTTGACATCAAGAACCTGGAAACTGTTATAGGCAACATGGGAATCAAGCTCACTGACAAGGAACTGGAAGATCTAAAACAAAACCTGCCCGTCAGTGGTGAGCATATGAGATACCGTTGGATTTTGAGTTTTAGATTTTATGTACCTTTTAGCAATGAGAGGAATGGAATAAGGGTACTTTTTATGCAGAAGATTTCAAGATTGGAGATGAGGCAATAACACTGACAAAGAAGCTGGGAATGTAGTATGTGGACACAGGTGGCATGGTCACTAGAAGAGTCTCCCCAATTCCAAGAACAAGAAAGCCACTTTTGAATCCCATCTTTTCATCATCAAATTCAAGAGTTGATATTTTATGAAATAGTCAAATTTACATTTCTGAAATAAGTATATTTTTAATATTTTAAATTTTTTCTTCTACTCTATGCTCATAACGTATTCTGAGTAAATATTTATTGAATGACAATTTGAAATGCTTAATAAGATGCCCAGGACATGTAAGTGCTATTATAATCTGAAGAGGAGGAGAGTGTTATGTGTTTTACATCATTTTATGAGCTTCAGGTTATGGTTTTTTGTTGCAGTTGATAATAAAGTTGCTCTGGAAACTTTGAAGGATAAAGTGAAAGCTTTTACAGGTAAGAATTTGTTATAAATGATTTGTAGTAAATCGTGATTTACATTAAAAAATTTAATAGCGTATTCTCAAAATTGTATTAGTGGCTTATAAATTTACATATTTTCAGTATTCATTTTGATATATATTTGCTTCTACTGATCAATAGCTTAATCTAACATTATCTGAGTTTATAAGTAAAACAAAAGGATAACTTCTTCATAATAAGTCTTATACTCTTTGATGCTTTTTATCAATGAAAGTATCTGGCTGGTACTTACAGACCCAAAAACTAGATGGACACAGTAAAAGTAGGGTGGAGCATTAAAAATAATAAGTTCATTGCCAATAACTAATCACATAGTTTTAACAAAATAAAGTAAAATATGTCATAGTTTGTTACTTGTGTATTGTATTATACTAACCGTCTCTTGACCTTATTTTTGGATAATTGTATGACCAGATTTGCTTCTGCACTATGTGATATTATTCTCAGTATTAGGAATACATCCTGTTTACTATCTTTTTGAAAGATTTTATTTATTTATTTGAGAGAAAGGGAAGGAGTACAAGCAGGGAGGGGTCAGAAGGAGAGAGAAAAGCAGACTTCCTGCTGAGCATGGAGCCTGATGTGGGGCTCGATCCCAGGACCTCAAGATCATGACCTGAGCTGAAGGCAGACACTTAACTGACTGAGCCACCCAGCCACCCCTTCCTATTTAGTATTACTAAGGGACAAATTCTGTTTTTTATTTACCATTTGACTCTTTTTATCAGGAAATCTTTCACTCTGCATTTCCTTTTCATTCTGGTATTAGAGAAAAGACTAGAGCAGCAGAAGTGTATGTCTAGATGATTTTAAATAATTAGATTGTCCCTTCATATTTTAACCTACAACTATTCCATCTTTTCAAAGGAGAAAAGATTGATGCCAGTGACCTACAAAATATTCTGAAAGACTTGGGGATTGAGATTACAGATAAGGAGCACAAGCACCTGCTGAAAACACTGCCCATTGATGGTAAGTAAATGCCACATAAGTGCCAACATGCCTTCCAGGGAACTTGATTTTATGGGTCAATGTGAGCCATTCTCAATCTTTTAATAGTACAGTTTTGTCTAAAAAATGCCTTAGAGTAATAGAAAGGCATTTCTGACTTGAAAAGAAATTCTGTCATTACCTCTTTGAACACAGTTTGAGATTCATCACTACATTGCCATATAGTTGTCCAAGTGACTAATACTTCCCCTTCAGATCAGCCATAGTTTTGCAATAAAAGCAATGAAAAATCAGAAGGAGAAATAGGACATCAGTGTAATAAAAAGAAAGACATACTTTAATGTATTTTTTAGAATTGCACCATGAGAGAATTCAATAAATGTCTCTATTTCCAAAGAATTGGTAAGTTTGTCACTATGGAAAACACTTATATTTTTAAGTGTGCATATTGTATAACTATAAAATAGGTTAATTTTTAAAGCAAATCATTGAAATGTATCTTTCTACAGTCATATAATTTATAATGATTTGGTGACTCTTCATATCAATTTTCTAGAGATCTGAACTATGCCTTTTCTTACAGCTCATGAAAAGGTGTTTCAAAACAGGTTGCTGAAGGATGTGAGATATAATAAAAGTGAGTAATAAGCACAAAGAGGAGGCATATGAAATATACCTTAAGCATTAAATTTTTAAAATTTTATTTAAATTCAAGTTAGTTAACATATAATATAATATTGGTTTCAGGAGTAGAATTTAGTGATTCATCACTTACATATAACACCCAGGGCTCATCCCAACAAGTGCCCTCCTTAGTACCTATCACCCGTCAAACCCATTCCCCCACCCACAACCCCTCCAGCAACCCTCAGTTGGTTCTCTATAGTTAAGAGTCTCTTATGGTTTGTTTCTCTCTCTGTTATCTTATTTTATTTTTCCTTCCCCTCTCCTATGTTCATCTGTTTTGTTTCTTAATTCCTCATACGAGTAAAATCATATTGTATTTGTCTTTGTCTGACTGACTTATTTCATTTAGCATAATACACTGTAGTTCCATCCATATTATTGCAGATGGCAAGATTTCATTCTTTTTGGTGGCTGAATAATATTTCTCTGTATGTGTGCATGCGCGCGCGTGTGTGTGTGTGTGTGTGTGTACCATAGCTTTAACCATTCATCAGTTGAAGGACATTTGGGCTCTCTCCATAGTTATTAAATTTATATCAATAGATTATAACACATTATTTTGCTACTTGTATCACATCTGTGTTTTTCCTGGTAATAACCCTTACTTTATCTTAGATGAAAGTTCTCTACTCTGCTTGTAAGGAATCATGCAAATCTATTGTGGTTTTGCTCTTTGCTTGAAAATTTTAGCAGTTATACTAGACTATGAAGTCATTCTCTTTCAGCAGTATATATTCATGTAACAGTAAACAACTATTACTATCTTAAAGAGATATTTACACCCCCATGTTCATTGCAGCATTATTTACAATACTCAAGACACAGAAACAGTGTATCTATGGACAGATGAATGAATAAAGAAAATAGGAGATACACACACACACACACATATACATGCATATATAATAGAATATTATTCAGCTGTAAAAAAGAAGGAAGTCCTGCCATTTACAAAAACACGGATGAATCTTGAGGACATTATGCTAAGTGAAATAACTCAGACAGAAAAAAACAATATAATATGATACTATATGATTTCACTTATATGTGGAATCCAAAAAAAAAACCAAACTCATAAAAACAGAACTGATTGGTAGTTGCCAGAGATAGGGGAATGGGGAAGGGAATGGGTAAAGGTGATCAAAGGATACAAACTTCCAACTATTAGATGAGTAAGTTCTGGAGATATAATGTACAACATAGTGACTGTAGTTGACAATACTGTATTGTATTTGTGGAAATTGCTAAAAGAGTAAATCTTAACTACACATACACAATGTAACTACGTGAGATGATGGATGTGTTAACTAATCTTATTGTGGTAATCATTTTGCAATATACATGTATCAAATCATTACATTGTATACCTTAAACGTATACAGTGTTATATGTCAGTTATATCTCAATAAAGCTGGGGCAAAACAGTAATGCCTGTTAGTTGAAGATAATAATATGTGTTTTTTTTTTATTAACATATAATGTATTATTTGCCCCAGGGTACATGTCTGTGAATCATCAGGCTTATACATTTCATAGCACTTACCATAGCACATACCCTCCCCAATGTCCATAACCCAGCCACCCTATCCCTACCTGCCCC
>CM052891.1:14031615-14063668 GCA_028534135.1 Potos flavus | reverse complement strand
AAGGAGACAAACCATAAGAGATTCCTAAACTCAGGAAACAAACTGAGGGTGGCTGGGGGGTAGGGGGGGTAAGGATAGGGTGGCTGGGTGATGGACATTGGGGAGGGTATGTGCTATGGTAAGTGCTATGAAATGTGTAAGCCTGATGATTCACAGACATGTACCTGGGGCAAATAACACATTATATGTTAATAAAAAAATGAAAAAAATAAAGACTTCACTTTCATTAAAAATATGAGAATTGCAAATTTAAAAAAAAGTTAATGCAAATACAAGGTAAAATTTAATCACTTGGATTTTGAGTTTAAAATCAGTCTAACCTGTTTAAATTATAAGTTACTATCATTACTCAGCCCTCAGGTTGCTGATCAGCTGGATTTGTTTAAAAAAAAAAAGGATTTTAAAAAAAGATAAAGAAGGAGGGAGGAAAGCATCCAGTTTTCCCAGCACCAGCTAATAATGTAGCTATGTGTGTTTCTGCAGCATCAAATATATAGTTTGCCAATAAGTGGGTAATTTTGTACATTGAGAAAAACCACAATTCTTAGCTTCCTCATTAGATTAAATAAACCAAAAAAATTTATAAAAAATGCTTTTTAATACCATAACCCAAAGATAACCATTATCAGTATTTTGGTACACTTCCTTCTAGTGCTCAGTAGATGATAGATTAATAGATAATAGGTGTATATTAATTTACTTATAATTCTTACCTCTTCACAATTTTAACATGCATATTTATCATAGAAACCTTGATAATGAAGATAAGTGAAAATAAAACCATCTCTATTCCCAACTTAAAGCGATAACTACTATGAGAATTTTTATGTATATTTTCTCTAGTTCTCCATCTATGAATATATATTCTTTTTCTACTTGGCAACTTTGTGAATAAATCTTCGCAAATATTCTAAAATTTTTCAAGATAAATTCCTTTAAGTAGAGTTGTAAAATGGAAGATATTTTGTTTGTTTTCTCATGTTTCCTTCCAGAATATTGTAATATGATCTCCCATAAACAGTATTTGAGGATGTTATTTTCTCTACATTCTCAATACAGGAAAAAAAAAAAAAGAGCATCTCATGATTATGATTTGCAATTCACTCCTTTACCACTGAGAGTGAACATTGTGGTATGTCTATTTATCTATTTGCATTTGAAATGTTCCTTATGCAAAGATTCTAAATTCTTTCTGAAATTAAAAGATGTGTGCTTATATGGTGGCTACCTGAACAAAATATAAATAAATGAATAAATAAATAAATAAAAGATGCATACTATCTTTCTGACTCCCATTTTCAAAATATCTCATTTTTTATAGCCGATGGAAAAGTGTATCAAAAAAGGTTGATGAAGGGCATAAAGTCTCTCAAACGTGAGTAAGAAGCATGGTGAAAAGACAGAATCTTAAACCTTTATTTGTGTTGTTAAAATATGAATCATCCTTTCCTATGTAATTGTATTTATTTATGCTTGCTTCAGTAAATCTGAATTTTACCAGATAAACCAAGTGGTTTCTTGTACTAGGATTTGGCAGAAAGTATTAAACTTTCTTGGATTTTCCTAACTCAACCCCAAAGAAACAAGATAAAAACACAAAGCAAAAGGTGAAGAATGAACATTGTCGGATAACAATTTCAATCAAAAGCAGAGGCAAATAATTTGCAAGTACAGACAACAAAAACAACTCTTGTTTTATAGAATATTATGTCAGTCATCTCTAGTTCTCGCTTTTCAAAATCCTAATATAAAATTGAGAAGAATTTTTATTTTCCTATTAACTGAACAAAACTGGGTTTTTGGTATTTGTCTTGAAAATCTTAATAATACTAAGAAATGGTTGAAATTTTTTTTATTGTAATAAAACACATGCTTGATGAAGAGGAATAATAACACAGCTGAGTGAATGCATGGTCCAGTTTTAGGAACATTCAATTTTACTGTATTCCTTTTCTGCTCCTTACTTAGAAGGCAATGTTGATGTCAACAAGCTGGACACTCTTTTAGAAAACATGGGAATCAGCATCAAAGAAAAAGAGTTCATGGATCTGATAGAAAGACTGCCAGATGCTGGTAAGCATATAATCACCCCTGTACTTTTTAAGGGGTACTTCTTGTTTTCATCTTTACTGAGATATAATTGACATATAACATTGTGTAAGTTTAAGTACAGCCTGTTGATTTGATATACTTGCATATTGCAAAATGATTACTGCCATAGCTAACACCTCTGTGACATCATATAATTATCTTTTTTTTAATGGTGAAGACATTTAAGATCTACTCTTAGGAACTTTCAAGTATATAATACAGTGTTGTTAACTGTAATCACCATTCTGTATTATATTCTCAGAATTTATTCGCATTAGAAATGGGAGTTTATACCCTTTACCTAACATCTTTCCATTTCCCCACCTCCTCCCTTAGCCTCTGATAATGACCATTCTACTCTGTTTCTATGAACTCAGCATTTTTGTTTTTGTTCTTTTTTAAAGTTTTATTTATTTGAGAGCAGGGAGGGGGAGAAAAGAAAGGAGAGAGAGTCTTAAGCAGACTCCATGCTGAGCTCGATCCCACAACTCTGAGATCATGACCTGAGCCAAAACCAAGAATTGAATGCTCAACCAATAGTGCTACCCACACATCCTGAGTTCAGCATTTTTGGATTCCACATATAAGTGATATCATACAGTATTAGTCTTTCTCCGTCCAACTTATTTCACTTAGCATAATGCCCTCAAAGTTTATCTATGTTGTCACAAATGGCAAGATTTCTGTCTTTCTCATGGCTGAGTAATTTTCTATTGTATATAATATACCACATCTTCTCTACCCATTCATCCACTGACGGACACATATCTTGGCTATCATGATTAATGTTGCAGTGAACATGGGAGTATAGATATCTTTTTGAAATCCTATTACAAAGTGGGATTTTGAATTTTATGCTATGTTGTGGGATTAATGGATCATATGGTAGTTCTATTTTTAATTTCTTAAGGGACCTCTATTCTGTTTTCCACAATGACTGCACCAATTTATATCCCCACCAACGGTGAGCAAGGGTTTCTTCTTCTCCACATCCCCACCAGCATTTGTTATCTCTTATCTTTTTGACGATAGCCATTCTAACAAGTGTGAAGTAATATCTCATTATGGTTTTAATTTGCATTTCCCTGATGATGAGTGATATTGAACACATTTTCATGTACCTGTTGGCCGCTTGTGTGTGTTCTTTGGAAAGATGACTATTCAGTTCCTCTGCCCATCTTTCAATTGGATTTGGGTGGGGAGGTTTGCTATTGAGTGTATGAATTCCTTATATATTTTGAGTATCAATCCCTTATCAGATATATGGTTTGCAATATTTTCTCTCATTTTGTAAGTTGTCCTTTCATTTTGTTGACTGTTTCTCTTGCTGTACAGAAGACTTTTTGTTTGGTGTAGTCCCACTAATTTTTTCTTTTGTTGGTTGTGTTTTTGGTGTCATAATTAAAAGAATAATTGCCAAAATTCATGTCAAGAAGCTATGTTTTCCTCTGAAAGTTTTATTGTTTTGGGTCCTACATTTAAGTCTTTAATTCAAGTTCATGTTTTTGAGTGGTATAAGATAGTGGTACAATTTCATTCTTTTGCCTGTGGTTATCCAGTTTTCCCAACACCATTTATTGAAGAGACTGTCCTTTCCCTATTGAGTGTTCTTGGCTGCCTTGTTAATAGTTGACTGTATGTGTGGGGTTTTATTTCTGGGCTCTTGGTTCTGTTCTGTTGGTCCATGTATCTACTTTTATGCTGTGCCATACTGTTTGATTAGCTTTGTAGTATAGTTTGAGGGGGAGGAGTTAAGATAGTGGAGGATTAGGGAGACCCTAAGCATGTCTCATCCCTCAAATATGGCTAGATAGTTATCAGATTATTCTGAATACCCAAGAAATCAATCAGAGGTCTAAAGGAATGAAAATTACAAGTCTACAAGCAAAAAAGTGATCACCTTTTGGAAGATTCTTTTAACAAGCAGACCAAAACACAGGCAGGATCTAGTTTTGTTGTTTTTGTTGTTGGGTTTTTTATTTTGTCTTTTTCTTTCTTCTTTTCTTTTCTGGACAAAATGATGAGATGGAGAAATTCACCCCAAAAGAAAGAACAGAAGGTAGTACAACCAGGGATTTAATCAATATAGATATAAGTAAGATGTCTGAACTAGAATTTAACACAATGATTATAAGGATATTGGCCAGGCTTGAAAAAAAGCATAGAAGACACTAGAGAGACCCTTACTGCAGAGACAAAAAAACTAAAATCTAGTCAGGCCGAAATTAAAAATGCTGTAACCAAGATGCGATCCCAAGTGGAGGCTATAAAAATGAGCATGGACAAAGCAGAGGAGCAAATTAGTAATATAGAAGATAAAATTGTGGGGGGAAATGAAGCTGAAAAAAAGAGGGAAAGAAAGGCAATGACCACAAAGGTAGACTTAGAGAACTCAGTGACTTATTAAAATGTATTAACATATATATCAGGAGTCCCAGAAGATGAAATGAGAGAAAAAGGGACAGAAGGTTTATTTGCACAAATTATCACTGAAAACTTCCCTAATCTGAGGAAGGACACAGATATCAAATTCCAAAAGCACAGAGATTACTCATTAAATTCAACAAAAGCCGGTAATCACCAAGGCATATCATAATCAAATTCACAAAATACACAGATAAGGAAAGATTCCTGAAAGCAGCAAGGGAAAATGCCTTTAACCTACAAGGGAAGACAGAACAGGTTTGCGGCAAATCTGCCTACTGAAACCTGGCAGGGCAGAAAGGAAGGAAATGTTCGACGTGCTGAATGGGAAAAACAGGCAGCCAATAATTCTTTATCCAGCAAGACTGTCATTCAGAATAAAAAGAGAGAGAAAGAGTTTCCCAGGATAAACAAAAACTAAAGGAGTTCGTGACCACTAAACCAGCTCTGCAAGAAATTTTAAGGGAGACTCTTTAGGGTAAAAAAAAAGACCAATAGCAACAAAGACTAGATAGGACCAGAGAACATCACCAGAAACACCAGCTCTGCAGGTAACACAATGGCACTACATTCATCTTTCAATAATCACTCTGTAGTATCATTTGAAATCAAGAAGAGTAATGCCTCCAGCTTTGTTCTTTCTCAGTATTGCTTTGGCTATTCAGGGTCTTTTGTGGTTCCATAGAAACTTAAGGATTTTTTTCCTATGTCTGTGAAAAACTACCATTGGAATTTTTATAGGAATTGGATTGAATCTATAAATAACTTTTGGTAATATAGACATTTTAACAATATTAATTTTTCTGACCCATGATTGTGAGCTATATTTCCATCTGTTTTTCTCTTTTTCGGTTTCTTTCATCATGGTTTTATAGTTTTCATTGTATAGATCTTTCACCTCCTTATTTAAATTTATTTCCAATATTTTGTTGTTTTTTTTTTATGCCATTGGGAGTGATATTGTTTTCTTTATATCTTTCTCAGATATAAAGTTTATAGAAATGCAACTGATTTCTGTATGTTGATACTGCAACTTTACTGAAGTCATTGATTAGTTCTGACAGTTTTTTGGTGGAGTCTTTAGGATTTTCTACATTAAGATCATATCATCTACAAAAAAAAAAAAGATCAAAAAAAAAAAAGATCATATCATCTACAAACAAAGACAATTATGCCTCTTCCTTTCTATTTGGATGCCTGTTTTTTCTTACCTGATTGCTCTGGCTTAGACTTCTAGTCCTGTGTTGAATAGGAGTGGTGATAATGGGCACTCTTGTTCATAAGGCTCATTTTTTTATAGGCTTTTCTTTCTCCCTTCAAACTAGGGGGTTAAGTGAGTATTTTTTACTGAAACAGTAAAGCTAGATATTGTTTCGTGAACCTTCATGATCAGTCGTGGGGGGGGGTGCGTGGGTGGGTGTTTAGAGTTCTTAGTGTGGCTTACAATAAAAAAATTACTGACTTAAGTGATAGTAATATAACAGCTCTATTTTCAGTCTATTGTTCTTTCAGCACTCTTCCTGGCTGATTGCACTTAAGCTTGTATATTTAAGATTTCAAATCTTTTATCTCAAACCTATACTTATTTCATGCATTTCAGTCTAGGACAGTGAGATCTTTTTATGTAGCATGATGGGGGCAAGTATTTGATCAGATACTCTAAAAATCCAATTAGAGTAAGGAATAATAAAAATTATATATATGTACATGTTTTATTTCCGTGAAAAAAAAATGGGACCACATTTTAACTTAATGTAGCCATACTCTTTGGAGATTTTCTTGTACAGAAATACCCATTTATCATTGACACTCCCATTTTCGGTTTCTCTTAAGTGGAGCAAAGTGCTTTTTTTAGAAGTTGAGCAGAAATTCCTGTCAGAATCCATCTAGATTTTAATTCCTTCCCCAGTCTTTTTACAGTTATTTATCCACACCAAATTCAGCTTTACATAAACTTCTCAAATCATTCAAATTTGTTTTTATGGTAATATCTCCCTTTTCCATTTATAGTTCATCAGTTTATATAATGATTAAGTTATCATCAATTTAACAAATACAACTCTTTATTAAAAAACCTGGAAACAAGCTCAACAACTCAACCCATAGGAACACAAATGAGTTCGCTTACTAAAAGTGTAGCTTACTAGATGTAAAGTTTAGCATGCCATCAGCATCAGTATGAATGTTTTACAGTAGAAATGATGACTATAGTTCAGGCCATCAGGGTGGTTAAAGGGAGCTCAATTAAGAGATCTTCTATATCAACAAATCTCTGTTGAGACGAAGATTTCAGAATGGAAATCTGAATTCAGCATATAAAAAGTAAACTATTTTCCCTGTTAAATTCATTCCTAATTCTTTATTTTTTTTTATTTCTCTACCACTATCATCCACCCGCAATTACCCATGAAATAACCCAGAAATTATCTTTAACTTCTCATGTTCCTTCATTTTTCCTCTTAAAAATATCCCCAATCTATCTCTATCTTTGCTATGCTACTCTTAATTCAAATCTTCGTTATCCTTTGCTTATACTACTACGGAAGACTCCTGACTAGTATAACAGCCACTGGTCCCATTACCTTAATTCATTCTACACACATTTGCGAGATGACTTCACTAGAGTGAAAATCTAACCTTGTAATTCTTCCAATTAAAACCTTTGAGTAATCCTTCATAACCTACATGCATTGAGTCTTACAATATGCCAGACATAGTGTTAGTGCTTTTATGATAAATTAATTTATTCGTTCATGTAACAATACCTATTGAACACCTAACACCTAGCAATCTCTGTTTCAGCCTTAGGAATACAGCCATAAATAAAACAAAATTAATGTAAATTTTGTGGAGCCAGGATTTTTCTTCTTCTTTCACTGCTCTATTCCCAACTCCAGGCAGTCTGATGTCAAGGTCTAAACTGTTAGCTCCAACTAATCTCTTTCAACTCATCTTTCCACTCCCTACATGGCATTTTTCCCCTCAAGCAAAATTTAAAGGCTTTAGTTTACTACACACCATGCTCTTCATTGCTCCTTTTCCTGGGATTCTTTATCTTTCTCCAAAGATAGAAAATAACGGTGGGTATTGAGGAGGGCACGTATTGCATGGAGCACTGGGTGTGGTACATAAACAATGAATCTTGTAACACTGAAAAAATAAAATAAAAGTATTTGGGGAAAAAAAATAAAAAAATAGCTCTAAAAAAAATAAATAGAAATCAAAAAAAAGAAAATAACATAATACTATAAACAATAGTTTTATTTTTTTATTAACATATAATGTATTATTTGTTTCAGGGGTACAGGTCTGTGATTCATCAGTCTTCCACAATTCACAGCACTCACCATAGCACATACCCTCCCCAATGTTTATCACCCAGCCACCTCATCCCTCCCACCCCCCTTCCCTCTAGCAACCCACAGTTTGTTTTCTGAGATTAAGAGTCTCTTATGGTTTAAACAATGGTTTTATTTTTTTTTATTTTAAAAATTATATTTTTTCCGTCCTCAATACCCACCACCAGGCTCGCCCAACCCCTGCACCCCTACCGCTCCCAAACCCTCAGTCTGTTGCTCAGAGTTCACAGTCTCTCATGGTTCATCACCCTTCTGATTTCCTGCAATTCACCCTTCCCTTCCCTCTCACAATGTCCTCCATGTTTTTCCTTATGCTCCACACATAAGTGAGACCATATGATAATTGACTCTCTCCGCTTGACTTATTTCACTCAGCATAATCTCTTCCATTCCAGTCCATGTTGAAACAAAAGTTGGGTATTCATCCTTTCTGATGGAGGCATAATATTCCATTGTATATATGGACCATATCTTCTTTATCCATTCATCTGTTGAAGGGCATCTTGGCTTTTTCCACAGTTTGGCGATTGGTTTTTAAATGTATACCAATCATGTGTTATCAGCCACTCCTAGAGAGACATGGAGTTAGAAATAGAATGAATCCAAAAGACTTGAGCGAACATTTTTCCTAAGATAGACTTTATGATTCAAAGAATTTTAGTGTCCCTGGCAGATAATGGAGCTATCTATTATTAAAATCTAAGAATTATAAATTTAAAAAGGACAAGACATAGTGAATAGCTTTCATCTAGGCTCTACTTTATAATTTAAGTATTTTATGCTTTATGCTTTTTTTCTGAGTTTGGATTATCAGTGTCTAAATTTTGTCTTGACTTACAGATAAAGGGAAGGTCAAACTAAATACATTGATGGAAGAATTGAGTACTGCTTTAGGTAAGTGAAAACTTAATTCTTTACACTGTTTTAATGATATTTCCACCATCCCTTTGTCCCTTGTTAATTTCACCATTTTAACCCTTATTAATTAAACATTTTCATTAACATTAATTAAACATTTCTACCTGCTTTGATAACCTATGATTTTTTTTGATAATCTGTGCTCTTGCAACAGAGGTACTAGGTCTTCGCATAGGACAAAAAATTTCAAACTTTAGGTTATAACTGAGATACTATATGTAGACTAATTATTTGAATAAGCCATCAACAATATAATTTCTTGGGGCGCCTGGGGGCTCAGTGGGTTAAAGCCTATGCCTTCGGCTCAGGTCATGATCTCAGGGTCCTGGGATCGAGCCCCGCATCAGGCTCTCTGCTCCGCAGGGAGCCTGCTTCTCCTTCTCTCTCTGCCTGCTTCTCTGCCTACTTGTGATCTCTCTCTATCAAATAAATAAATAAAATCTTTAAAAATATATATATAATTTCTTGGGCAATTATATTAGCCTTATATCATTATATGTAGTATTTTCCTCTAACATTATGAAGACATGCGTTTTATAAGTAACAGAGAATGTTATATTTTTAAGTCTGATATTAACTCTGCATAATATAAGAGGTGACCGTGGGTCTTTGTTGTTCTTCTAGCAGTAGAAGATGGTACTGTACAAACACATTTTATTTTTCATAATTTATATTCATTTGATAATGTTCTATTATAGCCATGGCAACAGCCTTTTCTTAATAATGTGGGAATGTTTTTATTCTTCATTCCACCTTTTGATCCTCACTCAACCAAAAGCACAGGAGAGGTCATCAAGAACTGTCCAGACCTTCACTATTATAGATTTTCCTTGAGAGGAGCTGACATCTGAATGTCAGGATAATTTCATCCTGGTTTTGTCTTTGAATCATCTGTTTAATTCTTTATTCATACAGTGGCTACATAGAAGCATTTAAGACTCTGAAAAGCAGACTTCAAACAGCTGTGAGACAAATAAAACTAGCTGAAGGTATTATAAGAAGGAAATGGAAAGCACTCTAGAATCATGGTCCACTATTTCTCAGGCCTGAAAGAAAACCAATCCCAATAATGCGTTAAGTCTATTTTACATACCCAGGTTATCTTTTCTTTTCTTAGATAAGTTAGATCTGTAGTGTGAATCAAAGTACAATATGCATTATTAACAATGGTGTATATACCCCTATAGTTAGTCAAAAGAAAATTCAAAGCAATTCTATCATTTATCTAGGAAATTTTAACTGGTTTATTGTACTGAATGATAGTGCATGAACTATATTATATGCTAAGTCAGTCACAATTTTTTTATTACTATGAATAAAATATATTATACTTAGGAATCTCTTCCACCAGATATTATTCATTTCCCCAGAAAAGTTTCTATCTCCTTGGACTAAGAAGACAAGATCCATTGAGACCATTGGAAAGCCATGCACAATTCATACACATAAATTTTCAATTAGCCCTACAGTAATTCTTTAAATTGGTTTGCTAGTAAAAGGCTGAGTTATAGAGTTAGGATTGTCCTACCTCTAGCAAAGTGATTGTCTCTAGTAAAACTTAAACCTCAATAAGTTATTGGTAGAAGTAAGGGAGATCATGATAGGCTAAGTCAGAAATGTATAATACTAAATAATAAAAAGAAAAGATATGACAAAAATAATGAATAAAAATATGTGAAAAATACACAAAGCACTGACAATCAGTGTTTTCTTATTCTCACGGTCTTGGATGGAAGCTCTCTACTTCTTGCAGTTTTCCACTTGTTCTGAGGATCTTGGATGTTGGGTCAGCAGGTGACTTATATGAACCACCTGCTTCCTGGACACTCTAGAGAACTTCAATTTAAGTCTCTAATATAATTATGCAATTCTGATAATGTCTCTTTCATTTTTCCAGAAGTTTTGGTGTTCAAAACACAGTGAAGTTTCTAAATAATAAGCAATTATTATTATACATTATACAATTATTATTATACATTATACAATTCTTATATAATCATGAATAATTATCAAAATAAAGCATATTGCCCTATAATTGAATAGATAAGATGGAATGCTCTAAATAGGTAGCAGGATATCCAAAAGTTTGTTGGCCAGTATGAGTGCTATGGATTTTTCATGAGTGTTTCAACCCATCCAGAAAATAAACATAATATTATTAGTACATATTCATAGCTCAGAGAGAAGCAACTATATAAAATCCATTTGGATATGCCCAGAGGGTTCCTTAGGGTGTGGTTCTAATCCAGAGCTCGAAGCTACAGATTTTCCATAATTATTTTTATTTCAGATGAGACATGAATTGGTGATATCCTCTAATATAATATAAAATATCTTAATCAGTGTTTAATAATGTGAAAAATTTGTTCCTATAGTGATGGGTTGTTTTATGTAAGATTTTGGCAAATGTCAATTTGAAATATTATCTGATGCAACTAGGTAGCACTCTGGCTTTGCCAGATCTTATCCTCATGGATATTATAACCTGACCATTCCAATTATTTCTTTACAAAACTGAGGTCAGATTTTGTGCTCCTATAATGGAATCTTTGAATCTGATCCTATACTTGTTTTTCTTATCTATAAGAGGTCCTTCAAAAAAAAATGTTAATTTTTAAAAAAATGAAAAGATGAACCACAGACTGGCAGAAAATATTTGCAAAACACACATCTGATAAGGGGCTTATATCCAAAATATTCGAAGAATTCTTAAAACTCAACAATAAGGAAACAACCTAATTAAAAAGTAAGCAAAAGCTCTGAATATTCACCTCACCAAAGAAGTTATACAGATGGCAGATAAGGATATGAAAAGATGCTCAACATCATATGTCATTAGGGAATTGCAAATTAAAATAATGAGGGAACGCTACACACCTATTAAAATGGCCAGCAAGAGGAATGCAAAATGGTATAGTCACTTTGGAAGACAGTTTGGCAGTTTCTTACAAAGCTAAACTTAATCTTATCATAAGATCCAATAATCGCAAATTAGGTATTTACCCAAATGAGTTGAAAACATGTGAACACAAAACCTGCACACAAATGTTTATAGCAGCTTTATTTATAATTGCTAAAACTTGCAAGCAAATAAGATGTCCTTGAATAGAAGAATGGATAAACAAACTGTGATGTATCCATAAAATGAAGTATTATTCAATGATAAAAAGAAATGAGCTATCAATCTATGGAAAGACATGGAAAAGTCAGTGGTTGCAAGAAGTTTAGGGGGGTGGCATAGGGAGGAGATGAATATGAGAGAATAGATGAAACTATTTTGTTTGTTATTGTAATGGTGAATACATGATATATTGCCTTTGTCAAAATCCATACTACTATATGATACAAAGAGTGAAAACCAAGGCTATAGCTGGATCAGTAAGAAAAAAAAGATATAGGAAGCTTCTAGAAAAATCCACGTGCAGACTTCCCATACTCTCCTTCTTACGAGAGGTCACACATAACAGACCTTACTTCCAGCAGCAAAAATGCGGTTACATATGTGTGCCCAGGGAAGCCCATTGGAGACTCAAGCCCATTGGAGGCCCAAGGTTTTTTATTTGGGGCTACTCACATAGGCACCCTCTGCCTAACAACTATCAATATACCAGACTCCCAGAAGAAAAACAAGTATTCACCATAAATCACATTGTTTGCACAAGTTTAGGCACAGCGAACTAGCCTTTTCTGTTGGTATTGGAAGGAACATTCTGAAATCCAAGTTCCCAGATGCCAGCCAAGTACGAATAGCAAGCAGACTCTTCTAAAGAGAGCAGCCTCAGGCCTGCTATGTTAACTCTTTTCTACACAGTCTATTTAGTAAGATGTGCTAAATCATTTTCTCTAGTCTTTATACCATCTGTTTTTACTGTGGGCTTTTCTACCTTTAAGACCACAATTTCTTTAAGCAGCATCAAAGCACCAAGTAATAATTACTATAAAAGTATATCTCCTATCATTTAGTTTTACCAGTTTGAAATCTCTGGAAAGGGCCAATGTTCAGTCACTTGAACCAGTCTTGTATCTGTTAAGGACTTAGATCTTTCAAGAGAAACTAAACTAATTATTGCATCTTTAACCTACTATGGTCCCTTTTCACTATTAAGACAAGACCCATCAACAAATAATATTAAGTCAGAGTGTGGTACTGAAATACCCAAAAGATCTATTTAGGACATGGACATTTATTGAACTACAGAAATACAATTACGGAAATTATAATTACAGAAGTAGAAATCTTCTTCATAGGGTAAAAGTAATAGAGTCACTGGTTGAGAGTTTTATACCAATGGATAGTAGTATGGGGAGAAAGTAGCAACATTCCATAATTAGTAACCAACTAGTAAAAAAATATTGATATTTTCAGTTAACAATAGAGATTATAATTGCATGTAGTACCATCAGATTTAAATATGATCTTAATATGAGATTGAAGAAGCTTTGACTAGCAATTTAGAAACTGCAGTTGCTCTGAAGCAAGAAGGATATAATCAAGGCTACTGAATTAAGAGATAATCTATGATAAGCAATGGGTCTTTTAATGAACACTATTGATACACTGTGTTAATGCTCCTGAAGCTTGGCCTAACCTCATTCACTGATAATCTAGAATGAATCAGTCTGACTCTTGTCTTGAAAGATACTCTTCTCAAAACAAAGAATTTTACATAAAGAGCAGTTCATAGTTTAAAATTATTAAATATATAAGGAAATGAGACACTGGGTAAGATACCTGTCATGAACAACCTTTAGCAGAATCAGATCAGTGAAGATTTTAGATTTTGGAACTATCAGACCAAAAATTATTAAATAAGCATACTTAATATAATTTAATAACTAAAAGAGAGGCTTGAGTACATTTGAGTAAAGAGCAAGCAGATTTAATAAAGAACCAAATAGACTTTTGAGAAATGAAAATAGTAAAATTTAAAACATTTGAAGACTTTAACAGTAATTTGTAAACAGCTGAAGAAACAACTAAGGAACGGGGCGCCGGGGTGGCTCATTGGGTTAAAGCCTCTGCCTTGGGCTCAGGTCATGATCTCAGGGTCCTGGGATCGAGCCCCGCATCAGGCTCTCTGCTCAGCAGGGAGCCTGCTTCCCCCTCTCCCTCTGCCTGCCTCTCTGCCTACTTGTGATCTCTCTCTGTGTCAAATAAATAAATAAAATCTTTAAACAAAAAAAAAAAAGAAAAGAAAAGAAACAACTAAGGAACTTAAGAAATTATATAGCACAGAAAGACAAAAGTATGAGAAATATGAAAAGAGAGGTTATGAGACACCAGGGATAGATAAGAAAATCTAACATATATCTAATTGGAATTCCAGGAAGAAAAGATAAAGAGAGCAAGACAGAGGCAATATTTGAAAAGAACTTTCCAGAACAGCTAAATAGTACCAATCTAAAGAAGCCAAGTGACTCCTAGGCAGAATAAATAAAAATAAATATCCATACTAGACCTATACATTTGAAATATGTAACATATCTAATTTATTGATTAAAAGTTTAGGATTCTAGAAAGTAAGCTTTCAGAGATTCACTTTCCACTGATTTAAACCAAAAGATTTAATTAAACCAAAATTGTTTTTCCTTTCTAAAGTTACAAAAGTATAAAACTATTTATAATAATCAAAAGATTGTTTACCATAAGTGTAATACAAAACAAAAATTATTGGGGAAGCCCGAGGCACTATTTTTGAAACATAATTTCTAATAAGAATCAACTGTGCTTGAATCTTAAAGCCTTAGTTTCTTTCAAAAAGCTATAAATTATTCCACCAATAATTTTTATTTTATTACATATTGATAACATTTGGGGTATATTAGGTTAAATAAAATTTATTATTATAATTAAAAAAAAGAATCAACTGTGCTTTTTATGTATATTGTATTCATATAAGCATATAATCTATGTACCTTTCTAGATTTATGTGGCTAACATTCTACTGCTCCTAAATTATTATAATTTCAAACCATCAGGAAAACTACCTACATTTCTATTTTGTGAAGGAAAGACCCAAATTATTATTTGTTTTATTTTTTACATGTTTATATAATCAGTCGAGGTGATAATAAATTTTAATTTTTTGTTTGTTATAGAATACATGATTTTTAAGTACCCATGAAATTGTCTTAATGGCACATGAGTGAAAATATTGCTAATTAACAGCATTTGATTGTAGTAACTCACTAATTTTGTATTCTTCCCAAATCCTTCTTTGTCACAATTTCTGTCTTTTCTAGGAGAACAGATAGATGTCAGTGATGTATACGATGCTCTGAAAAACATGAAAGTGGAGGTCACAGACAAGGAATACTTTAATTTAGTAAAAACTCTACCACTTGATGGTAAGGATTTAAAACATACTGTGTATACTTCAAGGAGCTTTAGAGTGCTTGACTGTAGGATTTTCTTCTAAAATGATACTAGATTGTTACCAGGTTGTTTTGTTTTGTTTATTCATTTTTGAAAACTTTTTTTTTTAGAATGCAACTTTCTTTTTAATTATTTTATTTTTGCCAAAAAAAATTTGGGTCATTTAGTTTTTATTATGTTAGGCAAAACCTATTTCACTTAATCCTGCCAATAACGTATATGTATTGTTCTCGGTTCCATTAATATCCCTGAAAGTGGAAAGATGTAAAAATGGAATAATAAAGAGTGTAAGGAAAGAAATCAGAGATAAAAGTAAATCAAATGAGATATATGTTTTATAAGTTTTAAGCCATAATCCTTGCCTTTAATGCAAGAGTGAATAAATTTGCCTCATTAAAATCTTTCTCCAAACAAACTTTGTTATTATTTGAGAACAAATCAGATAAATCTCAGAAAAATTATTAAAAAGTCTGTCTTTTTGAAATTATGGAATTAGGGGAAGAATTGTAGAATATTTATTGTTTAGGTGAATCTCCCTTATTATTTTTCTCTCACCTGAATTATGCCTTTTCTTACAGCTGAAGGAAAGGTGTACCAAAAAAGGTTGCTTGATGGTGTGAAGACTCTTAAAAGTGAGTGAGAAGTATAATGAGAAAGCAGATAAATCTGAGATATTCCCTTATTTTTCATATGCACTAGTTTATTTTTATTACATTAAAATTTCCATGTATGTATTTTCTAATACTTATGGATGTTATATATGCCATAAATCCCTGAAAAATTACCCATCCCTTTTAGAACTTGCACTATGTTGAAATGAACAAAAGATACAGTCAAACAATGAGACACTACGTCTAGTTTTAATGTTGACCCTCCTTGTACACTTGCCTAGGTCTTACCCAACTTTAATGTCTTCATATGTAAAGTTAGAACCATAATATACATGAACTAATAAGGAATTTTTCCACATCTTGGTTGTTTTTATGATACTTTCTCTCTCCTAAGGAGGAAAGGTTGATATGAATAACCTGGACACATTTCTGGAAAATATGAGGATTAAGCTGTCACGTAAAGAACTTGAAGATTTTTCACAAAACCTACCAGTTGATGGTGAGCATTGTACATAAAAATGTATTCCCTTTAGGATAGCTTGGGTTTGAGAGTATCAATAGAACATTGATAGTGTTTATTTAGTACCAACAGGACACTTTTTTAAAGATTTTATTTATTTGAGAAAAAGCACAAACTGGGGGGAGGGGCATGAAGAGGGGAAGAAGCAAACTCCCCGCTGAGCAGGGAGCCGACTTAGGGCTCAATCCCAGCACACCCAGATAGTGACCTGAGCTGAAGGCAGCTGCTTAACTGACTGAACCACCCAGGTTCCCCTCAACAGAACGTTTTTAAAAGCATGGGGAGGGTATGTGCTATGGTAAGTGCTGTGAAATGTGGAAGCCTGATGATTCACAGACATGTACCCTGGGGCAAATAATACATTATATGTTAATAAAAATAAAATAAATAAATTAAAAAAAAAAACACATGTAGCTGAATGCAGGTCTCAAATGAAAGCATATCCAGGCTCTTCATTAACAGAGTATACAATGAATAATGAAAATTAGTAAGAGTTCTGACAAACCATTCTTAGGCCAAAGCATGAAGAAGAAAAGGAAAATAGAATGTGAAACATTTAAAAGAAACATTAAACAATAAGAAAGAGAACAGTCTATGATGAAGAATGGTTAAACTTGGTTGTTCAGATGTAGTCAGAAAGACTAGAAAGGGATAGAAACACACTAAGAATTTTAAGAGATATAACTGTGGATATGGAGCATAATAATATTATTACAATAAGATATTATGTATAACATGAGATTAAGATGTTAATTATATTAATAAAATGAACATTTTTCCAAAGTAAAATTTTGTTTGACCAATATTGATCAAACAAGAAGTGAAAAATATACATAGGCCAATAACAATAGTTGAAAAAAACTATCAAATAATTGCATCTATCAATTTTCCACCATCACCCGTCACTCTAACAAAAGGTGACAGGCCCAGAGAGTTTTAAGAGTAAATTCTTTCAAATCTTCAAGGAACTGTTTATTTCAGTGCTTACCAATCCAGAGGACTCCAGTTTAAGATGATAAAGAAACCAAAATCTGTCTAGTTTTTCTTTCCTTCAATATCTAACAAAGTGAACAACAAGAACAAAAAAGTAAAAAATCAGCCAAGGAAATTCAGCACCGATCGAATAATAAAAGGAGGCCAGCCTAATGCCATAAATGTTTAACGAGGACAACCAAGGAGATAAAAGATTTTTTGAGTAGAAACAGTAGTGTAGCACAACTAGACTCCGCTTAGCCTTTCTCCTCCCTCAGAAATTAACCTGGTGAAATCCAGAGATTTCTCACTAAAATGCCTGGATCTGGAGTGAAGCAAATTCGATAGATAACTTCTCTCTCTCTCAAAAATCTAGTATATATGGATAATTCACAAAGTGATCTAACATAAGAATATCACATATCTTTAAAATAGAGAATATAGCAAGTAAAAATTTTTAAATCAAATCTAGTTTAAGGAAAAAAAGAAAAGTTTTCTAAAATGAAGGAATGAGTGCAGGTCAAAGACACAACACCAGTTCCAGAAAATGTTGATCCAGAATATTCTAAAGCGAAATAATTCCTAGTTTACTTATTGAGGAAAAATAGGAATTCTTCAAACATACAGATGTTAGAAAGCACTTAATAGATGGGGAGGGGAAACAGGTTTCCAAAGCAACATTCAATTCCAGAAAAGAATGAAAGAATGTCCACAAAGTTGAAAAAGAAAGTGTGGCAAAGAAAATTATATACAGCTAAGATGTCATGCAAAGATAAAGACAAGGGGCTCCTGGGTGGCTCAGTCGGCTAAGCATCTGACTCTTGATTTGGCTCAGGTCATGATCTCAGGGTCATGGGACTGAGCCCTGTGTGGGGCTCTCTGCTCAGCGGGGAATTTGTTTCTCTCTGCCTGCCACTCCCCCTGCTTGTGCTCTCTCTCTTCCTCTCTCTCTCTCTCTCTCTGTCAAATAAATAAAATCCTTTAAAAAATAAAATAAATAAAACATTAAAAACTTATCCTTATATCTAAGTAAGTACGATGAAAATTTCATAGTCTAGAACTAAAATTCAAAATGATATCAACATTCTAGTTAGGAGACAGGTGTCATAGGTAGAGAAAGCAGAACAAACTCTCATTTTCGGTCTGTGACTGCTCTGTCTTACAGTTGATGGGAAGGTTGCTCTGGAAAATGTGACACTGAAAATGAAAGATTTTACAGGTGAGTTTCTATAACACTGAAACCCTAATGCTTCATAATAAATTATATTTTAAATGTTATTGTCCCAGTAGTCTATTGGTCATATTACTTTTGCCATCTTACCCAGTTATTGTAAAATATTTCTGCCTGGTAAAATCCATTTGATCTTGAATTATCTGTTTTAAAAATAAACTATAGGACTTGTTTTTGATAACAAGTCCTATATGCTGTAGAGATTTTTTTTCATATATGTATATATGTCTTTGCCTACATGTAAATAGCTAAATTTTAGATAAGCATATGAATAAATAAGGTAAAGTTTTGTAAAACTCAAGATAATGTGGATTTTGTGAAAAATCAATTCCATAAATCAGTATAAGATCTCTTGCCATAATTATTTCTTTTGGCAATTCATTATCCAATTTGGTAACTAGATTTTATTCTGCACATTATTCCCCAAATTATGAGAGACTTTCTTGTGTCAATAATTTAGGAACAAGTTTGCTTTGACTTCCAATGATACACTATTTCTACATCCCATTTTACCTTTGCTCTTTAACCCCAAATTGGGAATGGTGCCATATAAGCTATTTTAAGTATATTTTAAAATACATATCATATAGGTAAAAAACATGGAGGTTTTGAACCTCCATAATATTGAGTTATTAATTTCTAAAATTTTTACCTATAAACACTCTATTTTCAAAGGAGAAAAGGTTGATGCCACTGATCTAAAAAACATTCTTGGAGACATGGGGATAAAAATCAATGATAAGGAATGTCTTGATCTACAAAAATCACTACCAGTTGATGGTGAGCTGCATCTGCAACCTCCAGAGAGTTCATTTTTAAGGTTCTACTTGTGATGTTTATATTTTAAATGACACGTTCAGGCATTACCTGCACCCGTCCCTCAGCTTGCTTCCATATGAACAGTCTATTACTCTGTGCCAATTCAAGTACAAAATTCAGCTCTCAAAAGAATCCTTTTCCACAAAATCAGTGTTAGGGAAAGATGTTACTGATGATTTTGAAAGGGAGAGGAAAGAAGGATTTATATCTTGTCTCACTCGGTGACATTGCAGAAGTCCTCATAAATTCCTGTTCTCTCCCAGGGTCACTTTTCCCTACATTGCCCCTGGAGATTCCCTTTTCCTAATCCTTATCCCTCCCAGAGCTAAACCGTGAAAATTCCTCCCTCTGTTAAGCTCAATTTCTTTCTTTCTTTTTGTGTTTGTGTGTGTGTGACTACTTCTGGACTTCCTTTTTTTTTTTTTTTTTTTAATTAACACAATGTATTATTTGCTCCAGGGTACATGTCTGTACCCTGTAAGCCTGAATCCTCAGGCTTACACATTTCACAGCACTTACCATAGCACATACCCTCCCCAATGTCCATAACCCAGCCACCCTATCCCTACCCACCCCTACCCCCCAGCTACCGCAATGTCCACAATAGCCAAACTATGGAAAGAACCTAGATGTCCATCAACAGATGAATGGATAAAGAAGATGTGGTATATATATACAATGGAATACTATGCAGCCATCAAGAGAAATCAATTTCTTTTTTTTTAATTAAGTTTTTATTTTAATTCCAGTGCAGCTAACATACAGTGTCGGATTAGTTTCAGATGTACCATATAGTTATTCAACAATTCCATACATCACCCAGTGTATTTCTTTTTTTTTTTTTTAAGATTTTATTTATTTATTTGAGAGAGAGAGAGAGCATAAGCAGGGAGAGGAGCAGAGGGAAAAGGACAAGCAGACTCCCTGCTGAGCAGGGAGCCCAACACGGGGCTCAATCCCAGGACTCCAAGATCATACCCTGAGCCAAAGTCAGACACTTAACTGACTGAGCCACTCAGGTGCCCACAAGTGTACTTCTTAATCCCCATCACCTATTCACCCATCGCGCCACCTACGGCAGTTTGTTTTCCCTAGTTAAGAGTCTGTTTCCTGTTTTCTCTCTCTCTCTCTCTTTTTTTTTCCCCCTTTGCTTGTTTTGGTTCTTAAACTCCACAGATGAGTGAGATCATAATGGTATTTGTCTTTCTCTGACTGGCTTATTTCACTTAGCATAATACTCTCTAGCTCCATCCATGCCATTGCAAATGGCAACATTTCATTCTTTTTTATGGCTGAATAATATTCTATTATATATATATATAAAACATATATATATATTATATATATAATAGAGTGTACATATATACCACACCTTCTTTATCCATTTATCTATCACTACATACTTGGGCAGCTTCCATAATTTGGCTATTATAAATAATGCTGCTATAAACATGAGGGTGTATGTATCCCTTTGAATTAGTGGTTTTTGTATTGGGGGGGTAGATACCCAGTAGTGTGATTAGTGGATGGATTACTGGATCTAGTAACAATAACAGCTAACATTTGTTGAGCCCTAATGATGTGCCAAGTTTTGTCCTCATCCCATACAATGATGGCACCTTATGCCCATTTTATAGTAGAGGAAACTGTGGCACAGAAATGCCACAGTTTCTTCCTCAAGGCCACAAAGCTAGGCAGCAGCAGAACAAGAATTTGAACCCAGGCTCTTTACTTCTACACTATGTATCACTCTATACCATAGTGAAAACTTTTTCATTGCTTAACTTCATCATGATTTGAAGGTGAAAGTGGATAGATTTCTAAAGATAGTCACACAAAGGAAACTCCGACCCTTATATTCTATTTGTGACTCATTCTCTGTCCTGAGCTGTGCCTTTTCTTACAGATGATAAGAAAGTTTTTCAGAACAGATTGCTATCAGCTTTGAAGTCTTTCAAAGGTGGGCAAGAAATATAATGAGAAAGTATATAAAATTGAGATTTTTAATCTCTGTATTTGTATTTTTTTCTTAGTTATTAGATAATGGTTCCTCCACCATTCCTTCTATATATTAATCTTAAAGTCTTTTTACTTTTCTTTTTTTTTTTTTTTTTAGTGTTATGTATACTTGATCCCAGTGTGAGACTCAAAGGAATCAGTCCTAACGATCTCCACAGTTGTCTTTCTATGTACTTTTGGATAAGTCTAATTAGACTATTAGCCTTCACAGTGCTGAAAATAAGCATCATAATGCTCAGCTGTGAACTATTAGTTTTCTTCTATTTTTTCTTTTTTTTTGAGAGAGAGTCAGGGGGAGGGGCAGAAGAAGAGGGAGAGAGAGAATCTTAAGCAGGCTCCATGACTAGCATGGAGCCCAATGAGGGGCTCAGTCTCATCACCCAGAGATCATGACCTGAGCTGAAATAAAGAGTCAGACACTTAACTGAATGAGCCATCCAGGCACCCCTCTTCTATTTTTTCAATATAAAAGGTGCCATATGCCCACTAAATATAAATTTAAAAATAATCATCTATAATCCTACTACCAAATCGTTACCATTCTTAATATTCTAAAGCCTTATATGGTTAAGCTAACAATAATCTCATCGAGTCAAAAGTACTCTGAAATTCCATTGGAAGACTCTATAAAAGACACCAACATACTCTCTTGATAAGTCAAACATAGCCACTTTTTCTTGCAGTGGTGGAATACATTGTTATTAGGTAAAGTAGTTGGCTTACCTAAGAGCCATAATATTAAAACTACATCCAATATTAGAATCACATTGACTTAAGATAGTTACAATATGATAGGTTTAGGGGAAATGAATCCATGTGATGGAATAATAAATTGATGTTGTCCATCTGGGATTCACTCTATTTATGTGCTTGCTGACTGTGGAATGTCAGAGAAAGTCACATGCATTATTTATGTTGTTCATTTTATGTATATTTTTACTGGGCATATGATTTTAATTCATATATGTTAAATGACTGCATGATACAACTTCACCCTATAAAATAACATTTTTTTTCCTGTGGCAATCACCTTTTGTAACAGCTAGGGCTATGTAGTTTTCTGTGGAATGAAGATATAATGGTTTACTTACCAATACCCTGTCATTAGAAGTTTAAATTGCGGTTCTTCCTTCCCTCCTTTCCTTCCTTCCTTCCTTCTTTCTTTCTTTCCTTATTACAAGTAAGATTATAATGAACATTTCCCTTCCTCTTTTGCATAGCTTTTTCTGCATTCCCAAAAGTAGGCTAAGAGTTATGAACATTTTAAAGAATCATGATAGTTATTGTCAAACCACTTTCCAATAAGGTAATTCCAGTTAACACTCTAACCAGCAGCAAGGCCTATTGAGAGTTGAATTAACTCATCAGCACAAGAAATATTTTTCATATTGTGTCTTTATTGTTTTTTTCTTACATCTCCATCCCTTTCTAAGGAGGAAAGATTAATGTCAATAACCTGAACACAGTTCTGGGGAACATGGGGATCAAGCTCAAAAATAAGGAGCGTAAAAGTGTGCTACAAAATCTACTTGTGGATGGTGAGCATTATAAACAATTATTTTGCTTTTAGGGGAGAGCTTAGAATCTTGGGATCATATATAAGAATTTCTAAAACTAGATTGATTTGAGGAGTTTAAGATATTTTTAAGAATCATGGAGAAGAACTTGGCCTTAAGGTAAAAAAGAAATCCTGTATTCATCTGTATTCATCTGAATTCATCTGTATTCATCTGAAATTATCACCCTACTCACAATGATTACTGCTGAGAGGATATTCACAGCTGATGTCATGCCAGAGAACGGTAGAGAGAAATAAACAAGGGAGCAGTGGGGGAAATGTATGAATGCCTAACCAAGAGAGCCCAAAATAATTGAGAGAAAAAAATATCCATGATAGGAACTAATAGAACATCATTAATATTTCCTCAAATATCCAATAATCCCATGTCACCACCATTTTGAGATAGATACAGGAGCTGAGAAACTTAAGAAAAGCTTATTGTGAATAGATGGAAGATGTGAAGCCCCTTGCTTAGTATCTGTGCTGGATGTAAGGTTCACCAAAAACAAACAAAACAAAATGAATTGACCTTTATGGATGATCTCTTTTGCCATACTTACAAGAAAGTCTCTGAAGACGTATGAACTGGAGATAATGTTTGTCATAGTCAGACCCTGTGTTCAAGGGACATGGGCCAAACACCGTTGTCCTTCTTACTAATAAGGAATCAAGCACCCAAACCAGGAAGTATAAATTTAAGGTGAACACAATTATTTAATAGAATATATAGACTTTCATTTGGCCCTACATCACAACTTTCCTGTCTTGTGTCATTGTCTGACTTTTTTATGTTTTGTATTACAGCTGATGGAAATGTTTCTCTGAAAAAAGTGATGAGTGATGTGACAGCAGTTATAGGCAAGTTAAAAAGTTATCATAAAGATTAAAATTCTAATTCTTTAATGACATTTTCCCATATTGTCTTTTCAGTGAACACATAAATCTATAAGCATATTACTAATTTCCATGACTCCCCCTCTACAAAATAACTAGAATATTTCCAATATCATTGCATGCACACATGGTTGCTTCCCTATTCTTTTACCATGCCTCCCCCACTTTTTGAGATAACACTATCCTGAATTTTATATTGCCTATTCTTTTAAAAAATCATAATTTTATTACCTATATAACAACATAGTCTTTCATTTTGCTTCATTTGCCTCTATAAAAATGCTTTCATAAATGATGTGCCATGTTCCCTAACACTAATAATGTGAGGGTTCTACAACTTGGTTTTTTAAAGATAATTGTGAGAAATATATAAAGAAAAGCAAAAAAATCATTGTCCAAAAAGTCAGGATAGTGATAACTTCTGGAGAAAGATTGTGGATAGGGATTGGAAATGACGATGAGAGATCCCCAGAGTGTTATCAGTGTTCTATTTCTTACCTAGATGGTGGTTACAAGGGTGTTGTTACAAGTGCTTGTGTCTAATTGTCCAGAGCCAGTCTTTGGGTTATCTGGATTAAAATTTTTTTTCTCATTTCTCTGTAGCAAGTCCTATATCCTCTAAAATACTTACCAATAATAATGCTTCTGATCTTTACCACTGAAAAAGCTGAAAATCTGTATCAAAGATAAACAAACTACTGGCCACACACCAAATCTAGTCTCCTGCCTCTTTTTATAAATAAAGTTTTATTGGAACACCGTCATATTCTTCATTTAGGCATTACTAATGGCTGCCTTTGTGCTACAATAGCAGAGTTGAGTAGCTGCAACAGAGGATCTATATCCTGCAAATTCTAAAATATTCACTATCTGGCTCATTACAGAAAAAGTTTGCTAATCCTTGATCTAGATTACCACAATAATAGTTGAAGTAAAAATTAGGATATTGGCCAAATAATCTAATAATTTTAGGACAAGCAGAGAGCAATATTAGGTCAACCTTTACATTCTAATATATAAGACAATTACCTAAATCCACAGTTTACTGAGAATTATGCTTTCTTAGCCCCAATGCTATAAAAGTGCATCTTTCTCTAGGGTAAAGGGAATAAATTCTAATTCTCTGCCTGCCCTTTACTCCACCAGGCAGGTCTTACTGTACTTTTGTCTTTTATCTAGCAGCCGGGGATGGTGATGTATAAATGTGGACAATTTTATTTCATCTTTTTGAATACTTAGATAATTAGAATATTCTAAAACCTAATAATACTTAGATACTTACATAATATTGTCAACTATACTTGCCATTTCTCTTTTTTAAAGGAGAAAAAGTCAATGTCAAAGATCTAAAAAATATTTTAGAAGACATTGGGATAGAATTCACACCTCAAGAATACCTGGAACTGGTAAAAAATCTTCCAGTTGATGGTAAGCATTTCAAATACTATTAGAGCTTTCAAGGGAGGTTAGTCCTGTGTGCTTAAGACAACTTAAAAAAAAAAAGAGCTATATTTATTACATATCCTAATTTTAAAACAACCACAAAAAGAATGTCTAAGAAATTTTAGCATGGCCTTGTTCTTCCTTTGGAAAGTGTAATTTGGTTCTTTCTTTGGGAATCAGCAACTCTATTTTCTTGAATCTTGCCTTTGGATATAAAATTTTCAGCGATATTGTTGTCGCCTTCAAAACTAAAAGTTAAGCTGAAAGATGTAAGAAAAAAGTAAGGGTGGGAGGAGTAGAAAGGAGTAGGAGAAAGAAGGAAAAGCCAAAGAAAGTGAAAGAAAGATATGTTCATATTCCATTATGGCATTTGTCACCATTTACTGGCTTTGCACTCAGACACAGCACTCAGAGTTTTCTCCATTCTATGGTTTCAGATTCATTGGAGGGTAAAAATCAAAGTTATCTCTAAGGCAAATCATTTAAAAGTATCTTTGTGAAATTATACATTTGTTCTGTCTCTTAAATATCTATAATCACTTTATCTGTGATATCAATTGTGCCTTTTCTTACAGATTATGGAAATGTATATAAAAATAGATTGCTAGATGATGTGAAATCTTTCAATGGTAAGTAACATGATGAAAAGAAAGATAAATAAGATTCTCCTGCCTCATATTTGTATTATCATTTGGCTGTTCTCTTGTGGATCTTACCACCTCTCATCTGAACTGATTTTGCCATTTTGAATATAGATGCTGTGTTCAAAATCTTTCATTTTGCTCCTTAGTAAGTTTGGTTTTTATCAAATTTCGTTTAAGAGCAGATTTAAATCTGGGTCTACATGGAAAATGTGAGGTAAAGAATTGGCAGTTGTTCAGGGCATTTCAGTGACTAGAAGAACTAAACTGAGCATTTATGCCCCACCTACCAGAAAGAAGTTTTCAGTTTGTTGTCTCTACCATTATAATTCACTGGAAATGAATTTGGACTTTGTAGGATTGTCCTCAAAAGCAAAGAAGAGGTTATAATTCTAATTTCACTTTGTCCACCTTTGTGGACACTTGAGTGTGGAGTCGTTGATATTTTTGCTGCTAGCCATGGTGTGTGAGGATTCATTGAAATTTTCTCCTTCAGGCAAGTCATTACATTCCTCTTGTGTTCCGGATTCTTTCTTTAGGTGGGAAAGTTGATGTTAGTAACCTGGAAGACATTTTAGGAAACATGAAAATCAAGCTCCCAGATGAGAAACTTAAACATTTGTCACAAAACCTACCGACTGATGGTGAGCATCATAGATATTAGAGAACTTCTAAGAGAAATTTAGATTTGTAAGTTTATGTCTGAGAATTCCTGGAACTAGATCTGTTTGGGTGCTAATGTGACTTTTTAACTCTTTAAACATAAAAGAAAATTTTGATTCAGTGTATTTTCATTAATCTCAGGATGCATGGTACATGTGTTAGAATGAGTTATAGATGATAAATATTTACTTGAAAGAAGCTGGAAGAGGGCTTATTACCCACAGAGAACAGATTGCTAATTTCAGATTAACTGCATGATTTAAATATCTTTTAAAAGTCTTGTCACCCACAAACCATAAGAGACTCTTAATCTCAGGAAACAAACTGAGGGTTGCTGGAGGGGAGGCGGTTGGAAGGGATGAGGTGGCTGGAAGATGGACATTGGGGAGGGTATGTGCTATGGTAAGTGCTGTGAATTGTGGAAGACTGATGAATCACAGACCTAAACAAAACCTGAAACAAATAACACATTATATGTTAATAAAAAAAAGAAGTTAAAAAAGTCTTGTCACCCAAATGCCATATGATTTTACTCATATATGGAATTTAAGGAACAAAACAGATGAACATAGGGGGAGGAAGAGAGAGAGGCAAACTGTACAACAGACTCTTAACTATAGAAAACAAAGGGGTTTTGTTTTCTGAGGGTAGATGGAGGGAGGTGAACAGGGGGATGGGTTAAATGGGTGATGCACTTGTTATGATGAGCACTGGGTGTTGTATGAACGTGATGAATCACTAAATTCTGTACCTGAAACTAGTATTATACAGTATGTTAACTAACTGGAATTTAAATAAAAACTTGAAAAAGAAAAAAAAAAAGTCTTGTCACCCAGCTATGCATTCTTGTTGGAGGAGGTAATCAAAAGGGTGTGACTACTAGGTGAGCCTTGAGCTGGACCCAGGCAACCAGAGGCTCCTCACTTCCTCCCCTGTCCCTGGAATATGTGCTCTGCCCACCATTCTTACAGTGGGAGCCATGTTTAAGGATACAGTCTTGAGGGAGCAATGTGTTTTGAAGCCATCTGGACAGTATACATGACCAAACCCAGTTAAGGCCTCTGTGAACTTTTAAGATTCAGGAGAGTAGATGCAGAGAACTACTCATCCTGCAGCCACCCAGGAGAAGCTTTGTATGTAAATTCCCTTGCTTATTAAATCTGGAATGGTCTGCCTCTTTAGTC
The DNA here is from genome assembly GCA_028534135.1 of Potos flavus. Lineage (NCBI taxonomy): Eukaryota > Metazoa > Chordata > Mammalia > Carnivora > Procyonidae > Potos > Potos flavus. The sequence continues at coordinate 14,035,942 of CM052891.1, read as the reverse complement.
TCTCTCTGCCCTCTGTTTATGGGGGCCAATTTTAGATTTCATCCAGGAAGCTTTCAAGGTTGTGAACCAAGAGTTTCTCTATACTTATATGATATACCAACTTCCTGATCCTTTCTCCCTGTCTTTTGGCACTGGCTTATGTTATTCCTTCCTGGTCTATGTTAGGAACTTTTAAACAGCAATGTTTTACCTTCTCTTTAAAATAGTCTTCTAGATGTGGTCCATATATACAACGGAATATTACTCAGCCGTCAGAAAGGATGAATACCCACCATTTGCATCAACATGGATGGAACTGGAGGGCATTATGCTAAGTGAAATAAGTCAAGCAGAGAAAGACAATTATTATATGGTTTCACTCATATGAGGAACATAAGGAATAGCACAGAGGACCATAGGGAAGGGAGGGAAAACTGAAGAGGGATAAATCAGAGAGGGAGATGAACCATGATAGACTATGAACTCTGGGAAACAAACTGAGGGTTTCAGAGGGGAGAGGGGTGGGGGGATGGGATAGTCAAGTGGTGGGTATTGAGGAGGGCATGTGTTGTGATGAGCATTGGGTGTTACATACAACTAATGAATCATTGAACACTACATCAAAAACTAATGATGTAAAAAAAAATTTTAAAAACTGATGTACTGTATAGTGGCTAACTGAACATAATAAAAAAATAAATAAAAATAAAATAGTCTTCTAGGAGTACCTGGCTGACCCAGTCAGAAGAGCATGCAACTGTTGATATCAGGGTTCTAAGTTCGACCCCCACATTGAGAAATTACATAACATACATACATTTAAAAAATAGCCTTCTAGGGGTGCCTCACTCATTGAGCCAGTTAAGCATCTGACTCTTGGTTTTGGCTCAGGTAATGATCTCAGGGTCCTGGGAGGGAGCCCCACACTGGGCTTTGTGCTGGGCACAGAGTATGCTTGTCCCTCTCCCTCCCCCTGCTTGCACTCTCTCTTTCTCTCTCTCAAGTAAATAAATAAAATCTTTTAAAAAATAGTCTTCTAATTTTCTTACTCTAATTACCAAGAAATATACTCCTCATATTCATCAAAAATACCAATCCCTGCCTTTCTACATTTTCTTTCCATACATAACTGTCTTTTAACTTTACTTCTTTCACTGTCCAGCTGCTCTCTCTGCCATATCTACTCTAGAAAACTCCCAACATTTGATCATCTCAGTCATTCAGATCTTCACTTCTATTGCTGAGCCTTGCTAAAGAAAATCATATAATCTTGCAGATTAGTGGCCCTCTAAATTCATTTCCTCCTGGATAGTACAAGGATCTAAGAACATTTTAACTACAGGGGTGCCTGGGTGGCTCAGTGGGTTAAGCATCTGACTTCCGCTCAGGTAATGATCTCAGGGTCCTTGGATCGAGCCCCATGTGGGCTCCCTGTTCAGCAGGGAGTTTACTTGTCCCAGTCTCTCTGACCCTCCCCCACTCATGCTCTCTCTCTCAAATAAATAAATAAAATTTAAAAAAAAAAAAAAAAGAACATTTTAATTCCATTTTCCCTTCCCTACATTAATGTTGTTTCATGTCTTTTAATACTATCTTATATTCTTTTACCTCAGCAAATATTATTAGAGCAATGTTTTATTTATTTATTTATTTATTTATTTAAAAGATTTTATTTATTTATTTGACAGAAAGCGAGTAAGCATGGACAGGGGGAGGGGCAGAGGGAGAGGGAGAAGGAGAAGCAGACTCTCTGCTGAGCAAGGAGCCTGATATGGGACTCGATCCCAGGACCCTGGGCTCATGACCTGAGCTGAAGGCAGACGCTTAACTGACTAAGCCACCCAGGCGCCCCTAGAGCAATGTTTTATAAAGTCAATATTCATTCAGATTTACCCACTTTTGCCTTTTCTTTGTTATTCATTCTTTCTTTTACTTCAGACCTTTCATTTGGGATAATTTTTCTTCTGCTTGAAGTAATTTCCTTTATTTAGGATCTGCTAGTGACAAATTATGATTGGGAGGAGTTTTGGCATAAAACGTCTTTATTTTACTCTTATTTTTGTTTTTGTTTTTTGAAGATTTTATTTATTTATTTGACAGAGAGAGAGATCACAAGTAGGCAGAGAGAGGGGGAAGCAGGCTCCCTGCTGAGCAGAGATCCCGATGCAGAGCTCGATCCCAGGACCCTGAGATCATGACCCGAGCCGAAGGCAGAGGCTTTAACCCACTGAGCCACTCAGGCGCCCCTTACTCTTATTTTTGAAAGATATTTTCTCTTGGTTTAAAATTCTAGGTGGACAGTTATTTTCGTTCAGCTCATTGAAGTTATCATTCCACCGTCGTCTTCTTTATAACGTTGCTGATGAGAAGTCAGCTGTGAATCTGTTGGTTTTTGAAGAATAATCTTTCTTTTCTTTTAAAACATTTCTCTTTAGTTCTGAAGTTTCACTATAATGTGAAAGATAGGAATGGATTTCTTTCCGCTTATTCTCCCTGGGATTCTTTGGGACTTCTGAGTCTGAGAATTGGAATCTTTCATCAGATCTGGAAAATTCTCAGCCACTGTCCCTTCCAACATTGTCTCTATCCCATAGGCTTTTTCCCCCCTAGAATTCCAATTAAATGTATATTAAACCTTTTTCCTCCATCATCCATGACACTTAACCCGTCTTCATTATTTTCTATGTTTTTCTTCCTGTGGGTCATTCTGGATGATTTTGCCTGACCTGACTTCCAGTACCCTCACTCTTCAGCTCTGTCTTGTCTGCTATCACATCTAGCTATTTACCTCTTGATTTCATTTCTTGTATTTCTGTTGTTTATATTCTTTTTTTGTATTTTGTTGTGTATTCTTTTGTTTTTTATTCTCAATTTCCAGAAATTCAACTTAGTTTTCTTTCATCTAGTAGCTCATGTTTTATAGTTTTCTGCAGATATTTTCAAGTTTACATAGTTACCTTATAATCTTGGTCTCATAATTCCAATTAATAAATTGTTTGTGGATTTTTCTTTTCTTGCTATTGTTTCTTCTGATTCTCACTTATGGTGTCCTTATTTCCCTATGCGTTTGGTTATTTACTATATGCTGTTCAATGTCACTGAAAAATTACTCTGAGAATTCTTTAAGACCTAAAATGAAATGCATTCCTCCAGAAAGGATTTGCTTTACTTCCTATTCACTTGAGTTTACGATCCGTCAGAGACATTTCAATTATGATGTTTTATTATTAACCCCTCATAAGCTTCCAGGTTATAATTTCCTTTCCTCAGCTCTGCTAAATTAACCATTACCTTACTTGCTTTCTAATTTCTAAATATTTGTGAAGTTTCTTGTTCACTGTTATCTCCTCTCCTATATTGTTGGGTTTTTTTTGTGAGTGATTACATTTTTATTCCTTTCCTATCATTTTATTGAGATTTTATTCCTTTCCTATCATTTATTTTTTCTTCTTCTTGGAAGAAAAATATTAAAAAAAAATATTTTGGATATTAAAAAAAAAAGATTTTAAAACATTACCCTAGCCAACAAATTGATCAATTTATTTTCTTTTTTTAATTAATTAATTTTATTTTTTCAGTGTTCCAAGATTCATTGTTCATGTACCACACCCAGTGCTCCATGCAATACGAGCCCTCCTTAATACCCACCACCAGGCTCAGCCAACCCCCCACTCCCCTCCCCTCCAAAACCCTCAGTTTGTTGCTCAGAGTCCATGATCTCTCAAACTATTTATTTTCTAAGAGATGATATTAAATAATTGAATTCCAGACTGAGATCTCCAATTAAAAACCGAGAGACCAGAAGCTATTGGGTTTAATCATCAGGCTAGAGGATATTATATACATATGGAGCAAAATATAAGTATTTATTAAACCCAGATCAAACAAATAGTATTCTGCTTCCCTCAATGATTCCAATTATCATCATATACATGATTATCCATTATACTTTTGCTGTCGATCCTGTGAAATCAGCACAAATTTTCCTTGCTATTTTAGAATAAAAAGTAAAAGAGAGATTTCTTTTTTTTTTTTTTTAATTAACACATAATGTATTATTTACCCCAGGGTACATGTCTGTGGATCCTCAGGCTTACACATTTCACAGCACTTACCATAGCACATACCCTCCTCAATGTCCATAACCCAGCCACCCTATCCCTACCCGCCCCTAACCCCCAGCCACCCTCAGTTTGTTTCATGAGTTTAGGAGTCTCTTATGGTTTGTCTCCTTCCTGATCCCCTCTTGTTTCATTTCCCTCTCCCACCCCCCACAACCCCCCACCCTGCCTCTCGAATTCTTCATATCAGAGAGATCATATGATAATTGTCTTTCTCTGATTGACTT
>CM052891.1:13954899-14031115 GCA_028534135.1 Potos flavus | reverse complement strand
TTGTATTTCTCTGATGCCGAGTGATGTTGAGCACTTTTTCATGTGTCTGTTGGCCATTTGAATGTCCTCTTTGCAGAAATGTCTGTTCATATCTTCCGCCCATTTCTTGATCAGATTATTTGTTCTTTGGGTGTTGAGTTTGAGTAAAAGAGAGATTTCTGAAAACGTGTCCTGATAGAGAAGCTGAAAGAAAGATCAAAAGTTTCTTCTTACCTAGGCTTAGTGGAATAAGTAATAAATGAAGACTCTGTGAGGACAGGAGCCGTGTCTGTGTTGCTCAGTGCTGTATCTGCCAGTGTCTAGCACATGTATGCAGATATTTGATACTCTATAAATATTTGTTGAATGAATGAAAAATTGAATTAATTAAGTAAGTATATGTCTAGCCACTATTCAAGGCTTTCAACGAGGACTTTCCAGTTATGGGAATCAATAGGTGTTAGCTGATAGTTCACTGGAAGTTTTAAATAAAATGACCTTGTGCTGTCCATGTAGCTCGAGCCCCCAAGGGGCAAATCAGCGTATGGAGAGGGCAGACTAGAAACTACCCCAAAGGGAGAATGGGATTCCATAATAATAAATAGTGTATTTTTTGGTAAGAAAAATGTTAATAATATGCATAATTTCTAAGTTTGGGATGTTGCCCTGTAATATACTGCATCTGCAATCCTAGAAAAATATCCTAATATAGGAGCTTAATTCTGTTATTCTAACATGTTCCATTTCACTGTTTAATTTAAGTGTTTTGTTGTTGTTTTTTTTTAAATTTTATTTTTATTTATTTATTTGAAAGAGAGAGAGAATGAGAAAGAGCACGAGAAGGGAAAGGTCAGAGGGAAAAGCAAGCTCCCCGATCCTGGGACTCCAGGATCATGACCTGTACCTGATCATGACCAGTTTAACCAACTGAACCACCCAGGTGCCCCTAATTTTAAAGTGTTTAATATTACTATGTGCAAAGCATTATGCTACTTACTGGGCTAGGATGTCTAGGTGGGTTACAGAATACATACATTCTTTTCATTTAAAGGCACTCACAATCTTTGAGTATCTAATGAACATATCTACTATAAAAAATGCAAAAAAAATAAGCTAAATTGACAGTGTTGGTAATGGAGAATGTTCAAAAGAGAAATAGCTAGACTTAATCTTCCAAATAGAAGTTTTGCTCTTGTTCCGGGGATCTGGTATAGTAGGTGGTATAAAGTGAAGAGAACAAGCCTGAGGAGAGAGATGTTCCATGGTGTGGAGAGGTTGAGATATTAAAAGAAAGCAGAGAATAAATAATGAAATTAACAGTAAACATTTTTAGAGAGTAGTTTTCTTTTTCTTTTTTTTTTAAGATTTTATTTATTTATTTGTCAGAAAGAGAGCACAAGCAGGGGGAACAGCAGGCAGAGGGAGAAGCAGGCTCCTCTCTGAGCAAGGAGCCCAATGTGGGACTCGATCCCAAGACCCTGGGATCATGACCTGAGCTGAAGGCAGACGCTTAACCGACTGAGCCACCCAGGCGCCCTAGAGACTAGTTTTCTGTTTCATGCTTATCTACATATGTGTCTTCAACAACAAATCATAGAGAAAAAATTATTTTGCTCTGTTTAACAATTTTTTTCAATCAGTACACAATTGTATCTGTCTGAATTATGGCTTATTTTTTAGCTTCTGGGATGGCTGATCTGCATAAACTGCTAGAAGAAATAAGGAAATTCACAGGTGAGCAAGATATTTTCTGAAAAGATGTAAAACTAAAATGCAAATACTTCACATTCACATACATATTTAAGGTTGTGTTTTCTTATTCTGTCATTGACCTTTAACTTCTATTTTTTTAATGATTAAAGTTTGATTCTAATGGCATGAAGATTACATTGGATTATTTATGTTTTGGCAAAAATGCTGTGGTGCTCTCTTTCTATAACAAGTTCTGTATGCTCTGAAACTTCATTTTTATTTTGTGACTCATTCCAATGGGCAACACACCTGTTCATTCATTTAAAATATTTAACTAACATCTACTGTAACCCAGTAAATTTTAAGATGAAACTTTGATAGGGATACAAATAATGTGGGCAGTGAAGATAATCTATCTCACAAGTCAGGCAAAGCAAAGAGTAACAGATTTTAGTGATAATAAAATTTAGATTAGGTAGCTGCCTATGCATAACTTAGATCACTTTGCCTCCTATATATTCCTTTACTGTGATCTGGGCTAATTCTTCTGAGGTCATTAAGAGCATTAGAAATAAGCATTTTATTTAGAACTCGGAAAGAACTTCTGATAACTGTAGATAACCCAGTGCAAGCTTAGACATTCATCATTTGGATTCAGTAGGCAATACAGTTTCTCATCTGTTACCATTCCTATCTTTTAAAGGAGGAAAAGTTGAACCCAAGGACATACACAAAGCACTGAGAACCATGGGGATAGAGCTCACAGATAGAGAGCTCTTGGGGCTGTTAAAAATGTTGCCAGTTACTGGTAGGTAGTTTATATACTGCTGTGTATGTATGGAGTATCTGTGTGCTGGTATAAACTTTGGTGTGAGAGCATCTAAAGAATGGAATCATCTGGTCTCCTGTAAAAATCTAAAAAGCAAAAAGATCAACCTTTAGTTGTAAAGAAATTATGACTTTGATATTTAGGTAGTTTTGAGAGGCTATGATATCTTCAAACCTGGGTCCTGCCATTAGGAGTATCATTACTCTGGGGCACCTGGCTGGCTCCGTTGGTATAGCATGTGACTCTTGATCTCAGGGTTGTAATTTCGAGCCCCATATCGTGTGTAGAGATTACTTAAAAATAAAGACTTTAAAAAAAAAGTATCATTACTCTGAGGTTAATGAAGCTTAATCTGGGCAAAGAGAGAAGGCTAAATTAGCAGGTAGTAGAGGATGGAAAAGGAGAAATCAGAGTGGGGAAGAAGGTATCTCTGTTTCAGTGTAGAAGAATGGTCAGACTGTCCACATTAAGAATTTTCTTTTCATCTTATTTTTTCTTACTTATGAGGAAGGTATATGGGCCTGGGAAATGCAGGCACAGAACTTAAGAAGATATTTTTAAAGTATGTATTTATGAAAGTATGCTCTTCCTACTCTTTTTTTTCACTGTCCATATAACCTTTTTTCTTACCTTAAATGTGTCTTATTTCACAGCCGATGGAAAGGTAGAGAAAAATACACTGCTCAATTATATAAAAGCTTTTCCTGGTAAGTGAGAATCTCAATAAAAGGGAAAGTAAAACTAAGATCCGCAGACTTTACCTGAACTTTTAAAAGACCTTATCATTATACAATAATTACATTATTGATTTTATTATCCCATTAGCCTGTAGATCTGCTTAAGATGCAACTACTACATCCTATGTGGTAACTTAGAGTTCTCTGGAATTAAAAAATTTTCAAAATCTATTTGCTATCCAGAGCTCTAGTTATTGTCTAACATAATTAATGAGGTTCACCATATATATATATATAGTATGAAATATATATATATATATATAGTATGAAAAGGTAGCATGTGGAATTAATATATAAATACAATTATGATTTTTTTCTAAACACATCTTTCCTGCAAACTCTATAAAGGACCCCTAACATGAGATTGGCAGAATATATTCTATTCCTGGCTTCCACAATAAATCTCTTTTGTGGAATGTGTTGAACATGTCCCACATGTAGCCCTAAACAGCTTTTTTTTTTTCATTATTGTCCTGTGGCTTTGTTTCATTGGGTGTATGAATATAGCCAGCATTTTCCTTGGATATTAGTTCCTATGTTTTATCCCTAATCCTTCTTCCCTGAGGTGGAAAGTGTCGCACCTCTAAAATAGAAAGCGTTCTGGAAAACTTGGGTTATGAGCTGGAGGATGTGGAACTTGAGGACCTGCGGAATCGTCTGCCAACTGAGGGTGAGCATGTTCTTGTGCCTTTAGGGAGAGTGAGCTCCTCTAATAAAACTTCCAAAGGTATTCATGTGGGAAAAGATATTAACTCAGATCATTAGTGTTTAAATCAGAAAACAGCGACTCCCCCCTCCAGGACTAAATTCCTAGATGCCAACTAGAAATTGACAGATCTAAGAAGCGGGTGGAGAAATGAAACAAAGGAAAGTTAAAGAAGAAATTTTACAACAGCCAGAAGAAAAAAATAAAAATAAAAATCCCTTAAATCACCATAAATTTTAACTAGACTAAAAGAAGGAACGTATAATGGCAGAAAAGACCGTAATCACTTCCCCAAATCTTTACTTGTCTTGAAGATTATCTTCAGGTGGGAGGTATTTTTCATTGGCCCTTCTTATTTCTGGGACTTCCTCCAACATTGTATGGATACACCTTCTCCACACTTCTTGCTCCCTCTTCTGGCAGAATTCTTAAGCTTATCTGTCTTCTCTGGTTGTTACAACACATCAGGCGGGCTATTGAAAGAAAACCTCTCTTGTTTTCCAAAAGGTGGAGCTACAGCTCAAGTTTGTGGTTTCTTCCTTGCCCACAGACCCTGGGGTGTTTTCTGAGGGCGCTCCCTGTTTATTCTCACTACCACATTCACGAGCAGGCACAGGCGGCTCACAGCAGAGTTGGGGGGAGGTGGGGATTTAGCGGGTTTTGGAAGTGCCCATAGGCCAGGTGTGGGGTTCTTCAAGTGAGGTTCTTCAGCAGTTCATGGACAGGCTTCCCTACTGAGTCCTGAAGGCGGTCAACAGAAACATTTGTTTAATGCTCTTTAATATTATCTGCCTATTCCTGATCTCATCCTTTTCCCCAGTCACAGAGGCCCCACCTCAACACTTTGGGTGCTGCAGAGGAAAAACTGGCTTCTCTCGCAGCATTACACACAACTGGGGTAGCTAGGAAATCACTCTCAGCTCTCCCTCCCCTCCTCCCCCATCCTGGGGAGAGATTGCCACCAGCTAGTGCAGCTCGGCAGTGTCTGTGTGTTGCCTTGGGGGTGGGGCAGCCCTGGCAGGATTCCTCTCACCCTCTCCAGTGCGTCCAAACTCATATTGTTTTGCTCCAGTGGAGTGCTGGAATCTCCCCTCAGGAAAGCTGGACCTCCACAAAGCCTTCCCATTGTGGGTGTCTGCCTAAGTCATCACCCTCCTGGATTTCCCAACCACAGCTGAGAGAGTCTGTGGCTGGTTCTGCAACCTGTACTATGGTCTGTCTCCTTGTTACCCAATACCCATGTGGGTAAATTTCTTTGGGTTCCTCGGCAAAGGGTGCTGGATCCCACGGTGCCCACAGAGATACTTTTGTTCATGGATGGATGCTGAATTTAGTTGTTAAAAAGGGGGACAAAAAGGAGGGATTTCTTATGCTGCCATGATGCTGACATTATTCCTCAATAATTATTAAGTATGAACTGCTGCTATACACCACAAACAATATTTGGCACTTGAAATAGATTATCGATAGTCCTCAAAACAACTCCGAAAGGTAGATTGTTATCATAGTTACCCTTATGTGGAAATTGGGGGTCAGTCACAGAAGTTAATTGACTTGCTCAAATCCACATGGCTGCTCAGTGGCAGAGTGAAGATGTTGGTCCTAAAGAAGCCTGTATGGGTTTATATGACTTCAAAGATTTGCTCTTTCTACTAAATAATACTGCCTTGTATAAGAGAGGTAAGCAGGGCTTCAAAGACTAGGATATGAATGATACCCTCAGGGGGCTGTGTGATGTGGCCCTAGAAATGAGATTTTCAACCAGTAATTACACAAATTAAATGAGGGATTCAGAAAAGATTGGAAATCTTGATGGCTGTGGAATTGGAGCATGAAGAATGTACTGAGTAAAGGCTGAACATGGAAGTAGTCGCCTACAATATTTTAGGTAGGTGAACACATTGATATTACAGTATACATTGCTTTTAAATCCTGTGATAGTAAGGTAGCCAAGCATCATGGTACTCCTGGATTCTAAAGTAGAACAAGCCAAATGGAAAGCAAGTCCTATTACAGTATACATTGCTTTTAAATCCTGTGATAGTAAGGTAGCCAAGCATCATGGTACTCCTGGATTCTAAAGTAGAACAAGCCAAATGGAAAGCAAGTCCAGCAATACTTTTAAAACTTCCTAGCACTGCTGGTGTTTACCGAAAGAATACAAAAATACTCATTTGAAGGGATACACGCACCGCGATATTTATTGCAGCATTATCAACAACAGCCAAATTATGAAAAGAGCCCAGATGTCCATCGACTGATGGACTGATGAATGGATAAAGAAGATGGGGTGTATATATATACAATGGAATATTACTCAGCCATGAAAAAGAATGAAATCTTGCCATTTGCAACGACATGGATGGAACTAGAGAAAATTTTGCTAACCGACATAAGTCAGTAAGAGAAAGACAAATACCATATGATTTCACTCATGTGCAATTGAAGATATAAAACAAGCAATCATGGGGGAAGAAAAGAGAGAGGAAAACCAAGAAACAGACTTAATTATAGAGAACGAACCGGTGGTTATCAGAGGGGAGGTGGTTGGGGGATGGGTTAAATAGCTGATGGGGTTCAAGGAGGGCACTTGTGATAAGCACTGGATAATGTATGGAAATGTTGAATCAATAAATTGTACACCTGAAACTAAAAACAAACAAAAACTTCCTAGCTCTGCTATGTATAGAATTTAGTATTTTATACTACAATTTCTTCTGTGTTATATATTTATCATATTTAGAATTGGATCCATCAATTCCATGCTTATCTGGGATACATTTATAGAATAAATTGGGATAAGTTTCTAAATTTCAGTGTTTTGTTTTACAATATAAGGTGTTTATAATGTTTTCTGGATCTGAGTCAGTATGACTGGGTCTCATTTGTACATTATCTTACAGATGAAAAGGTTAAACTGAATACGCTCATGAAAAATGTAGATCCATTCAAAGGTGAGTGAAAGCTTAGAGGAAAGTCATTATATTCTGATGCTTCTCTGTTATGCTTTCAAACATTTTATTCCTATTATACTGACATTCTTCTTCTTCTTGGTATGTTAATGGTATCTTTTATATAATGACCCAGATTACTTTGGGACTATATACTTTTTGAGCAAAACTACTGAATTTTTATGTCTTAGTAAAATATCCTGTGTTCTCTGGAATTTTTTTCAATACCGCATATCACTTTCCATTGTTTGAACAGCCAAAAATCTATGTTACCACAATAATTGGCATGATAAAACATTGGTATATATCTTTTTTCTGAATAACTTATCACATAGGCAAATAAAAAGTAGTATAGATGCCATCTTTATAGAATTATTTATATAGTTATTTATATAAGTGGTTCTGGTCTCTTATACAACTCCCATTTCAGAGTGTCAATTGATCCCACTTTCATAAGAGCATTCAAAATGTATTTTTTTCCTCTCTAGAATTATGAGATTTAGTTCTGTGTTTTATATTCTCTTAGAGTCTTGACTCAGCACTTTTGTCAACCCTGCTCTCAATGCTGCAATTAAACTTAGATGAAATTCATAATTTAGAATCATTTATCACTCTTAAGGTTTTCATCAGTCATAATTTCCATCTTTTCAAAGGAATCAAGATTCATGTTGATGAAGTAGGTGATGTTTTGAAAAACATAGGGATAGAACTCACACCTAAGGAATGCTGGAATCTGCTAAAAACTCTGCCAATTACTTGTGAGCATTTCTGATACTGCTGTGGCCTTTATGATAATGTAGTTTGAGTGTATGTATTGTTGGGGTAGGTGGGGAATCATTAAATTTTTATTAAGTATATATTTATAGTCAATGTATTTATTGAGCACTTGTTAGGTTATGGGATTAAAGACAAAAATCTTTGCCCTCATGGAGGCTATTGTAGGGGATGGAGCTGACTCTACTGGGCTTTAGCTTGAGAACTTCATGAAGAAATTAGATTTTTAAATTGATAAATTTTAGTTTAGGATATTGACTTTGAAATGTCTGACAGTCCTAAAGCATAGAGAGAAAGAAGTTGTGGAGGAGAGAGGAAGTCATGTAAAAAAAGTAAAATCAAAGAGATGCAAAGTTTCAGAATGGTAAAATGGATTAATTTAAAACCTTACTCTATTCCTTCCCTTTATTCTTAAAACCAAGGAAGAGAAGGATGTGTGGATAAGGAGTTAGATAAATTTGTAAGGCCAATCATGTGACATTATTGTCTATGAAATAGTCTGGGGGCACCTGGGTGGCTCAGTTGGTTAAGTGTCCAACTCTTGGTTCCGCTAGGGTCATGATCATGGGGTCCTGGGAGAGAGCCCAGTGTAGGGGAGTCTGCTTCCCCTCTCTCTCCCTCTGCCCCTACCCCCACTCATGCACTCACTCTCTCTCTTTCTAAAATAAATAAATAAATCTTAAAAAAAAGAAAAGAAAAAAGAAATAGTCTGTATTCTTGCTATGAATTCCTGTGTCACTTTCTCCATGACATCAATTTTGACTTCTCTTATAGCTGATGGAAAGGTGTATCGCAGTCGGTTGCTAGATGGTTTAAAGACTTTCCATGGTGAGTGATAAACATAATAAGATAAGAATAAAAATAAGATAAAAATAAGAAATCAAGTAAAAATAAGATCTTGAAGTTTTGTGTTTCCTTTTGGAAATCTTTTTAATTGCTTAATGATAACAATAGCTAATTTCTCTTGATTATAATGCCAAGCACTGTCCTAAATACTTTACATCTAGCAACTCATTTAATTATCACAAAAGTCGTAAGAGATATGTACTTAACATTAGCACCATTTGATAGGTGGGAGATACTGACTCACTTGCCAAAGATCACACAGTTTCAGCACTGGAAGAAGATTTGAACCCGTATTTGTAACCACTCTGTGAAATTTAACAGTTAGGTTATTAACCTTTTTCATTCTCCTTTATGACTTATAACTCAAGTTCAAGTAACCAGTAAATTTGTAGAAATAGTTTACTATTATAGTGGCAGATTTCAAACTCAGTAGCGAGAATTATGGCTATGGTTTCTGACATATCCCCCCATTATGAATAAGAAATGAAGAATGAGTAATTGGCCTCACTTATTTTCTTTGCTTTAGATGTCTATAATGAATTTTAACAGGATGTCTTATAACATGTGTAAGAGACATGTTCTTTTCTTCACATTCCCCAGCCCTGCCCCCTGCCACCCTAGTTTTGTGTTTTGCTTGAACATCTGCATTGCAACTTTGCTTTTCTCCCTCCCATTAGAGTTTGGTGCATAGGCTTAACTAGAATTCTTTTAATTTTAAACATAATTTCACATTTTTATTCCACCTCTTTCTTTATTAAGGTGGGAAAATTTTAGAGAATAAAATAGAAACCATTCTGGAAAACTTGAACTATGATCTTGAAAAGAAAGAAATCCAAGATCTACGCAATCATCTGAAAAGTGACAGTGAGTATTTCATTTATCACTTACACTTCCTGTCAGAAAAATCTTTGAAATCTTCTCAGGAAATCTGAATACTCTTATTCAATTTCAATTAGAAAGTTAGAAGTACTTATTGAGTTATAATCCTTGAGGATGAGAAATGACTTCTGATTATTATTCTCAATATTGTCAGAGGACCAATAGGACAAATTTAGCTAGGAAAAACAAAACAGCACTTCAGAGGAAAACAACAGAAGTTGTTGAAATAGATGTCAGAAAAGGTCAGAAATTGACAAAACCAAATGAGGAGGTAAAAAAGGTTTGGAATTGTTTAGTATGTAATGTACAACTAGAGGTGATCATATTCTCATTTAACAAATATGAATGTCATATTGGGTTAAAATAGAGGCTTTAGACCAATAATATGGCATGAAAGAGATATCTTTTAAGTGAAAAGGATCAAATGGAAAAGAATTAAAGATCTAATTTAGTGTTTGTTAAAACACCTTCTTTAGAATTCTATAGTGTTGTTGAACATAAAAGAAAATGTTTAAATCAACTAATTTCTTCTATGTAAGGAATGACAACTTGGAAAATTTCATGGAAAAAAAGGGATCTTATTCCCGACAACAATACATATTTTGTTTACTTATGATTTATGATTTGTATTTTCAGATAATGGAAAGATCGCACTGAACTCCTTTATGGGTACAGCAAATTTATTTTCTGGTGAGTGTGAGAAGTAATGATGAAAGATGTAAAATCCAGATCCTTTGTTGTACGTACATACCATATTTTAATTGTATATCCCGGTATTCCAAAACTATACACAAGCCTTATTTTACCAGTATACTGATGACACGTTTGTTTTTAAGAATATAGATAGACGTTTTATTACCTGTGGTTTTAGAAGTATTGTTTTCTTAAGAAGTGTATTTTATTATAGGCTGGTTGGCTTGTCCCTATTTTTTTTAGAGCATTAATAAAAACATTCTTTTGACAAGCCTTAAAGGAATCATGTTATCTTTTAACCCCTTCTTGTGATGCAATTAGGTAGGCCCCATTGTGTCCTTGCTCTTCTGCAGTTACATCTCTAACGAGTTGAAATAGTGCTGTTTTATTATAATTATCTTAAAGTAGAATTATTATGTATGAAAATTCACATATCACATTTCCCATCTTTTTAAAGGTGGTAAAATTAATGCCAGTGACACAAAACTTTATCTGGAAAATGTAGGGATTGAATTAACAAGGAGAGAAAGCCAGGAGCTGCTGAACATACTGCCATTGGATGGTAAGCATTTCAGGCATTGCAGTGGATTTCAGAGAGTATTTAGTTATTGTATAAAATTCTGGAAGCATAACTCTTTAAAGTACTGTTAAAAATTTTTAAAGGAATAACATCAGCAACATGGCATGTAAGTTGTCCCTCTTCTTTAATCCTCCTTTTTGATCAATGAATTGGACTCCCACACCCAAGAGTGTTTTGGGAACTAACACTTTACTCCAAGGGACCCAGGAGGAGCCTCGCTCACCAGTGCAACTGGTAAGAGACAGGCAACCTCCATACAGGGCTGCAGAACCAACACAGTCAGCAAAATTGCCTACACCTCTCTCACTGTTGTCAGGCAAAGAAAAGGTGAGTGCTGACCCAGGCATGAGAACTTGCAGAAGTCCAGCCTTCCTGGAGGAAGACTCCTGCACAGCATCAGAGAAAAAACAAGAAAGAAAAATATGAGGTTGGCCACAGTGGAGGCAGTAAGAGAAACTTTCCAGGCACCACTCTCCCCCAAAGGAGTGATACATCGGCCACAGTGACCTCTCCCACGGGGGAAAGAAAAGCAGTGAATGAGTGCTTGGCTACCCCAGCAGAGCAGGACCAGCTGGGGAAACCCATATCTCTCCGCCAGCACCCCGAGCACTAAGTGGGGAGCTCTCTGACTGGGAAAGAGGCAGAGATGATTTTCAGTTGGCATTCAAGAGATTACGCTCAGCAGGAAGTCGACCCATGAGCCCCCGGGAGTACCATACCTTGGAATGCCCCTGTAGTTGTCAGGCATCCCCAATGCTGGGATGCTAAACCCACACCTCCCCCTATTCTGCTGCTAGCTCCTTGTGCAAGGGTCACAAGTGCATCCTCCAGAGGAGCCACAGCAGTAAGCACGCTCAGAAAACAAGCTACCAGGAGTCCCGAGGGGGGAACCATAAACTTAATCTATAGCGCCACCTAGTGGAAAACAAAAGTTTTCAATAGCCAACCTAGTGAATTGTAAGAACCAGAAAAAAAATAAAAGTTTAAAATTTCGCCACAAAGACATTCTGGTAAGTTTAAAGTAACATCTCCTTGTGGTTCTGATTTGCATTTCCCTGAGATATCACCTTACACCTGTCAGAATGGATAGAATCGAAAAGACAAGAAATAAGTGTTGACAAGGATGTGGTGAAAAAGGAAGCTTTGTGCTCTATTGTTTGGAATGTAAATTGGGCCAGCCATGGTGGAAAACAGTATGAAGTTTCCTCAAAAAATTAAAGGTAGAAATACCATAGGATCTAATAATTCCACTACTGGGTATTTACGCAAAGAAACAAAGACACTAGTTTAAAAAGATATGTGCACCCTTATGTTTATTGCAGCATTATTTACAATAGTCAAGCTATGGAAACAGCCCAAGATTGATAGATGAATGGATAAAGAAGATGTGGTATATATACACAATGGATTATTACACAGCCATAAAAAAGTGAAATCTTTCCATTTGCAACAACATGGATGCACCTAGAGGGTATTAGGCTAGGCGAAATAAGTCAGACAGAGAAAGGCAAATACCATTTGATTTCAATGGTATGTGAATCTAAAAAAATAAGATTAAACAAACAAAAAGCAGAATCAGACCTATAAATACAGAGAATAAACTGATATGGTTACCAGAGAGGAGAAGGTGGGAGATGAGCAAAATGGGTGAGGGGAAGTACAGTAACTGGAGATACAGGCATCCAGTTATGAAATGAACAAGTCACAGATACAGCATAGGGAATATAGTCAATGATATTGTAATAGCCTTGCATGGTGACAAATGATAGCCATGCTTGTGGTTGAAGAATGTTCCTTCTATCCCTACTTTTTTTACGATTTTTATCAAGAAAGGATGCTGTATTTTGTCAAATGTTTTTTCTGCATCTATCGAGAGGATCATATGGTTCTTATCCTTTCTTTTGTTAATGTGGTCTATCAATGTTGATCATTCGTGGATGTTGAACCACCCCTACAGCCCAGGAATAAATCCCACTTGGTCATGGTGAATAATCCTCTTAATGTACTGTTGGATCTGATTAGCTAGTATCTTGTTGAGAATTTTTGCATTCATGTTCATCAGGAATACTGGTCTGTAATTCTTTTTAGTGGGGTCTTTGTTTTGAGGATCAAGGTAATGCTGGCCTTGTAGAATGAGTTTGGAAGTTTGCAGAATGAAACTGGACCACTTGCTTACACCATAGACAAAAATAAACTCAAAATGGACAAAAGATCTAACTGTGAGACAGGAATCCATCAAAATCCTGGAGGAGAACACAGGCAACAATCTCTTTGACCTCAGCTGCAGCAGCTTCCTATCAGACATGCCTCCAGAGGCTAGGGAAACAAAAGCAAAAATGAACTATTAGGACTTCATCAGGACTAAAAGTTTCTACACAGCAAAGGAAACAATCAAAACTAAAAGCCAGCCTATGGTGTGGGAGAAGTGGGTGACATATCAGATAAAGGACTACTATCCAAAAATCTATTAAGAACTTATCAAACTCAACACCGAAAAAACCCAAAAAATCCAGTTAAGAAATTGGCAGAAGACATGGACAGACATTTCTCCAAAGAAGACATACAAATGGCTAACACATGAAAAAATGCTCAACATCACTCAGCATCAGGGAAATACAAATCAAAACCACAATGAGATACCACTTCACACTGGTCAGAATGGCTAAAATGAACAAATGATGACAGGTGTTGGTGAGAATGTGGAGAAAGGGGAACTCTCTTACACTGTTGGTGAGAATGCAGACTGGTGCAGCCACTCTGGAAAACAGTATCAAGTTTCCTTAAAAAGTTAAAAATAAAGCTACCCTATGACTAGGCAATTCCACTACTAGGTATTTATCCTAAGGATGCAAACATAGTGCTTTGAAGGGGTACATGCAGCCCAGTGTTTATAGCAGCAATGCAGTGGAATGGTGGTTACCACAGGCTGGGAGCAGGGGGAGTAATAGAAGAATGGAGAGATGTTGCTTAAGGATACATACTTACTAGTGGATAAATGAGTCCTGAAGATGTGGTACACAGTATGGTGATTATAGATAACAAGACTGTATTGTAAACATTAAAATTGCTAAGTAGTCAGATCTTAATTATTCCCAACACAAAAAGAAACAATAATTATTTGACATGATAGAGGTTTTAGCTAATGATACAATGGCAAGCATATTACAATATAAATGGTTCAAATCAATATACCTTAAACTTCACAATCTTTGTGTCAATCATAACTCAATGTTTAAAAATTAAGAGAAAAATAAATGTAGAAAGAGCCACTTCTGACATAAAATATTTCATCCTCACCATTTAAATCTTAATTTGGCAATAATATCCTCTTTGGGTATTGCTGTATGGATAAACATTTTTAAATGTTGGAACCAGTATCTATAACAAGTCTAAAGCCAAAGATAGGGAAAAGGTGCTAAAACAGTTGTAGAAGGGAAAGAAGGGACATTTTAGAAAAAAAGAAAAGAAAAGAAAAAATCTGTTTCAATGTGTTGCAGTTGCACCAATAGTACATCAGATGCCAGAGAATGAAGTTACCTTGAGAATCTTTGTCATTTCTTTGCTTCCTTCTTTGGAGTATAACTACTATTAACTTACAAAATCTAAAAATAAGTATTACTATCTTTCTCTATTTCCCCTTCTTGGTAAACTAAATTGACCCTTATGTTACAGATAATAAAAAGGTGTATAAGAATAGACTGATGGATGGAGTGAAGACATACAGAGGTGAGTAAGAAGCATGCTGCGGAAGGGAAAACATCTAGCTTTTGCATTTACTTTTCTAAAATCTCTCTTATTTCTCAATGATTAGATTGCTAATTCTGTTATTTTTTTTAATGAGCTGGCTTTTTTTTTTTTTTAAATGAGCTGGCATTCTTAATTGTATACAGTCACATTTGGGAAAATGGCCTGTGCTATTTTGTCATTGTTGTAAACTTGAAATCTTACTTAATGGTAAGAAATTTGTGTATTGGTTGTCTCTTTGCTATAGCTCATTGGTCTTGCCTGTTCTTCTCTTTCTTCTGGGTAAACTCACCCTAGAAATTGCTGTAGTAGTATTTTCTGAGAAATTGACAGAATTTTTCTACTCCTAATCCTTAACTAATTCTTTTGATCATTCCAAGACCTTTATGGTGACATTGCCTTTTACTTCCTGTTTGTGTTGGTCGATTTATATGACCAAACATTTTTTCCCTCTCTGGCATAAATACAAATTTATTTTATTCTTACCTCTTTCTTTCTTAAGGAGGAAAGGTTAATGTCAATAAACTAGATGATGCTCTTGAAAACATGGGATTCTCACTTGAGGAGGAAGAAATTGAGGAACTGTGCACTCACCTGCCAATTGATGGTGAGCATTTCTACTACGTAGTGCCCTGTAAGGAAATTTTTGTTTTTCTATGGAAACCTCTCAAACATATTTATTAATTTCATGGAAAAACCAGAAGTTTATAGAGAGCCAATCCTAAAGAATAGAAATATACTGTCTTAATATTAATCTTAGATAAAATATCAATATTTGCTCATATTGCCACTTGCAGAGTTCCTATGCCAGAGAATACCAAAACGAAATGACAGTCAGTGTTGGGATCAAATAAACATTAAAAAATAAAACAAAAAATTACATTTGAGGAGTGAGAGAGAAAATTATATTTTTTGAGGGGTGGGAGAAAAAATTATAAAGGATTTCAGAGGGCAACAAAAAGAAATGGGGGGAAGAGTGCTGGAAACTGTTAAATGTTATTTGTACTGTTGCAAAATATATACAATATATATCTAACAATTACATTAAATAAATTCATAGGTATTAAGCTTTAAATTACACAGAAATTACCCACCCCCTAAAGACTATGATCAAATAGGTCTTATGGTGGAGCCCATGAATCTTAAATTTAAATAAGCAACCCCCAGTACAGTTAATTTGTTGAAATAGCTAACCTTTGGAGCACCTGGGTGGCTCAGTCAGTTAAGCGTCTGCCTCCAGCTCAGGTCATGATCTCAGGGTCCTGGAATTGAGCCCCGCACCGGGCTCCCTGCTCAGCAAAGAGCCTGCTTCTCCCTCTCCCTCTACCCACCCCCACCCGCTTGTGCTCTCTCTCGCTCTCTCTCTCTCAAAAATAAGCTCTTAAAAAAAAAAAAGAAATAGCTAACCTTTATCATATAAAGAAAAATATGTATTAGTAAATTTATGTGGCATTAGTACTTTTTTAAGATTTTGAGACAGAGCAAGCAAAAGAGAAAGAACATGAGAGCAGGAGAAAGAGGTAGAGGGAGATGGAGAAGCAGACTCCCCACTGAGCAGGAAGCCCAATGTGGGACTCGATCCCAGGACCCTGGGATCATGACCTAAGCTGGAGGCAGCCACTTAACCAACTGAGCCACTCAGGCACCCCATGGGATTAGTACTTTTTGGCATGATTTTTAGCAACAGCATCTGATCAGGGCACTCTATGTAACTCTTAGTATCTTGAGCATCTTAACATCTTTAGCATCTTGAAATGATTCTATAGCCTGATTAATAGTTTGATAAGCATCCTAGAAGTGTAGGTTTACCTAAGCTTATCTAATATGATATGATGATGCTTAAAATCAATACTTTCTACAATTATCATATGATCTCTCTGATATGAAGAATTCGAGAGGCAGGGTGGGGGGTTGTGGGGGGTGGGAGAGGGAAATGAAACAAGAGGGGATTAGGAAGGAGACAAACCATAAGAGACTCCTAAACTCATGAAACAAATCGAGGGTGGCTGGGGGGTAGGGGCGGGTAGGGATAGGGTGGCTGGGTTATG
This sequence comes from Potos flavus, assembly GCA_028534135.1. Lineage (NCBI taxonomy): Eukaryota > Metazoa > Chordata > Mammalia > Carnivora > Procyonidae > Potos > Potos flavus. The sequence continues at coordinate 14,014,657 of CM052891.1, read as the reverse complement.
GACATTGAGGAGGGTATGTGCTATGGTAAGTGCTGTGAAATGTGTAAGCCTGAGGATCCACAGACATGTACCCTGGGGCAAATAATACATTATGCTTTAATTAAAAAATTTAAAAAAAATACTTTCTGCCTTTCAAAAATAGTGGTCTCCTATTTCTTTTTTAGTTCTAACCTTTTTTTCATAACTCTGTAACACATGAGTCAAGCAAGACTATATAAAACTCCTGTTGGAATTGGAATATAGCCCCACCCTAAAGTATCTAGAGGGCAATCTAACTGAATATCTCAAAATAAATATTTTTGCCTCTGCTCAGTAAAGGTACCAAGAACTGAGTTTTAAAAATATAACCAAGTAAACAAAGATACAATGATAAATCAAAGAGATCCAAGAAACAGATAGATAGTAAAAGCACTTTAAATAAATTTCCATTTTAATGCAATGCTCTATTGTTTGGTCTGAAATTATTCATAACCCAGTGGTTGCTTTGACTTTAGTAATTGCTGCCACAGAAACAAAGATTTAATTTTGTTTGCTTTGTATTGCCAGCACTGAAAATAGGGCCTGGCATATAAGGAGGCATCCAGCAAATATTTGACAAGTTAAAAAATGAAAAAATCAGCCTACATCTAGGTGTTGACTGAGATCTCCCATTTTGGAACACTGACAAGTCTTGGCATAGCCACTGAAAACAATGAGGGCAGCTTAGATAATCACAAAGGTTTGAGACAACAAGGAGCGCAGGCTAAGCTGAACGGTAAGGTTTATCTCCTACATGAGACCAGTCTAGCAAGACACTGATTGATGAATGGATAAAGAAGATGTAGTACACACACACACACACACACACACATACACATATATATATACGCCATATAAAATTTATATATTTTTAAGGAATATTATTCAGCCATAAAAGAGAATGAAATCTTGTCATTTGCAACAACATAGATGGATCTAGAGAGTATTATACTAAGTGAAATAAGTCAGAGAAAAACAAATAGCATATGATTTCACTCATATATAGAATTTAAGAAACATAACAAACAGTAAAGGGAATAAAATAAGAGAGAGAGAGACAAATTAAGAAACAGACTCTTAATTATAGAGAACAAACTGATGGTTACCAGAGGAGGGAAGTGAGGGGATGGGTCAACTAAGTGATGGGGATTAAGGAGGGCACTTGTGTTGAATCACTATATTGTACATCTGAAACTAATATAACACTGTATGTTAACTAACTGGAATTCAAATAAAAACTTAAAATTAAAAAAATTTTAAGAATGAAAGAGGTAGCTCTTTTATGTAAGGTACAGAAACAAGTAGAGTCAAGGAAAATGAAGACGCAAAGGAATATGTTCCAAACAAAGGACAAGGTAAAATTCCAGGAACAGAATTTAATGAAATGGATAAGTGATTTACCTGATAAAGAGTTCAAAATAATGATCATAAAAATGACATACACCGAGATCAAGAGAACAATGCATGATCAAAGTGAGAATTTCAACAGATAGAAAACATAAGAACCATGAGAGACTGTGGACTCTGAGCAACAGACTGAGGGTTTTGTAGGGTTGGGGTGGGGGGTTGGGTGAGCCTGGTGGTGGGTATTGAGGAGGGCACGTATGGCATGGAGCACTGGGTGTGGTACATAAACAATGAATCTTGTAACACTGAAAAAATTAAATAAAAGTATTTGGGGGGAAAAAAAAGAAAACATAAGAAAGTACCAAACAGAAATCCCAGAGCTGAAGAATAAAATAACTGAACTAAATAATTCAGTAGAGGGGTTCAACAGTGGAAGATCAGTGGAAGAAAGAATTAGCAAACTCAAATACAGGGCAGTGGAATTTATCCAAACAGAGGAGCAAAAAGAAAAAGAAAGACAAAGAGTGAAGATAGCTTATGGGATTTATGAGCTACCAGGAAGTGAACCAATATTCATACTTCACAATGTCTTCCAGAAGGAGAAGAGAGAGAGAAAAGAACAGAAAGCGTATTCAAAGAAATAATGCCTGGAAACTTACCTAACATGAGGAAAGAAACAGACATGAAGATCCAGGAAGCTCAGAAAGTTCCAGATAGGATGAAACAAAACTAGCCACACTAAGATACATTAAAATTAAATTGTTAAAAGTTAAAGGCAGGGAGGAAATTTTAAATGTAGAAAGAAAAAAATGTACTCTATACAAGGAAACCCCCGTAAGACTGTCAGCAGATTTTTCAGGAGAAACTTTGCAGGCTAGAGAGGAGGGGCGTTATATATTCAAACTGTGTGAAGAAGAAAACGACCAACCAAAGATACTCTAACTGGCAAAGTTGTCCTTCAGAATTGAAAGAGAGATAAAGAGTTTTCCAGGGGCGCCTGGGTGGCTCAGTCAGTTAAGCTCCTGACTCATTTCGGCTCAGGTCATGATCTCAGGGTTGTGAGATCAAACCCCATGTAAGGCTCCTCACTCTGTGTGTACTCTGTTTGTCCCTCTCCCTCTGCTCCTCCCCAGCTCTCTCTCTCTCTCTCTCTCTCTCAAATAAATGAATGAATAAATAAATAAATAAACTTTTTAAAAAAGAGTTTTCCAAACAAGCAGAAGCTGAAGTAGTCCATCACCACTAGAGTAGCCTTGCAAGAAATGTTAAAGGAACTTCTTCAAATTTAAACGAAAGGATGCTAAATAATAACAGGAAAACATATGAAAATATAAATTTCACCACTAAAGGTAAACAATTAATTTCAGAATATTCTAATGTAATAGTAGAAGATAAATCACTAATCTAGTATGGACATTAAAAGACAGAAGTATTAAAAATAACTATAACTACATTAATTTGTTAGTGGATACACAGGTAAAAGATGTAAGTTGTGAGAACAAAAACTTTATAAAACAGAGGGAGAGTAAAAATGTATACTTTTGGTATGTATTAAGTTCTTACAAGCTTAAAGTAGTCTGTTATACATATGTTTTATGCAAACCTCATAGTGAGCACAAAGCAAAAACCTATAGTGGATACACAAAAACTAAAGAGAATGGAATCTAAGCATACCACTAAGAAAATAATCAAATTACAAAGGAAAAGACCAAGAGTCGAAAGGATCAAAGGAATTTTGAAACAGCCAAAAAATGATTATTAACAAAATGGCAGTAGGGCACAAACTCTCAGCTATAAGACATGTAAGGTCAGAGGACCTAATGTAAAACATGGTTGATAATACTATATAATTGAAATTTGCTAAGAGAGTAGAAAATTTAAATGTTCTCACACACACAAAAAGATAAATATGTGAGGTGATAGATGTGTTAGTTAACTAGATGGGGGGGATTCCTTTCATGTATACGTATATCAAATTACCATGATGTACACCTTAAATATATTACAATTTTATTGGCTAATTATACTTCAATAAAGCTGATATAAAAAAAACAAAAAATGAAAATAATTTCTCTTCTTCCATTCTGATAAATGAGGAACATGAAAAGAAAACATTAAATGAGTAGAATAGATGTATCTACCATATTTAGATTTTTTTTTCTTTTTTCAACCTTGCGCTTATATAGTGTGAAAAAATATCTAATTGGGGAGAAAAAAGACAACTTTGGGCAACTGGTAAATCCTTATACTTTTCTCCACAGTTTAAGAATTTTATGTAATGGGGACCTATATTAGTCTACTCAGGCTGCCATAACAAAATACCATAGTCTGTGACTTACACTACAGAAATTTATTTTTTCACAGTTCTGGATACAGGGAAATCCAAGATCAAGGTATCAGCCAATTCGGTTTCTGAGGGGGATTTTCTTCTATGCTTGCAGAGCCTGTTTTCTCACTTAAGACAGCCTGTCTTCTCACTTCTTCACATGGCAGGGAGATAGAAAAGGCAGGGAGGGACAGGGAGAGACACAGGGGGAGAAACAGGGAGACAGAGAAAGGGGTATCTTCCTCTTCTTATAAGGTCACAGTCCTATCAGATTAGGGCCTCACCCTTATGACCTCACAACCTTAATTACCTCCTAAAGACCTTATCTACAAATAGTCATATCAGAGGTTAGGGCTTCAAAATATGAATTTGAGGGGACACAATTCAGTTCATAGCAGGACTATATCTAAATTTTGTCTTGCCTTGTAGAGGAGAGAAGAGTTAAACTGGATAAACTTCTGGATGAAGTGCATGAACTTCTGGGTGAGTGAGAAGAAATTATGATAAGGCATAATAAAAATAATCTCTTAATGTTTAAGAAAAGAAGTTACTTTTAAAGTATTTTCTGTTATTCTATTCATGATATATTAATCCTGTCATTATTATCTCTTTTAACTGGTAATGTACGTATAACTAAAGAAACAACCTTATAAATTAAATGTTATTCATTATTATAATCAGTTGTTACCTACATCTTATTCAAAAGGCCACAGTGTAATACATAAATAACAACCCCTATGTTCTTTAGAGATTTTCAGTAATGTAATTTTTTTAAAGATTTTATTTATTTATTTGACAGAGAGAGAGATCACAAGTAGGCAGAGAGGCAGGCAGAGAGAGAGAGGGGGAAGCAGGGTCCCTGCTGAGCAGAGAACCGATGAGGGGCTTGATGCCAGGACCCTGAGATCATGACCTGAGCCAAAGGCAAAGGCTTTAACCCACTGAGCCACCCAGGCGCCCCAGTAATATAATTTTATTTTCTACTGTTCTGATAGCAAAATACCGAGGCAATTTACGCATACAGGTAATATGACCATGTGAACAAGCTCATAATTTAGGCAAAAATAAAATAATAAAGCAAATATTACATGCTGGCAGAATTATTTACACCAGTTAATTTAGTGGGCTATTAAAACACCCAACTTTCTGCATACTGTACCTTGTTCCCAACATTGATGAACCCCCTTTTACCAAAAAGAAGTTCTATTTCTGAATCTCCCTTCTAATTTTCTGTAATTGGACAACACTTAATGTTTCCATTTCTTTTTATCCTATATTTGAGAATGATGCTACACAAAAATAGTTGATGATGATGATGATGATGATTTAAAGCTTGATATCTGACCTTTTACCTGTGTTTTCTTTTTTAAGGGGAAGAAGTTAACTATGAAGACCTGGAAAATATTCTAAAAAACATGGGGTTAAGACTCAGGCTGAAGGAGAACTCTGTGTTGATGAAAAGTTTACCACTTGATGGTGAGTGTTTAATTTGCCAAAGAGATATTCATCCATCCAGTAAAAGTTAATTGGTTGCCATTATACTAGATATAATACTAGACTCTGAGTTACAAAGCTGAAGGAGACAAAGTCCAGGTCCTAAAAGCACTCAATGTAGAGATGGACAGCACATACAAAACAAAAACAAACACAAATGCTATGCACTATGATATGTGCTATAATTTTAATAAATATCTATATTGCTATGAAAGTACGAAGGAGATATTGACCAACTATACTTGGATTCTCTAAGGCTTCACAGAGTGGATATTACTTCAAACAGGCCTGAAAAGTTTGATGGTAGGAGGTACCAAGAACTAAAAATAAAAGCTCTGAAAAAGGTGAAGATATATACCTGACCATGGCAAGTTTGGGGAATCATGTATAATATCATGTTGATCTAATTCAGAGTATACATTATATGGAGAAATACTTTATTAATTTGACTCAATCTGATCAATAATTCAGATATAATCTATCTGTGAAATAGGATAATAACAACGCCTATCTATGATGATGATGAGGATAATAAAATGATGGCTATGGAAATATAAGAAATTTTTTAAATATTTAATATATAAAATAAAGATATTAGTTATTAGATTTTCTATTTAAAAAATACAGTAATGTTTATTAAATAATTTCTATATTTAAGTCATTTTTCTAGATTCAGGAACTATGAAGATATATGCCAGAATCTTACTGCTTAACATAAAAGAATCTCTGCACTTAAAAAGTTCATAATCTAGTTGAGTAGATAAGACAGAGATACATATTTTGAGCTTCTGGATAAACACTGCACTTTTTTTAATGTTTGCATTTATCTTTGCCACTTCCTAAAATACTAAAAAGATGTAAAAGAAATTTAAAAAGGCATAATCCACAAAGACTAAGAGAAGAGAAGAGAACATTATAGCAGATAAGAGGTGTCAGTTAAATTTCAAAAAATAGAAAGTGGATGAAAGACCATAAAAGGTGAAAACAGCCTGAAAGGGGAAGCAAACAAGAAGACCACTTCAAGGACACTCAGTTGGCTCAATCAGTAGAGCATTCGACTTTTGATCTCAGGGTTGTGAGTTTGAACCCCACTTTGGGTGTAGAGATTACTTAAAAATAAAATCTTTAAAAAAAAAAGGTATCCACTTCATGTCACAAAACTGTAAAAGGCTCAGGAAGTGGAGGCACCTGTTACCTCCAAAGTCAGGAACGTGAGTATGGTTGAAAATAGAAGAATTGGTAGAAAGGCTTTAAAAAGAGCAATGTGATCTACAGATCCCCTTCCTCACTCCCCAGCTAAGCAAGTATTTCTTATCCATGCTACATAGAGATTTACTCTCTGGAGAGGTTAAACTAGGAAGATTCTGGGACATCAGACACAGCCAAATTTGGGAGTGAATTTCCCAATGAAACAGGGAGATTAAGTAAAAGTCGACATATTGCATGGTTAGATCTTCCAAGTCATCTTCTCCCACCGGCCTCCCTAGATGCTGACAATGAATTCCAATATCCTTTATTCAGATACTGATATCTCTAGCCTGCAATGAAAACACATTTGTGCTACTAAAACAAAAACACCTCACCAAGAATCATATGACGTATAAGAAAAGTCTGTTACATAAAAGACAAAAATAAGAACTAGCAGCAAAGAAGGAACTTGGAGGAAATATGGTAATCCCCTTTTATGCAGGGGGGAAATGTTCTAAAACCCCCAGTGGATGCCTGAAACCATGGATAATACCAAACTCTCCATATCGGTTTTTTCCTATACATACATACCTATGATAAAGTTTACTGTATAAATTAGGCACAGTAAGAGATTAACAATAATAACTAATAATAAAATGGAACAATTTATAATAATATACTGTAATAAAAGTTACTGTAATAAAAGTGACCTCTTTCTCTCTCAGTATCTTATTGTACTGTATTCACCCTTCTTCTTGTGATGATACGAGATGATAAAATGCCTACATGATGAGATGAAGTGAGACGAATCATGTAGACATTGTAATGTAGCGTTAGGCCTTCTGATGACACATCAGAAGGAAGGTCATCTGCTTCAGACCGCAATTGACACAGGTAACTGAAACCAGGGAAAGCAGAACTGCAGATAAATGGGGAATACTGTAGTCGAAGGAGAAAGCAGAAAAATAATTCAAAATAATTTTAACTACTATCTTCAGAAAGATGAGACAATCCCTTGTTATGAAACAAGAAAAGGAGGCTATGCAACAAGATAGGAAGCACTGTGGAAAAGGAGCACTTAAAAAAAATTTTTTTAAAGCTCTTTGGGAAAAAAAACTGTAGAAATTTAGAAATTCAGTGGGTGGAAGGGCTAGAAGATGAATTTGAATATTGAAACAAAAAGACAAAAGAGATGGAAAATAGGAGGAAAATAGAAGAAAATTAATCCTAGAAATCCAACAACTGAATAATAGAAGAATTCCCAAAAAAGACAAACCAAAGAAAACAGAGGAAAAATTTGTGAAATAAATCATATTTTCAAAAGTCTCCAAATTGAAAAGAATGTGACTCCAGATTGAAAGGACTCAACAAGTACCTACCACAAGGAGTAGAAAAAGAGTCACACCAGAATATATTGTGAAATATCAGAATACCAGAAAGAAAGGGATTAAAAAAATTTCCAAAGAGAAAGAAGCAGGTCATTTAGAAAGCTTGGGATATGTGAATGGTACTAGACTTCACAGCTCCTGAAGATGAAAGACAATTGTGTAATACCTTCAAAATTATTAGAAAAATTTTTCCAACCTGGAATTCTATATCCTGTTAACACATCAATCAAGTGTGAGAATAAAATTCATATTCTCACATACTTCAAAATAAGACATTTTCTGAGAAGAGTTTCAGAAAAAAAAATTCTATGTATATGTCATTTCTTAAGAAACTACTTTGTGGGGACACCTGGGTGGCTCAGTCAGTTAAGCGTCTGCCTTCAGCTCAGATCATGATCTCAGAGTCCTGGGATCGAGTCCTGCATCAGGTTCCCTGCTCAGCAAGGAGTCTGCTTCTCCCTCTGCCTGCCACTCCCCCTGCTTGTGCTTTGCCTCTCACTCACTCTCTCTGACAAGTAATTAAATAAATAAAATTAAAAAAAAAAGAAAAAGAAAAGAAACTTCTCTGGGGGGAGAGATGTCACCAAGATGGCAGAGTAGGAGACCCTAGCCTCCTTCCCCCAACAAAGATCAACAATTAGTTTTCCACAGGTGTGCCTGAGTGGTTCGGTCCATTAAGCTTCTGCCTTTGACTGAGGTTATGATCCCAGAGTCCTGGGACTGAGCCTCACATCAGGCTTCCCACTCAGCGGGAAGTCTGATTCCTCTACCTCTGCCCCTCCTCTCTCGCTCACTCTCTCTCAAGTAAATAAATAAAATCTTTAAAAAAATAGACAGTTATCCACAAATGAAAATAACCCTGGGAGACCTCAGGAGTCCACTTAAAAACCTTAAGCAACACAGTGGAGCAAAAACAAAAACAAAAAAACAAAACAAAACCCTGAGAATAACCACAAAACAGGGGTAAAAAGAACGGTTTTGTTTTGCCATCATCCCATCCTTTAGACCAGCACTTCTCACTGCCAAGAGAGAACTCCCCAGCCCAAAAGAGTTCCCCTCACAGGAAACGGAGAGTGGGCTGCATGACCAGCTTCCCCAGCCTTTTGGGGATCTGCTTAGGTTTCACTCCACGCAGTGACCAACAAAAGTGAGACATCTAGAGATGGCTAAGAATAAGGAAAAAGGGAAGGGGATCCCAGTGTCAGCCACATAGTGGGAGCAACCATAGTTCCCAGTGGCCTTATCTGCAAATGACCCCGTCTGGACATGACTCCCACAATTTTTGCTGCTGAGGACCTCAACAGCCCTTGCAAACACTAAAAATAACCCCCAGCTCTCATCACTGAGGACCTCATTACAGACCCCAGCAGAACACTCCACAGAGGATCCCTGCAGATTTTGCCACTGAAGATTTCAGTCCACAGGTTTTTGTGTTCGCAGAAGCCAGCCAGCCTCATCACTAGGAGTGTATCTGCAGCCAGCCCCTGCTGTTATAGATGCACCTGCAGCCAGCCCCCACAGTCCAACGTGTGCAAACCACTAGCTCTAGCCACCACTACCACCTTCCCTGTTCCCTAGCCACTGGACCTTTGGGTGCTTCTAAGGACCCCTAAAGCCCTTGAAGCCACTCTGGATCTCCCACAGCTCTCACCAAGAAACATGCGGTTTTTGATGTCGTGGACTCCAGAAATGTAAGCAGACAAGACACCACATACCCCCAGCCCTGGAGCCACCACACATCCCCTCTTGGCACCACATACCACTGGACCCAGAGTCATAACTCCAGTACAACCTTATAAACAGGTAAAGGTCTTTTCTTACCAAAAACAGTCCATAAAGTCTGGAAGAGGAGACTGCTTCTTTACACGCACAGACACACACACAAGCCTATAGGGATCATGATGAATTAGGGAAACATGACACCACCAAAGGAACACAGTAAACTTCCAGTAACTGACCCCAAAGAAATGGAGATACACAAATTGCCTAACAAAGAATTCAAAATAATTGTTCTAAAGATACTCAGCTACAAGAGAACTCAGAAAAACAATCTAAGAAATGAAAACAATACAAGAACAAAATGAGAAGTTCGACAAAGAGATGGAAAATGTAAAAATGAACCAAATAGAAACTTTGGAGCTGAAAAATACAATTACTGACCTGGAAAATTCAATAAAGAGCTTAAAAACCCAGCTGAACCAAGCAGAAAAAAGAATCAGTGAACCTGAAGAAAGAGCATTTGAAATTATGAAGAAAGATCATTTGAAATTATCCAATTAAAGGAGCAAAAAGGATAGAGAATGAAAAGAAATAAAGAAAGCCTGTGGGACTTATAGGACACCATTAAGAGAAAAAATCTACACATAATTAAAGTACCAGAAGGAGAAAGGAAGAGAAAGCTTATTTTTTTGTAACTGGCTGATAACTTCCCAAATCTGGGGAGAGATTTGAACACCCAAGTTCATGAAGCTCATAGTTGCCAATAAAAATTCAACCCAGAGAGACCTCTGCTAAGACATAATATAATAAAGCTATCAAAAATCAAAGATAAAGAGAGAATCTTGAAAGCAGCAGGAGAACAGAAGCTTGTCATTTACCAAGGAACTCCCATTAAGTTGTCAGCAAATTTCTGAGCAGAGACCTTGAAGGCCAGGAGAGAGTGAGATGATATATTCAAAGTGCTAAAAGAAAAAACTGTCAACCAAGAATACATTAAAGTCCAACAAAATTGTCCATCAGCAATGAAGAAGAGGTATTTCCAGACAAACAAGAGCTGAGGAAGTTTGTTATCACTTGACATGCCTTACAAGAAATGCCTCAAGGAGTTTTTCAAGCTGAAATGAAAGAATGCTGATAAGTAACATGAAAACATAGAAAATATTCAGCACACTGGTAAAACTAAGTACATAGTCAGAATAGAATCCTCTAATGTGTAACATGGTCGTGTGTTAACCACTTAACTCTAGTATAAAGGTTAAAGGACAAGAGTATATAAAATAGCTATGGCTACAATACTTTGTTAATAGATACACAATATAAAAATGCAAATTGTGCCATCAAAAACATACAATGTAAGGAGGGATTAAACAGGTAGAATTTTTGTATGCAATCAAAGTTAAGCTGTTAACAGCTTAAAATAGACTTAAAAAGAAGGCAGTCAAACTGTATCACTGACAGAAAATCATCAGTTTACAAAGGAAGATAGCGAGAGGAAAAAGGAACAAAAGAACTACAGAACTACAGAATAGCTACAAACTAATTAGGTCCAGTGGCTAGGGAACATTATTTGAGAGAGAGAGAGCAGGATCAGGGGTAGAGGCAGGCAGAGAGGGAAAGAATCTCAAGCAGACTCCCCACTGAGTGGGGAGCCCAACACAGGGCTCAAGCCCACAACCCCGAGATCATAAACTGAGCTGACATCAAGAGTGAGATGCTTAACCAACGGAGCCACCCAGGTGCATGCCCCTCTATCATGCTTATTTTAAATTCCTGGCCCTTTTAGTCCAATAATTCTTATTCAAATGGAATATGTTATTCAGTTTGTTTATTTGTTGTTTGTTTTTGGAATAGTTGTATTCCTCAGTTGATGAGTTACTTTGGTTCTGTGAGCCCTTGTTCTCTCGGGGCATCATTACTGTGTTTAGAAATGTGCTTTAGGTAAGGGTGTAAAGTCAGGCACCACTCCACATCAGCCTGTAGGGTTTAGGAAGAAGGGAGGGGATGAGCCCCAGGGCAGAGAGATGCAAATACTGTTGATCATTTTTCTGATTTGAAATTGTTCCAGGCACCACCTCTGGTCAGAGTTACACCTTTAAATTCAGAAGTAGAATTGGAAGAAGGCAACCTGTATAGATTGTAATCCAACAGCTCAAAAGATTTGAGAAGAGAGATGGAGGATAATACACCTGAGGCAGCTTGTCAGTCTTCACCTGTTTACATCCAGTCCTCTCTCCAGAAGGGTTTATATGCTGCCCTGATATTACCTTCCACTTGCACTAGGGGTCTTGGCTTTTGCTGCTACTTTCTGTAGGAAAAAAGGGGTGGGCAGTGGTAACCTCAGAGTCATAGTACAGGGAGGTGAGGGCAGAAGTGTTTTTTACTATTTCTCTAATTGGTCCTTTAACTGCACTGCCAGTAAGCCCTCCACTCTAGGCTGTAAGCACGTACACTCACACCGGGACAGCTTTCCATCACCCACTGGTGTCGCTGTGGCTTTTCACTTCATTCCTAGAATAAGTTTCTACTCAGACTTCGGTTTCTTCAGGGTTGATTTCTGGGGAAGGAGCCAGGAATTCATGCTAGTGCATCATCTGTGTAGGAATAGAAATCTATATTTGAATTTTTGTAAAATATGAAGCCTGTGATGGCAACAGATGAGATCTCGCTAAGGGATTACCTTGTGGAATTTATTTTCATAGGCTTGTCAGTGAAAATATATAAAACAATATTCATTTGATATCATGTAGAAAACATGTAGAAATGTTCAGTACTAATATTCAAAGATGTCCTATTTTGGTCATCAGGTTGTTTAGCTCAGAAATCATCCATCTCTTCACTCATGAGTCCAGCTATATCTACTGTTATCCTTGGGAGCATTAATATGTGTGATCTTATGCAAAAGAGTAGAAAATGAGAATTAGATGAAAAGAAAGACATGAAAAAAGTATGGCAAGACACCACCAATAATTGTTTCAATTGTCAAATCATAAAGTGGGTAGATTTACTATCTTGAGAGCTTTGTACCATTGGTCTAACTCTTAAGTTGGGATATAAACAGAAAAAAAATGCGTAAAACTTTAAGAGTTGTCCTTTCTGAAATTGCTAGGTTTTGAATTATTACAGCAGGTCCCCTTACCAATTACTTTATTGTGTCCTATCCTACAGCTGCTGGAAAATTGTATAAGCATAGATTGCTGGATGGCATAAGGTCTCTCAAAGGTAAGTGAGCAATCAGGTAAAATTGAGACTCCTTATGTTTTACAGTTACAATTTAAAATCCACATTTATTTTTGGTGATGACAAATTTGCCAACCCATCCTATTTATTTATTAAGTATTCTTGTCTCATCATTTACTACTTTTAACATAACTACCTTCAAAGGAATTATTTTTGTCTTTATCATTTCAAATCCTATTTTTGGAGTAGAATTATAAAGGCAGTGTCTTACCAGAATTCACCAGACTTGCCTAATCCTTTAGTCTTCTCTTATAAATGTCTCATGAGAGCTATAATCAAATCCTCTGGACAAAAACGAAGAGCAGATTCTGTTCTTGATGCCCATGATAACTCTTTTCATTTAAATAAATTTATTATTCTTTGATTATACTCCCTCTAAATAATGCCTAGCATTTTTTACTTTATCATTATCATTTGCTTTTCTCATTCCCATCCTTTTTTTTCCCTAAGGAGTGGAGCTTAATGTTAATAAGTTAGGACCCTTCATGGAAAGTATGGGCTTTGACCTGGAAAAAGAGGAGTACCTTGACCTGGTCAGCAAGCTGCCTGCTGATGGTAAGCTGCTTCTACCGTGAAACTTGGCCTCATATATGAGAATGTCTGAGAGTATATTTAGAGTGCGTAGAAACATTAAAAAAAAACAGAAAGATAAGGGCCTAGTCCTCAAGAACTCATCAGTTCCTACAGTGGACTTTGAGTGCCTAATATACAGAGCTATTAGGAATGTAAAAATGAAGATGACAGATTCTCTGTCCTCTAGGATTAAGGAGGCTTATATGCTGACAGGTAATCATAGCACTATGCGGTTGTGCTATAATACTAAAAATGCATTCAGTAAGATCCTAAAGGAGGGAAAAAGCTAAGTTGGCCAAGTAGGAAATTGGAGAAAGACTTGTTGGAAGATACATAGAAATTCTGCAGTAAAAAAAGGCATTCCATGGGGATCAAGGAGCGTGTTTGTCATTATGAGCACTGGGTAATGTATAGAATTGTTGAATCACTATATTGTACACTTGAAACTAATATAACACTGTATATTAACTATACTGGAATTAAAAAAAAAAAAAAAAAGCTGAGACAACCCCCAGAAAACAACCACCCGTGGGAAACTCCAGCAGGCTACATATACAGTGCAGATGGAGCCTAGACTTGCAAGTGCTTGCTTACACCCAGGCACCCCAGGATGTAGGTATTTTTTGCTTTTACATTTTCCAGGTATCTTGAAAGTTTACTGGAATGCCACAACAGGGACTTTGGTTGTGGAAGTATCAGCCGTCTCCCTGAGTACTACTTTTCAGGTCAATGAGCACACAGGAAATAGCATTAGAGACCTGTTTCAGATGATCATAAGTCTTCTGTGGGACTAATTGAAATATATGAGAGACTGTGGACTCTGAGCAACAAACTGAGGGTTTTGGAGGGGAGGGGGGTAGGGGATTGGCTGAGCCTAGTGGTGGGTATTGAGGAAGGCACGTATTGCATGGAGCACTGGGTGTGGCGCATGAACAATAAATCTTGGAACACTGAAAAAATAAAATAAAATTATTTGGAAAAAAAAAAAAGAAATACAGGAGAATGGATGAGACATTATTCTGCAAGGCTCTAACAATCTCTCAGGCTAAATATCCCCATTTAAGAGGAAATACAAAATAAAGATATCTCTAAATATCCCCATTTAAGAGGAAAATACAAAATAAAGATTTAAAAAATGCAAAATTAAAAAATTTTTATTAAAGTTCAATTAGATTGATCAAAGCTTTTTAAATATATAATGAGTATGGGTAGCGGAAGAACGCAGCTAAGTGTCACCTATCACTCCAGCACAGAAATAGGCATTATTTTTTTAAAGTATTTTATTTATTTATTTGACAGAGAGAGAGAGAGATTGAGCATGAGCAGGGGTAGGGGCAGACGGAGAAGCAGGTTCCCTGCTAAGCAGGGAGCCCGATGCGGGGCTCGATTCCAGGACCCTGGGATCATGACCTGAGCCGAAGGCAGACACTTAACTAACTGAGCCACCCAGGTGCCCCCAGAAATAGGCATTATTAATGTTCTAAGTCACATCTTTCCTATTGGAGCATTTGTCCCTTTTAAGATGCTGTTCAGCCTCATAATCAATAAAATGGAGTTCTTCCTTATCTGAAAACAGAGGGCTACTTTTTATTTTTGTTTTTTAAGATTTTATTTATTTATTTGAGAGAGAGAGAGCATGAACAGGGAGAAGGGCAGAGGGAGAGGGAGAAACAGGCTTCCCACTGAGCAGGGAGCCTGATGCAGGACTCGATCCTAGGACCCTAGGATCATGACCTGAGCTGAAGGCAGATGCTTAACCGATTGAGCCACCCAGTTGCCCTGAGAGGGCTACTTTTTAAGTGTCAGCCCAGCACTCTACTATGTGGAGCTTATCTTAATAGAATAAAAACTGTGGTTAGAAGTGTGAAATTAAGTATCTTTTTTATAATCAGAGCTTTGTCTTTCCACATTTTCCATTTAATAAGAAAACAGGATAAAATTCTAGAGCAAATCAATAAAATTTGCTGAATTTTGTGTTGTACTTCAGTGTATGACTTTTATGTCTTATATTTCTCTCTGTTATTGTTTTATGCATAAAATTCTGTCTTCTTTTACAGATGAGGGGAAGATTGACGTGAATGTGGTAATGGATGAAGTAAATCTTTTTACAGGTGGGTTAGATCTTTATTACCTCATTATTCAATATCTATATATCCCAAGAATGAATCAACAAAAACCAACCTTCCAGGAACTTATTTAGCTGGGGCAAGAAAAAAACTTATAAATACGTATAAATAAATGCAGTAAAATGTCATTGGTGCTACGTTAAAAACCTATACAAGGTAAAGAAGAGGCATAATGGTCACTTGCACCTGAGAAAGAGAAATTGGGAAATGCTTTAATAGAATGGGCAACACATGAGCTGATCCTTAAGCGATAGGTCAACTTTGTCAGAATAGGATGGGCATTCCTGACAGAGAAAAAAATAATAATAAAAGCCACCAAAATGAGAAACTGTATGATACTTTATGGAACTAGAAAAAATCTGGAGTAGCTAAAGCATAAATGCTGTCAGGAGTTTGGCAAGGAATAAACTTAGAGAATAAGAGTGGGATGTGGTGGGCTGAGTAATGGCTCCCAAAGATAGCCAGGTCCTAATCCCCAGAATTTGTGAATGTTACCTTATATAGCCAAAGGGACCATGGAGATGTGATTAAGGTCTTGAGATGGGGAGGTTATCCTTGATTATCCAGTTGAGTGCTAAATATAATCACAAGTGTCCTAACTAGAAGAGGGAAACAAAGTGATAGTTGATGACAGAAAAAAGTAGAGGGCAATGTGAAAACAGAAGCAAGATGCTACACTGCTGGCTTTGAAGATAGAAGAAGGGGAGCAAGTTAAGGAGTGTAAGTGGCCTCTAGAAATAGAATAGGCAAGGGAACGGATTCTTCCTGAGAGTCTCCTAAAGGAACCACCCCAGCTAACTCCTTGACTTTAGCTCAGTGAAACTAATTTGGGGCTTCTGACCTCCAGAACTCTAAGTGAAAAAAAAATCTGTATTGTTTTACACCACCATGTTTTTGGTAATTTGTTACAGTAATAGGAAACTAATAGAAGGGACAAATCACGGAGGGCCCTGAATACCTAGTAGAATAGTGTGAATTTGATCTGCACAGAATGGGGAGTCATTCCGGATTTTAAGCAGGAGTCTATGTTAATAGATAAAGATTGCTCTAGCAGAAGTATAAAGGACAGATGAAGGTACATGTACAAGAATAGAGTCAAGGAAACTAGTTAGAATATTATAATTGTCCAGGCAAAACACAATAAAGGGCAGAAGTAAATCATCCTCTGTGAGACGTGAAAGGAAGGGACATATAGAAGAGATGTTATGGATATGGAATCTGTAGAATTTGGTTACTGATCAGGTATAGAGAGAGCGCGAAAGGATGGAATGAAGGATGACACCTCAGTTTCTGAGCTGGCTAGTTGGGTGTGTGACAGTGACATTGACCAAAATAAAGAATTCAGTAAAGTAAATTTAGAAGTAAAGATACAGTTTCCATTTTGGTCATACCAGGTTTGAGGTTCCTGTAAGACATCTAAGGGAGACTGAACCTTAGGCAGTTAAAATACGTAAGAATCTGAAGCCACCTCTTTTTCTGAGACAGCAGACTTCAAGTCAGGAAGGATACAGATATAGAGAATCTACATACATGTGGAAGTAAAATTCAGAGGATTTTACCTAAAAGCTTCAATTTTCTCTGTATAGTAGGAAACAGAATCATCTATGAAAAGAAAGGTCCCAGTGGTGAGTTAGAAGACTTTAAGGAAAGTGTCGATGATTTGGGTAACTCTGATAGAAAATAGGAACTAGAGTTGAGGAATATATATGATGAGGAATATACATGAAAACCTTGCTGAGAAGTGTCAAGAGTCTAACCAAAGTCAGATGTTATAAATAAGTAATGGCAATTGCTGGGTCATAGGGTAGCTCTATTTTCAAGTTTTTGAGGAACCTCCATACTGTTTTCCAGGGTGGCTCTACCAGCTTACATTCCCACCAGCAGCGTAAGAGGGTTCCTCTTTCTCCACATCCTCGCCAACAGGGGGATGGGGTAATTGGGTGATGGGCACTGAGAAGGGGATATGATGTAATGAGCACTGGGTGTATATACAACTGATGAATCACTGAACTCTACCTCTGAAACTAATAATATACTATCTGTTAATTGATATGAATTTAATTTAATTTGAAAAAATAAAAAAAATAAGTAATGGCAACTTTTCCCATGATTATGATATTCTTCAGTTGCACCAAAATCAAAGATTCTGAAGGCTGATGTGCCAAAAGAATGAAAGCATAAAAACATTAAAGGTGTAGTCAAGAGAGTGGTTAAGTGGTTTAGAGTGGATAAGAGAAGTGAAGTTATGATGGAAATTATGAACTTGGAGAAAAGTGAGAGAGGAGGGAATGAAAGTCTCTGTAGAAGTGGGTGTGGTAGGAGTAAGGAAGTAAAAGAAGGGGAAGAATATGAGGTTCTGGCCAAAAGTAGATATGTTAGAATTTAAGATTTTAGAGGCAAATCATTTCCAGGTAATGACAAAGTTCAGGCTATCCATGATGGTTAACTAGTATAGAATTTAGGAGACAGTCATTGAGGATGAGGAGCTCAAGAAATTTAGAGGCCAGGTTGTGGAATGAACTATCCATATAAAGACTGGTATTCCCTAGAATGATGCCAGGAATGTGGGTGCAGAGGAAGACTGCAAGTAATGGGACAAGCTCCTTAAGTGACAAAAAAAATCAGTGACAATAAAAAGAAATCCAAATATCATAATTCTCACAAGAGGAGAGGTTTGAGTATGGCCAGAAAACAGCAATCCGGATCTAGGAGATTTCAAGACCTAAGACAAATGGGATGTAGAAAAAAGAGCAGCTTTCTCTCACAAGAAAAAAAAAATGAAAGGAAAAAGGAAAATATCAGGAACAGGCAAAGTTCAGTTGGGAAAGAAGATAAGAGTCTGTAAAGAGACTGAAGGTATCGAGAAATTCATATTTAATGAAATATGAGTCTAAGAAGGCACTATGGGAAGGGTGAAAAGAAAGCTAACAATAGAAAGAAAAGTCAGAGTGGTAAAACACAGAATTGATTTGAGAGGATAGAAAATTTTGCAGGCTTACATTTTGAAGAATGGGAATGATACAGATGAAAGGTGTGGTTAGACTGATAATCTTGAGGCAGAAGGCCCATGTCTGTCAAAAGGCGATCAAGGTAGCAGCCTAGGAAATTGCTCTGTTGTGTCTGAAGAGTCGTTCTTTTGGCTGGTTACCGGGGGGTGGGGGGAGGGGGCGGTGGGGGGTGGGAGGGGTGGGGGGGGTATCAGAAGCTCCAATAGTCCAAGGTATCACAGAAGAGGTCTGAAGCACTCGGTGGGAAACAACCCTTGTAAACATTTCCTCCCAGGCACTTGTGCAGAAAACTGGCTAACTCCCCAGATAGTATCCTCCCAATGGAAGCACTGCAGTATGGTTCCAGAGGACTAAAAGCAAAAGTTTTGGGGCACCTGGGTGGCTCAGCCGGTTAAGTGTCTGCCTTCGGCTGGGGTCGTGATCTCAGGGTCCTGGATTTGAGTCCCGCATCGGGCTCTCTGCTCAGCAGGGAGTCAGCTTTTCTCTCTTCCCCTGCCCTTCCACTCCGCTCATGCTCTCTCTCACTCACTCTCTCTCAAATAAATAAATAAAATCTTTTAAAAAATAAATACATAAAAGCAAGAGTTTTCTTTTTCTGGAATTGGAAATGATTAGGAGGTCCAAACTGCCTACCTAAATAGCATCTTTCCCTCCCCCCAGCTTTATTGAGATATAATTGATATTTATTTAACATTGTGTAAGTTTAAGGTATACAACGTGATGATTTGATATACATATGTATTTCAGAATGTTTACCACAATATGGCTAGTTAATACATTCTTCAACTCACATAATTACCATTTTGTTGTTTTTGGTGCTAAACCGCCTCTTCAAGCTAGAGGGAAGAGCCATCATGAAGGAAAATTTCAGATTGGGAAATAGCTATGGGGGCAAGGATAAGTGGTGATTCCCGCCCTTCTAACCAGGAACTAAAACCAAGTCCATTACCAAACAAAACTTGTTAGCTTTGTGTCTTACCCATTTTGGGGATAGTCTGGTGTTCCCTTGTCTGTCTCACTGTAGCACTTATATTAAAGCCCTAAGAATAAAAATATCTATGTGCTCGTTTTCCTGGGACACTAAAAAGAAACGGGCTTGGAAGACTATATCTAATTTCCTAGCCACCTTTAGGGAAGCCCAAAAAGTATACCGGTTGGTAGTAGCTTCCAAGAAGAGAAGAAAGCAAGCCCACCAAATCCCTGAGGCATGACAGAGAGCCGCTCTGGGTTAAGAAAGAAGGCCCTGGAGAAAAGCCCTGAATGGTTCCATGATATATAATTAAGAAGATTCTGCAAAACCAAGATTTTAATGTTGGCAGAAAATTATATTTCAACAGCATTATTTTCCTTATTGATTGTTCTCTCACTCTACCTATATACTGGTAAATGTTTGCATCTACTGACTCCCAGCCTAAAGTTGATCATCACTGTTTTAGCCAAAAAGCTCTAAGGTTATGTCTTAGCTGGCATTCTTGTCAGGTTTACTTCATTGTTTAATCAACAAATGCCGTATGGGCATTTTTTATAATATAGGATCATCATTCTTCAGATTTTCAACCATTACAACCTTTTACTTTTTAAAGGCGAGAAGGTTCATATGAGTAACCTGGAAAGTTTTCTGGGGGAAATGGGGATAATGCTCACAGAAGATAAAGGCCTGGACCTACAGAACAAGCTTCCAGTCGATGGTAAGCATTAAAAATATCACAGTGCGGGGGCATAAAAAATCACAGTGGCCTTCAAGGAGAGTTAAGTATGTGGACTTTTGTAACTAATACTCCCTATATAAGGAATGTTTCATCCCCCCCACCCCAGCCCCCATCACCAAAATGATTTCACCAAACAGCTGTTTCCACTCTTAAGTTTTATTCTTGGAAGTGAAATAATATAAATTGTTAGAATAAAACCTTTAAAAGTCTATGTTTCTGAACTTACGCATGTTTCATTTAAATATCAACACTACTGCCTGAAACTTGAATTTTTCTCTTTCTTACAGACAAAGGAAAGGTATATGTGAAAAGATTGATGAAAGAGTTAGCGTCTCTTGAAGGTGAGTGAGAAGCTTGATGAAAAGGCAAGTAAAACAGGTCACCAAGCTTTGCTTTTATTTTCAAAAACACATCCTGTTTTACAATTTTCGGATTATTAATCCAACTGTCCCAACTATTTGTTAAGTTGGTGTTTATTCTTTATATGCTTTAAGCACACTGCCATCACCAAAATGGTTTAAATACAGTAACCGAAAAGTAGTGGTTCCCAAATAAAGCTGTGCATCAGTCACAAGGGGGGTGGAAATAAAGCATTCAAATCACTAGGCCCCTTTGCAGTCATATTGATCTTGAATTTCAGAGATAGTATTTAGGAACATATGTTCTTAAAAAGTTTCCCAGAGGATTATGATAGAGTAAATCCATGGATTGGCTGTCTATCTGGCTCAACAAATGGCTGGCTGAATGGATGAGTGGATGAATGGAAAGATGGATTTATAATTCTCCATTAATTTAGCAAGTTTTGAATTCTGTGCAAACACATGTAAAAAGGCTGGATTTAGTCTTTGCCATGACTTACAAATACCCATAACCACTCGCTTTCTTCTCTTAAATGTTTTCCTAAAAGTCCTAACAGAATCTCACAGATCAGGGTTTAGGAATTCCTGACTTAGATACCAAAACCACATTTACTCGGATGGTTTAATCTTTCTTTGCTTTTCATTGTCTATGTATTACTGATGCCTAGGCATGATCTGTAATAACCCACTCTTGACATCATTGCAAATATTTTTCGTATCCCATCCCTTTCTTTCCTAAGGGGTGAAGGTATCTCCAAATAAGGTGGACACTTTCTTGAAAATCATGGGAATTGATCTCAAGGAGAAAGAAGTCCAGAAACTGAAGGACTGCCTACCAGTTGATGGTGAGAGTTTTGAGTGTCAATATACCCTTTAGTCAAACTTTGGACTTGAGGCTAGTCTCAGGCCTGGAATGACTGAAGATAGGATGTATATGAGAAGAAGAAAAAAGAAAGAGTGAGGCCTTTAGCATAGCTACCAACTGGGCCCAATGGCTATCACTTGGGAAGGATCACCAAGAATGCTGCCCGATATAGATGGCAAGTGTCAGTCTCCACAGGAAATGCCAAGGTCTAACAGAGAATACTTAGATTTTAATCTTTGAGTCCCTACTGCTAACCCAGCATTAAATAACCAACACTACATGGTCCTGACACATGCAAGGCACTGTTTTAAGCACTTTGCATATATTATCTTATTTAATCTTGCAAATAACTCTACAAAGCAGGTTCTATTTTTACTCCCATTTTACATATAAGGAAACTAAGGCACAGAGAAGTCAAGGAGTGTGCCTAAAGTCAGAGAGCTAATAAGTGGTGGACGGGCAATCTGGCTCCAGAAACTGTCTCTTAGCCACTCTGCTGTACCGCCATGAACTACCAGAGCTAATAAATTTAAGAAGGTAGATAGCAGTACTTAATGTAATTAATTGGCATACATTAGACTCATGCCAGTAGAACTAAGGAAAATTCATGAGGAAATTTTAAGAGACACCTGTGCCCTTGAGGAAGTAGTAAAGATGCAAGATTGATCCAAGTCAATGAATATGGGCTTTTCTAAATCAGTAGTACCTTTCATTCTTTTATTCCATAAACTTGAATTGAATGCCTTTGATGTGTCAGGCACTGTTCTAGACCGTCGGATCATTTGCCTTAATAAGAGGTAAGCAGCTTTTCCAAAAATGACTTTTTCTTTGCTTTTTTTAATCCCTTTCATAGCTTTTTTAATCTACCAACCAGTTCAATAAATGCAGATATTTGTCATTGCCTTGTTTTTCTAGTATACTGAAACATGAGAAAAGATACCAGCACAATGATTTAAAGTGTGAGGCTAATTCTAAACTAATTCTTATGGACTACCTTGTATATCTGTGGCATCATTTGAGATAGAATGCAAAACTGTTTCAGGGGTCCAGTGGTCCTCAGTGGAGCTGATTAGAGACACACAAAGTAAAAGACATAAGGGGATCTGTCCTTTATAGGCACAGAATATTCTCCACTAAAGGTTCTTCCTTATCCTGTTTAAAAGTCATAACCTAATAATATTCATCATCATCATCATCATCATCATCATAAATGCTATAAAATTATGAAAGGATACCAATAAAAGATTATCATAATTGAAAAGACATAAAAAAGAACAAGCAAGGAAAAATTCCATATCTAAGAACCTAGGATATGTATACTGATTTTAAAGCTAATTCATTCTTTATAATATGTTTGCATTTTACTGGAACTTAATTATTAAGTAAATATTTATGGGTCATCAATCTTGTGCAGACCCTTAAACCAATGCTGAAGTAATAGTAGGAGTACAAAGTGATTCTTGGTTTCTCACCCTTGGGGAAGTTTACAATCTTAGAATTATTATTACACATAAAATACGAATGTGAACATGTTTGAGTGGTGATGGACTGGTACCGTTGACCAAGTTGAAGTGGAGAAAGAGTAGGTCTGTAGACAGCTTAAGGTTCCAAACATTATCTTGCCTATTAGAGCAATAACATCTTTTAACTACTCTCTTAACATTGCAATCCAGTGTTTCTCAAACTTGCAATTTTACAAACTACTAACAATGTATCCATTGACCTTTAGTAACTTCAGACTTTGAGAAATAGACTAAAGAAACTAAGTGTGTCATCTATGAAAAAGACTTTCAATTGAGAATAGGTACTGCAAAACAAAAGTTTTGTCATCATACCTGGAAATTTAACTGAATATATCAACATGATGATTATCGTGTTGGCAACCTAAGAGCAGCCAGGCATGCATACCAGCACACTGTCCTTTAAGAGGTTCACTTGATGCCAAGGTGATCGTAAGCCCAAAGGTAAAGTCAGCACTGACAAGATGGAAACATCATTTATTTTTTAATTTTATTTTATTTTTTCAGTGTTCCAAGATTCATTGTTCATGCACCACACCCAGTGCTCCATGCAATACATGCTCTCCTCAATACCCACCACCGGGCTCACCCAACCCCCCAGCCCCCCTCCCCTCCAAAACCCTCAGCTTGTTTCTCAGAGTTTTGTAAACTCTCAAAACATTTCAGACCCATGCCTGAAAAGAGTAGCCTAATAAGTAACAGATTGTCTTGAAGGAGAGGAGAGTGCTTTAAACCTTGCCTCATGTATTGTGCTGTATGAATTTTGATAGCATAAAATGCAGGAGCTATATTAACTTATATTGATGACATGAAAAAATAACCTTCTAGGAAAAATGTTTCTAAATGGTTGAATTTTGGTTTTCTGTTTCACAATTTTTCTAAAAATCTTTTTGGCACTTTTTTATCTTAAAGATAATGGGAAGATTGATTTAAATGTGTTGATGGATGAAGTTAAAAATATCACAGGTGAGTGAGATATTACAATGAAGATTATATTATGTGGTCTTGAAGTTTCATATGGAACTATATTTTTAACACAATAGTGATTCCTCCCTCCTTTATTCACTTAAGAACTGTTTACTTAGCACTTACTATATGCCAGGCATTGTTCTAGACAGTTATGATACATCAGCAAACAGAATAAAGATCATTGCTCCTCTGGAGCTTACATGCTAACAGGGGAAATAAGCAATAAACATAATAAATAAGTCATTATAAAGTAGGTTTGAAGCGACAGATGCTATAGAAAACAGTGAGAAGGAGACTAAAGGAGATTGGAAGGGGAAAGAGGCACTTATGGCTTTAAACAGATAATCAGGCCTCCTTGAGAAGGTGACATTTGAGCAAATACTTGAAGGAGGTAAGGATTTTGTCCATGTGGAGACTTCTAGAAAAAGAGTTGTAGGCCGAGGGGACATGGAATAAGACCCAAAGGCAGGAGCATGCCTGGACTATTCAAGAAAGATCAAGAAGGCTAATGTAGCTAAGGCTGAATAAGGAAGGAAAAAGGTAATAGATGAGGAGAAAAAGGTGGTGGATGCAAAATTAGTCAGGACTGTGAAATCTCTGCCAGGACTTGGGGTTTGTCCTGAGAGAAATGGGAAGCCATTGCAGGTTTTAGACCAGAGGCATGATATGATCTGACCTATGGTTTTATTAGATCTTCCTGGATTCTGTGTGGAGGACAGACTCAGGGAGGTGTAGGAGTAGGGAGTAGAGCCCTAAAAGGGCCTTTAAAGTAATCCATGTGATAAATGATGGTGATTCATACCAGGGCAGAAAGCGATGAAGATGATAAAAAGTAGCTGGATTCTGGATATATTTTTAAAGGAGTTATTGTGGTGATGGATTTCACTAGACTTATTGTGGTGATCATTTCATAATTTAAACCAATATCAAACCATTGTATTGTATACCTGAAACTAAAATAATGTTACATGTCAATTATATCTCAATTCTAAAAAATAATAAAAAAGAGTCAACAGAGTTTCCTAATGGAAACTAGATAAAGGGAGAAGTCAGGAATGACTCTTGAGATTTTTTGTCCTGATCATTGAGATTTTTTGTCCTGATCAACTGAAAGGATGGACTTGCCACTGGAATCTGGAAAAAGTTTTCAGAAATACAAGTTTGTGTGGAAGAAAATTAGGAGTTCTGTTTGAGATATTTTAAGATACCTAATAGACCCTGAAATAGAGATATCAGCTAAAAAGTTACCAGTCACAAATTCAAGAAAGATATCTTAGCTAAAAATACAAAATTGAAAGCCATAGGCATATAGATGGTATTTAAAGCCATGAGATTGAATGAATTCACCCAAAGGGTAAATACATAGGGAGAAGGTAAGAAAACTAAGAAGTAATCCTGGAGCACTTCAACATTAAATGTTAAAGCAAAAGAGACCAAGAAGTGACCAGTAAAGTATGTAGAAAACTGAGAGAATATGGTGTCCTGAAAGCCAAATAAGTATATTAGGTTGGGTGCCCCCAGACACAAACCCTGAGACAAGGATCATGTATACAGTTAGTTTACATGGGAGGTGAGCCCAGGAAACACAGGTAAGGGAGTAGAGAAGTGAGACATGAATGAAGGCAGCAAATAAATTATGTATTTATCAGGCAACTTACCAAAAAGCTAACTGGAACTTAATCTCATTGGAGAATATCTGGGAAATGGTATAGAACACAACCTCAGGGAGGAATGGGAGAGTAGGTTATTTTTACACCAACCCCTATCAGTCATTGGTTGAGAAGTGCTCTAGGAGAGGGAGGCAATATTACTCCACTGGCATTTCCAGCCATTGAGCATAAGCAGAGTGAACTCGGGCAACCAAAGAAATCCCTCAAAGAGATACCAGCAATGGAAATTTGGGCTAGCATGCATCAAACTGGTAAGGGTTGAAGAAATATGATCAGGGCATGTATAGCATCTGCTGCAAGTATCAGCCAGGAGGGCAAATCAACAGTCAAACAGATCAATAGGTCAAGTAGGATAAGACCTGAGAAGTGACCATTGCATGCAGGCACATTAATGATCTCAAATCACAAAATATCATTAGTGGTATCAGAAGAGAAGTTTCAGGTAGTGAGGGTGGAAAGAAGCCTGACTGAAGTGAGTTTAAGAGAAAATGGGAAGGAAAATACAAATCAAAATCACAATGAGATACCACCCCACACTGGTCAGAATGGCTCAAATTAACAACTAAGGAAACAACAGATGTTAGCAAGGATGTGGAGAAAGACGAACCCTCTTATATTCTTGGTGGGAATGTAAACTGGTACAGCCACTCTGGAAAACAGTGTTGAGGTTCCTCAAAAAGTTAAAAATAGAGCTACCCTATGACGCAGCAATTGCACTACTAGGTATTTATCCAAAGGATACAAGCAGTGATTTGAAGGGACACCTGCACTCCAATGTTTATAGCAGCAATGTCCACAATAGCCAAAATACGGAAAATATGCAAAGAGCCCAAATGTTCGTTGTCCGTTGACATATGGATAAAGAAGGTCTGATATATATAGGTATATATATATAGATAGATATAGATAGATAGATCACACACACACATATATATGCATATTGTATACATACATGTGTATACACACAATGGAATATTACTCAGCCTTCAAAAAGAATGAAATTTTGCATTTGCAACAATGTGGATGGAACCAGAAGGTATTATGCTAAGCGAAATAAGTCAGTCAGAGAAAGACAAATACCATATTTCACTCATGTGGAATTTAAGAAACAAAACAGATGAACATAGTGGAAGTAAAGGAAAAATAAAATAGGATAAGAACAGAAAGGAAGGCAAACCATAAGAGACTCTTAACTCTGGGGAACAAACTGAGGATTGCCAGAGAGGAAGTGGCTAGGGGATGGGGTAACTGGGTGATGGGCATTAGGGAGGGAACTTGATGTAATGAGCACTGGTTGTTATATGCAACTGATGAATCACTAAATTCTACCCCTAAACTAATAATATGGTATATGTTAACTAAATGGAATTTATTTATTTTATTTTTTTTAGTGTTCTTTTTTTTAGCTATTTATTTAATTTTTAAAATGTGAGACCGACTGCATTGATTAAATTTTTAAAAAAATTTAATTCCAGTCTAGTTAACATACAGTGTTAGATTAGTTTCAGGTGTACAATACAGTGATACAGCAAGTCTCTATCCGCCTGTTTATTTTTACTTTTTATTTATTTTATTTTATTTTTGTAATTAATTTTATTTTATTTTTTCAGTGTTCCAAGATTCATTGTTCATGTATCACACCCAGTACTCCATGCAATACGTGCCCTCCTCAAACCCACCACCAGGCTCACCCAGTCCCCTACCCCCTCCCCTCCAAAACCCTCAGTTTGTTTCTCAGAGTCCACAGTCTCTCATGGTTCATCTCCCCTCCGATTTCCCCCAATTCACCCCTCCTTTCCTTCTCCCAATGTTCTCCATGTTCTTCCTTATGCTCCACCCGTAAGTGAAACCATATGATAACTGACTCTCTCTGCTTGACTTATTTCACTCAGCATAATCTCTTCCAGTCCCATCCATGTCGAAACAAAAGTTGGGTATTCATCCTTTCTGATGGAGGCATAATATTCCATTGTATATATGGACCCTATCTTCTTTATCCATTCGTCTGTTGAAGGGCATCTTAGCTCTTTCCACAGTTTGGCGATTGTGGCCATTGCTGCTATGAACATTGGGGTACATGTGGCCCTTCTTTGTACTACATCTGCATCTCAGAGTCCACAGTCTCTTAGATGAAAATTTTTTTAAAAAAGAGAAAATGGGAAGACAGGATTTAGAAACTGTGAATATCTTTGGGGTAAATACCCAGTAGTGCAATTGCAGGGTCATAGGGTAGCTCTATTTTTAATTTCTTGAGGAATCTCCACACTGTTTTCCAAAGTGGCTGTACCAACTTGCATTCCCACCAACAGTGTAAGAGGGTTCCCCTTTCTCCACATCCTCTCCAACATTTGTTGTTTACTGTCTTATTGATTTTGGCCATTCTAACTGGTGTAAGGTGGTATCTCAGTGTGGTTTTGATTTGAGTCTCCCTGATGGCTAATGATGATGAACATTTTTTCGTGTGTCTGTTAGACATTTGTATGTCTTCTTTGGAGAAGTGTCGGTTCGTGTCTTCTGTCCATTTTTTGACGTGATTTCTTGATTGTTGAGTTTGAGGAGTTCTTTATAGATCTTAGATATCAGACCTTTGTAGTGTCATTCAGTGTTCTGATATTCATTGTTTATGCACCACACCCAGTGCTCCATACAATACGTGCCCTCTTTAATACCCGCCACCAGTCTGACCCATCCCCCCACCCCCCCAAAACCCCAGTTTGTTTCTCAGAGTCCACAGTCTCTTAGATGAAAATTTTTTTTAAAAAGAGAAAATGGGAAGACAGGATTTAGAAACTGAATATCTGAGAAATTTTGCTGTAAAGGGGAGCAAAGAAGTGGAAAAGGGGGCAAGTAAATTGATGAAAGTTGTCAAGAGAAGTCTTTGGTTTTTTTAATGAAAGTGATTAAAGTATTTATGATCAAATGGAAGAGGAGGAAGTGGTGGTTTGAAAAAAGCAAAAAAAGAAGTGTAGTAGTCGGCAAGAAGAGTAGGAAAGTTAATACATCAGCAAAGTGTAGTGTGGTTGCCCAGCAGAATCAAGGACTCACCTGAGGTTCATGATCATCCATTTAAAATGAGACCAGTCAGCACAGTTCCCTTCAACTCTAGTTCAGCTGCCTGGCTGCAGGCACAGAGTAAGCACAAACCTGTATTTAAACAGAAATGAGCTTTTGCCAAGTGAGATATTGAAAGCAAGGGCAGAGCAATTTCAGTCCAATCTTTCACAAAACTTAAATACACTTACCACTTTCTTTGCTCACCATTGCTTTTTACTTTTACTCTTTTTGGGGTTCAGTTTCATTCTTACTGAAGTACATCCTTCTTAGTCATTTCAACAAGAGTTAGTCTTTGAAAATATCTTATTTTACACTCAGCCTTGAGTCATTCTTTGACCATGTCTAAACCTGTAGATAATCATTCTACCTTAGAACTCTGAAGGGTGCTGCCAGTATCTCTGAAGAGTATAATGATACTGGTTCCACAAATTGAAACACTGAAACTGGATTCATCTATTGCTACAGGAAGGAACTTCATCCGACAGTCTTTCAGTCCCTCTCTCTCTCTCTCTCTCTCTCACTCTTCCCCCTCCCACCACCCACCCATGGCAGAGTTTAATATGGAACCAGCTGTCAAAAGAGAAGTGTGATCTAGAGTCCTGGTCTCAGCATCACAAAGCAGTTTAGAAGGGTAGAATTGGAGCTGAGAGATAATAATTAAACCACTGAAAT
This sequence comes from Potos flavus, assembly GCA_028534135.1. Taxonomy (NCBI): domain Eukaryota; kingdom Metazoa; phylum Chordata; class Mammalia; order Carnivora; family Procyonidae; genus Potos; species Potos flavus. The sequence continues at coordinate 13,985,415 of CM052891.1, read as the reverse complement.
AGTCTACCCTTTTGGCTACTCAGCTGTGGACCCTTCTATATATATTTGAACTTAACTTCCATATAACAACAAAACAACTCTGTGTTTCCAACTAATAAGCTGCAACTGTCCTTCGTACAAATGAAGATGTCCTCTTTCTCTCCCCAGAATGAGAAGAAGCAAAGTTCCAACAGTCTATCTGTGGGAGACAGTCAGACTATCTCTGGGCTATGTTAATTCTCAAATTTAGTTAAAGTCCCATCTCAATATTCTATAACCTGAAGACCAACTTGTAAAATTAACCTATAATAAATTTGTATTTAAATTTAAAAGGGGAAAAAAGGAGAAAGAAGAAAACACACACAAATATAGATAGAAAGATGATAGATTCATATACCCACTGTTTTCTGGCCTCTCTTTTTGGTGTTAAAAGTCAGCTATAAGTCTTCATTGTTTATTTAGAGTTAATCTCTTTTTCTCTTGTAACTCTTAAGATCATCTCTGTCTTTGAAATTCTCATTATCATGTGGCCAAGTGTAGACTTGTTTTCATTTTTCCTGCTTGGAACTTGTGATTCCTGAAACTGAACATTTTTTTAAAATATTTTATTTTATTTATTTGACAGAGAGAGACACAGCGAGAGAGGGAACACAAGCAGGGGGAGTGGGAGAGGGAGAAGCAGACTTCCCACCAAGCAGGGAGCCCAATGTGGGGCTTGATCCCAGGACCCTGGGATCATGACCTGAGGCAAAAGCAGATGCTTAACAACTGAGCCACCCAGGCGCCCTGAAACTGAACATTTATGCCTCTCACCAAGTTTTGGAAACTCTCAAACTCATGTTTCAAATATTGCCTCTTCTCTTTTTTCTCTTTTCTCACTTTTGAAAACTCCCAGTTCATGTATGTTGAACCTTCTCATTCTGCTCTTCATATCTTTCTTTTCATATTTTTCCTATTTTTATGTTTTTTTGTTTTCTTAAACCTCTCTTCCAGTTCACTGTCTCTACAACTGTGTCTTGTACTATTTGTCTGTTGGGATTTTAATCTCAATAACTGTATTTTTATTTCTAGACATTGTTTTAGTTCTTTTCTGTTTTAGCCCATTCTTTTCCCTGATCTCTCGTTCTTATGCTTTCTATGCTTTCTTTTCTCTTTAGTGGATTTTTAAATATGTGATTTCAAATCTATCCCCTATCTGATATGCCCAGCTTATAGTGTAATCACATAAATTTACTCAAGGTGAAAATTTTTACAGAGAGCCGGTTTTGTTAATAGTCCCATAATTCAGGTAAAAGAAGAAGAGAAGGGGAAGGGGGCAAGGAGGCCCAGAGGAGGGGAAAGAAAGAAGAAAAAGAAGAGAAAAAAAAGAGAGAAAAGAATATAGATGTTATATTAGTGGTTGAATTGTTAGCCATCAAACACATCTAAATAACTAAGAAATTATATAATCCCTGTTTTATTTATTATACATGGTATCATCTTATCATTGAAGATATCCTCTTAGGTTAAAAGAAGAATTTCTAACTCCCCCCAGCCTTGATTCTGAATAGCTAAACAAGGCTTCATTGTGCCTAGTTCATCCCCCCAACCCTACCTGGAAAGGGTGTTTCATTATGTATATGTATTTCTTTCTGAAGGAGAGAAGATTCCTACTGAGGAGCTGAAAAATGTTCTGAAAGACATGGGAATAAAGATCACAAACAAGGAACATAAAAAGCTTCTGAAAACTCTGCCAGTTTCTGGTAAGCACTGAAGTTCTACTTCACTGATATCTAAAAGCTTACTCATTCGACAAACATTTATTGAAGGTCTGTTGTATGCATGGCACTGTCCTAAACTCTGGGGGAGTAGGGGCCACGTCTGCGTGACCGTGTCTCCTCAAGTCCTCAAAACTTCACAGGTTTGTTTTAAGGTTTTGTAGTGGAAATTCTACTCTTTGGGGCATGTGAGTGGCTCAGTCAGTTAAGCAGCCGACTATGGTTTCAGCTCAGGTCATGATCTCCAGGTCCTAGGATCAAGCTCCAATCAGGCTCCACACTCAGTGGGGAGTCAACTTGAGTATTCTCTCTCTCCCTCTCCCTTTGCCCCTCCCCCCACTCATGTGCTCTCTCTCTCAAATAAATAAACAAATCTTATCGTTTAAAAAAAGAAATTCTACTGTTTGAAACATTTTATGTCAATTAAAAATATTTTTTCAAAAGACTCAATCCTAGCATTTTAAAAAAAATCCTGTTCTTAGCATTTAAATTTTGGTCTAGGGAGCTGGGACCTCTTCAGTCAGAGGTCTCATCATAGGACAATCTCTTTTGTCCCTTTCAGGGAAATCTAAGGTCTAAGCTGGAAGAAAATGAAAGGATATAAGGGTGGGAAAGCTGAACAAAGAAAAGATGAAGTAAAACTGGGGAGGAGTAAATGAGAAAGAAAAAGCTTCGTGTATTCAGCAAACTAGCCACTAACAATAGCCTTGTATTCTGTCCAGGGATAGAGTCACTACACTGAGTTTTCTAAATACTTCACATTTCACTGAGAATGAATTGTAATAAATTTCTAAATTTCCCCTTTCTGAAAGTAAACACTTTAGTTTCTATGAATCGTCAAAAACTCAATAGTGTTTTATCTTACAGCTGATAAAAAGGTGTTTGAGAAAGAATTACTGGAGTCTGTGAAATCTTTCAAAGGTGAGTGAGAAGAAGGATAAGGACAGTAACTGTTGTTTCTGATTATGTAAATAATCAGGAAATTATGTGTTTATTCAACAAATATCCAAGTCTCTACTGTGTGTTGGATATTTGAGAAAAATCTGGAATATATAAAGTAGCATACAGGAAAAAAATGCAATTACCCATAATCCGAGGTAATATGATCTTTTTTTATTATAGTTCTCTCTATTCTTTTTTTCTGTGTATATGTATGTATAGATAATTAAACTCTTACTGTATATTTTATATACCATATACTTAATCCTAAAATTTTAGTGTAAGAATTCCACCATGTCATTTAAAAATTCTTTGTAAACACCATTTTTAATGCTCTATCATCAGGTTGTATTTATAATTTACTTAATCATTCCTTTCTTATTGAACACTTAGGAGGTCTCCAATGTTTTGCTCTTATATATCTGTGATCTTTGTCCAACTTTAAGCCATTTTCTTTGGATAGATTCTTCTGGTAAATCCAGTAAATCTTAACATGTTTAAGGCTGTGATATATGTAAGTGGATGAAAGTACTGGTTCCCATTTTTCCCTGGCTACAGTAAATTATTTTCACATTTTTTGATCCTTGCCAATTTGATAAATGAAAAACCCAATCTAATTAATGTTTTGATATTTTTGTTATCAATGAAGTTAAAAATGTTTTTATACCATTGTGTCTTTCAGTCTCTTAATTATTTGTTCCTGTCTTTTGCCCATTATCCTATCAGAATCCAACCTTTTTCCTATTAATTTGAATGACCTCTTTATAAATTAAATATATTAACACAATTGTCATAGCTACACAAAATATTTTCCCGGTTGGTTATTTGCATTTTTACTTTATTATGTTGTGTTTTTTTACAACAGTTTATTGAAATGTAATTTACATACCATGCAATTCACCCATTTAAAGTGTACTGGTTTTTAATATACAGAGTTGCATAACCATCACCATAATCAATTTAGAACATTTCATCACCCCAGAAATATACTGTACCCATTAGCTATCACTCCCCATTCCCCCACAGCCCTCCCAGATAAGCAACCACAAATCTACTCTCTATTATGTTTAATTTTGATATACAGACATTTTTCATTTTTATGTTTTTAATTACGTCAGTCATTCCTTCTGTGATTTCTTCTTTTTTTGTATTTAGAAAGTCCTTTACTATCTAGACAGCATATAAAAAATCATATACACTTAATCTTTGATTTCCTAAGATTTCACTTTCTTCATTTATTATTTAACTCATCTGAAATTGACTCTATAAATCCTATTTTATAGTGACTTGATCAAAACTACAACAGTAGTTTTCAGTTATTCTGCCTTATTAACTGGAGTTTTTCTTTATGTATAATTATATTAAGAAGGTAATCTGTTGTTACTGTAGCAAGTTTTAAATCTTACTTTTTGGCCAGAATACCATGATTTAGTTGTTGTCTTTGCCTAATTCACCAGTAGCCAAACTCTTTCTTTACTTTTTTCTCCCTCATATAAATTTTTCTCAGGAGCTCAGTTATGGTGTCATGTGCTCTTCCTGACTCCCATACAACTTGCTGTAAATAGCTTCTTAGTACTTTCAGTTCTAGGTAAGGTTGATGCCTGCATTTTTCATTTGTGACATCCTTATTTACTTTTTCTTGTTTTTATTAAGGAGGAAGGGTTAGTGTCGGTAACATAAAAAATGTGCTACGGAATACTGGGTTCAGACTTGAAGAAAAGGAAATCCAGGACCTGCAGAGACACCTACCAGTTACTGGTGAGCGTTTTAAGATTCCTTTATCCTGGGGCACCTGGCTGTCTTCGTCAGTAGAACATGCAACTCTTGATCTCAGGGTTATGAGTTCAAGCCCCATGTTGGGTGTTGAGCCTACTAGATAGATAGATAGGTATAGATATAGATACAGATATAGATGATATAGATATGGATATATAGATAAGTAAGTACCTTTATCCTGTAGGCAATGATAGTCTACCTGAAAACAGTGAGGAAACACATGCTGGGGAGAGAAAAACCAGGGGCAGAGATAAAATTTAGAGACCACTACCAAGGTCAAGATGATAAGGGTCTTTATTAAGGAACTTCACTGGTGATAAAGGGGGAGGGCTAATGGTATGTGGTTGGTGAAAGGAAGAGAGATACTAGAAGTATGAAGTAGAGGTTCATTGCTTATATGATTGAAACACACATACACACAAAAGTGAGGGTGGGGGGAAAAACAGAAAAAGGAACAGAATGAAGACAAAAATGTTTAGAACAGGGGCACCTGGATGGCTCAGTCAGTTAAGCGTCTGACTCTTGATGTCAGCTCAGGTCATGATCTCAGGGTCCTGGGATCAAGCCACACCTCAGCAGGAAGTCTGCTTCTCTCTCTCTGTCTGACCCTCTGGCCTCTTGCTCTCTCTTTTTTCTCTCTCTCAAATGAATAACTTTTTTTCCTTTTTTTAAACTTATCTTTTTTCTATTTGTATTTATATTCAATTAATTAACCTATAATGTATTATTGGTTTTAGAGGTAGAGGTCAGTGATTCATCAGTCTTATATAATACCCAGTGCTCATTACATCACATGCCCTCTTTAATGTCTATCACCCAGTTACCTCATACCCCCACCTCCGTCCCCTCCAGCAACCCTCAGTATGTTTTCTATGATTAAGAGTCTCTTATGGTTTGTCTCCCTCTCTGGATTCATCTTCTTTTATTTTTTCTTCTCTTCCCCTATAATCCTCTGTCTCGTTTCTTAAATTCCACGTATCAGTGAGATCATATGATAATTGTCTTTATCTGATTGACTTACTTCTCTTAGCATAGTACGCTCTAGCTGCAACCACGTCATTGCAAATGGCAAGATTTCATTTTTTGATGGCTGCATGATATTTTACTGTATATGTATACCATATCTTCTTTATCCATTCTTCTGTTGATGGACATCTGGGCTCTTTCCATATTGTGGACATTGCAGCTATAAACATTGGGGTGCAGGTGCCCCTTTGGATCATTACATTCATACTTTTGTGGTAAATACCCCATAGTGCAATTGCTGGGTCATAGGTAGCTCTATTTTTAATTTTTTGAGGAACCTCCATACTGTTTTCCAGAGTGGCTGCACCAGCTTGCATTCCCACCAACAGTGTAAGAGGGTTCCCCTTTCTCCGCATCTTCACCAACATCTGTCATTTCCTGACTTGTTAATTTTAGCCATTCTGACTGGTGTGATGTGGTATCTCACTGTGGCTTTGATTTGTATTTCCCTGATGCCGAGTGATGTAGGGCATTTTTTTCATGTGTGTGTTGGCCATTTGTAAGTCTTCTTTGCAGAAATGTCTGTTCATGTCTTCTGCTCATTTTTTCCCTGGATTATTTGTTTCTTAGGTATTGAATTCGATAAGTTCTTTATAGATTTTGGATACTAGCCCTTTATCTGATATATTATTTGCAAATATCTTCTCCCATTCTGTCAGTTGTCTTTTGGTTTTGTTGACTGTTTCCTTTGCTGTGCAAAAGCTTTTAATCTTGATGAAGTCACAATAGTTCATTTTTGCCTTGTTTCCCTTGCCTTTGGAGACGTGTCTAGCAAGAAGTTGCTGCGGCCAAAGTCGAAGAAGTTGCTGCCTGTGTTCCCCTCTAGGATTTTGATGGATTCCTGTCTAACATTTAGGTCTTTCATCCATTTTGAGTCTATTTTTGTGTGCGGTGTAAGGAAATGGTCGAGTTTCATTCTTCTGCGTGTGGCTATCCAATTTTCCCAACACCATTTGTTGAAGAGACTGTCTTTTTTCCATTGGACATTCTTTCCTGCTTTGTCAAAGATTAGTTGACCACATAATTAAGGGTCCATTTCTGGGTTCTCTATTCTGTTCCATTGATCTACGTGTCTGTTTTTGTGCCAGTACCATAACATCTTGATGATTACAGCTTTGTAACAGAGCTTGAAGTCCAGAATTGTGATGCCACCAGTTTTGGTTTTCTTTTTCAACATTCCTTTGGCCATTCAAGGTCTTTTCTGGTCCCATACAAATTTTAGGATTCTTTGTTCCAGCTCTGTGAAAAAAGTTGGTGGTATTTTGATAGGGATTGCATTGAATGTATAGATTGCTCTAGGTAGCATAGACATTTTAACAATATTTGTTCTTGCAATCCGTGAGCATGGAACATTTTTCCATTTCTTTGTGTCTTCCTCAATTTCTTTCATGAGTGTTCTATAGTTTTCTGAGTATAGATCCTTTGACTCTTTGGTTAGGTTTATTTCTGGGTATGTTATGTTTTGGGGTGCCATTGTAAATGGGATCAACTTTTCATTTCTCTTTTTTCTGTTTCATTGTAAGTGTATAAGAATGCAACTGATTTCTGTGCATTGATTTGATATCCTGCCATTTTGCTGAATTCCTGGATGAGTTCTAGCAATTTTGGGGTGGAGTCTTTTGAGTTTTCCACATAGAGTATCATGACATCTGCAAAGAGTGAGAGTTTGACTTCTTCTTTGCCGATTCAGATGTCTTTTATTTCTTTTTGTTGTCTGATTGCTGAGTCTAGAACTTCTAGTACTATGTTAAACAGCAGTGATGATAACAGACATCCCTGTCTTGTTTCTGACCTTAGGGGAAAAGCTCTCAGTTTTTCCCCAGAGCTTTTCCCCATTAAGAATGATATTCGCTGTGGGCTTTTCATATATGGCTTTTATGATATTTTGAGGTATGTTCCCTCTATCCCTACACTGCAAAGAGTTTTAATCACTCCTCCCAGCTCCTACTCACTCTTGCTATCTCTGTCTCTCTCTTCCAAATAAATAAGTGAAATTTAAAAAAAAAAAAAAGATGATTTACTTTGTCAAAAGCTTTTTTTGGCATCTATTGAGAGGATCATATGGTTCTTGACCTTTCTTTTATTTATGTAGTGTATCACATTGATTGATTCGTGAATGTTGAACCCCTTTTGCAGCCCAGGAATAAATCCCATTTCGTCATGGTGAATAATCCTTTTAATGTACTGTCGTATCCTATTGCCTAGTATCTTGGTGAGAATTTTGATATCCATGTTCATCAGGCATACTGGTCTATAATTCTCCTTTTTGGTGAAGTCTTCAGTTCTGAGATCTAGGTAATGCTGGCCTCATAGAAAGAGTTCGAAAGTTTTCCTTCCATTTCTATTTTTTAAAAACAGCTTCAGAAGAATAGATATTATTTCTTCTTTAAATGTTTGGTAGAATTCCCCTGGGAAACCATCTGGCCCTGGACTCTTGTTTGATGGGAGATTTTTTAATTACTGCTTCAATTTTCTTGCTGGTTATGGGTCTGTTCAGGTTTTCTATTGCTGGTTCAGTTTTGGTAGTTTATACGTCTCTAGGAATGCATCCATTTCTTCCAGATTGCGTAATTTGTTGGCATATAGTTGCTCATAATATATTCTTACAATTGTTTGTATTTCTTCAGTGTTGGTTGTGATCTCTCTTCTTTCATTCATGATTTTATTTATTTGGGTCCTTTCTCTTTTGTTTTTACTAGTCCGGCCAGGGGTTTATCAATCTTACTAATTCTTTCAAAGAACCAGCTCCTAGTTTCGTTGATCTGTTCTACTGTTCTTTTGGTTTCTATTCCATTGATTTCTGCTCTAATCTTTATTATTTCTCTTCTCCTGCTGGGTTTAGGCTTTATTTGCTGTTCTTTCTCCAGCCCTTTCAGTATATTTGAGACCTTTTTTGTTTCTTGAGAAAGGCTTGAATTGCTATATACTTCCCTCTTAGGACTGCCTTTACAGCACCCCAAAGGTTTTGAACAGCTGTGTTTTCATTTTCATTTGTTTCCATGAATATTTTAAAATTCTTTAATTTCCTAGTTGACCCATTCATTCTTTAGTAGGATGCTCTTTAGCCTCCATGTATTTGAGGTCTTTCCAACTTTTCTCTTGTGATTGAGTTCCAGTTTCAAAGCACCGTGGTCCTAAACTATGCAAGGAATAATCCCAATCTTTTAGTACTGGTTAAAACATGATTTGTGGGGACACCTGGGTGGCTCAGTTGGTTAAGCGGCTGCCTTCGGCTCAGGTCATGATCCCAGGGTCCTGGGATCGAGTCCCGCATCGGGCTCCTTGCTCAGCAGGGAGCCTGCTTCTCCCTCTGCCTCTGCCTGCCTCTCTGCCTGCTTGTGCTCTCTCTCTGACAAATAAATAAATAAAATTTAAAAAAAAAATTTAAAAAAAAAAAAAAAAAAAAAAAAAAACATGATTTGTGGCCCAGTATATGATCTATTCTGGAAAATGTTCCATGTGCGTTAGAAAAGAATGTGTGTTCTGTTGCTTTAGGATAGAATGTTCTGAATATATCTGTGAAGTACATCTGGTCCAGTGTGTCATTCAAAACCCTTATTTCCTTATTGATCTGCTTAGATGACCTGTCCATTGTGGGGGGGGTGTTAAAGTCCCCTACTATTATTGTATTATTATCAATGTATTCCTTTGATTTTGTTATTAATTGGCTTGTATAATTGGCTGCTTCCGTGTTGGGGCATAAATATTTACAACTGTTAGATCTTCTTGTTGGATAGACCCTTTAATTATGATATAGTGTCCTTCGTCATCTCTTATTACAGTCTTTGGTTTAAGATCTAATTTGTCTGACATAAGGATTGCCACCCCAGCTTTCTTTTGATGTCTATTAGCATGATAAATGATTTCCACCCTCTCACTTTCAATCTGGAGATGTCTTTGGGTCTAAAATGAGTCTCTTGCAGACAGTATATGGATAGGTCTTGTTTTTTTTTTTATCCAATCTGATACCCTGTGTCATTTGATTGGGGTAATTAGCGCATTTACATTCTGAGTAACTACTGAAAGATATGAACTTAGTGCCATTGTATTACCTGTAAAGTCACTGTTTCTGTAGATTGTCTCTATTCCTTTCTGGTCTATGTTACTTTTAGACTCTCTCTTTGCTTAAAGGATCCCTTTTGATATTTCTTGTAGGGCTGGTTTGGTGTTCACAAATTCTTTTAGCTTCTGTTTGTCCTGGAAGTATTTTATCACTCCTTCCATTTTGAAAGACATCCTAGCTGGATAAAGTATTCTTGGCTGCATTTTTTCTCATTTAGCACCCTGAATGTATCATGCCAGTCCTTTCTGGCCTGCCAGGTCTCTGTCAGTAGGTCTTCTTCTTTTTTTTTTTTTTTTTTTTAAAGATTTTATTTATTTATTTGACAGAGAGAGAGAGATCGCAAGTAGGCAGAGAGGCAGGCAGAGAGAGGGGGGGAAGCAGGCTCCCCGCTGAGCAGGGAGCCCGATGTGGGGCTCGATCCCAGGACCCCGAGATCACGACCCGAGCCAAAGGCAGAGGCTTCAACCCACTGAGCCACCCAGGCGCCCCTGTCAGTAGGTCTTCTGCCAGTCTAATATATCTACCCTTGTAGGTTATGGACCTCTTGTCCCAGGCTGCTTTCAGGATTTTCTTTTTGTCTCTAAGATTTGTAAGTTTCACTATTATATGTCGAGGTGTTGACTTATTTTTATTGATTTTGAGGGGAGTTCTCTGTGCCTCTTTCCTTCCCCAAATTAGGGAAGTTCTCTGCTATAATTTGCTCCTATATACCTTCCGCCCCTCTCTCTCTTCTTCTTCAGGGATCTCAATTATTCTAATATTGTTTTGCCTTATACTATCACTTATCTCTCAAATTCTCCCCTCATGATCTAGTAGTTGTTTCTCTTTCTTTTTCTCAGCTTCTTTATTCTCCATCAGTTTGTCTTCTATATCACTAATTCTCTCTTCTGCCTCATTATTCTTAGCAGTTAGAGCCTCCATTTTTTTTTCCCAAATACTTTTATTTTATTTTTTCAATGTTACAAGATTCATTGTTTATGTACACACCCAGTAGAGCCTCCATTTTTTATTGCATATCATTAATAGCCTTTTTGATTTTGACTTGGTTAGATTTTAGTTCTTTTATTTCTCCAGAAAGGGATTCTCTAGTGTCTTCTATGCTTTTTTCAAGCCCAGCTAGTGTCTTTATAATCGTTAATCTGGGGGCACCTGGGTGGCTCAGTTAGTTAAGCATCTGCCTTCAGCTCAGGTCATGATCCCAGGGTCCTGAAATTAGTCCCACATTGGGCTCCCTGCTCACTGAGAACCCTGCTTCTCCCTCTGCCTGCCACTCCCCCTCCTTGTGCACTCTCTCTCTCTCTCTGACAAATATATAAATAAAATCTTTAAAAGTAATAATCATTATTCTAAACTCTAGTCCAACATCTTACTTATATCCATATTGATTAGGTCCCTAGCAGTCACTACTGCCTCTTGTTCTCTTTTTTGAGGTGCGTTTTTCCATCTTGTCAATCTGTCCAGAGAAGAATAGATGAGCAAGAGAACAAAATACTAAAATGACAACAATGACCCTAGAAGAGATCCAAAACCAAAAAAATCAGAAAGAGATCCAAAACCAAATCAGAAGAGATCCAAAACCAAAAAAATAAAATTTAAAAAATAGAGAATGAGAGAGAATATAATTAGACAGGTGAACAGAATGGAGCAATACACTGGATCCTATGTGTTTTGGTCTGTATGTTAGAAAACTAGATCCCAAAATTAGAAAGACAGAAAAACTTATATATGTACAAAAATAAAATTAAATACAATGAAAGGACAAAATATAACTATCAAAGTGAAAATTAAAAGAGGAAAAAAAACAAAAACAACACAAAAGGAAGGGATATAAACAGACAGGTGAACAGAACAGAAAAATACACTATATCCTGAGTGTGTTTTGCTCAGTTTGTTAGAAGAAACTACATCTCAAAATTGTAAAGAAAGAAAAACTTACATATATACAAAAATAAAATTAAATACATTGAAAGGTTAGAATGGAACCATAAAGATGAAAATTTAAAAAGACTATAACAAACAAAAAACAAACAAAACAAAAAAAAGAAAGAAGCGGAAAGAAGAGAGAATATGATCAGATAGGCAAACAAAGCCATACACTAGAGTTTGGGTGTATTTTGGTCTATTAGAAGAAACTGCATCCCAAAATTGTAAAGAAAGAAAAACTTATATGAATATGCAAAAAAAAATTAAATAAAATGAAGGGATAGAATGTAACTCTAAAAATGAAAATTAAAAAAGATTTTTTAAAAAGAATTGATAAAATAAGAAATTGAAAAAGGAAAGAGAAAAAATTTTTTAATTAAAGTTGAAAGACTAAAGAATCATGGGGGAAAAGCCATGAATTCTATGTGCTGTATTCCCCTAGCGCTGGAGTTTTGCAGTTCTCATTGATTGCTAAACTTGGTCTTGGCTGTATGTTTTTGCTGATCTTCTGGGGGAGGGGCCTGATGCTGAGATTCTCAAGTGTCTTTACCCCAGGTGGAATTGTACCACCCTTGCCAGGGGCCCAGGCTAAATGATGCTCCAGTTTGCTCTATGTGGCTTTTGTTCCCTGAGGGCTTTCTGTGCATCTGTAGAGGATGAGAATGAAAATGGCGGCCTCTCAATCTCTGGTCAGTCCCAGAGCTGAAAGCTCGGGGCTCCACTCCTCAGTTCGCCTTCAGAGAAAAACAGTCAATCACTCCTGTCTCCCTGGTCTCCCACCACAGTCCGTGCTCACCCAGCCTGTGACAAGCCTTTCTATCTCAGCCACAAAACCCTGTTTCCAGTCTCCCAACCCTGCAGACTCCTACTATGTACTCCCATGCTACTCTTCCCCAGGGAGGAAAGCGGGGGTGGGGGGGGCTCTCACTGGTTCTGCCGCTTGTTGGGCCCCTGCTCGGAGAGCAGCCACCTGGCTGTGCTGCTGTTTGAGGTTTATGGCAACCCCGAGCTGAGAGCCCACTCCTGGACTTGCTGATTGCAGCTGGCTTCCCCACTCCGATGCCTGAGAACTCTGCCACACTCAGGCACCCCTCATCTTCCTGTGACCCCAGGGAATCCTGAGACCACACTGTCCCCACTTAGCCACCTCAGCACCTTTCAGACCGGGAAGTCCCTCACTGGAGCAGACTTCTAAAAGTTTTGATTGTGTGCTGTGCTGCTATATCACTTGCCAGTAGCCAGCTTGCAGAGGATGCCTCCCCCCCGCATTCCATCTTCCCATATATCGCCCCAGATTCATTTCTCTGCACCTCCTACCTTGCAGAAAATGGTTGCTTTTCTATTTGTAGAGTTGCAGTTATTCTTTTCCTAGATCTACTGTTGAGTTCACAGGTGTTCAGAATGGTGTGATAGCTATCTAGCTGAATTCCTGGGACCACATGAAACTGAGGTCTCCTACTCCTCTGCCATCTTAGACTTTCTTTCTAAAATAAATAAAATTTTTAAAAAATCTTTTAAAAGCTCACATTTGTTAATATCACCACCAATCTAATGAAAAATGTGTTTAAGTATTGAGAACCTATCAAGTCATGATGTGGATATACAGTTTTCTAAATTTAGTTTTTGTTTGAGAACTTGAACTCTGCCATTAAAACATCTACTGTCAATTGTTTTCTTAAGATAACAGGCTCACTTTGTTCATTTTCAAGAAGATGCTTCCCAAATACCAAACTCTGAATAACTAGATTTTCTCCATTTTTGCAAGTGAAAATGGTGTACATGAAAAAGCAGCTAGTTTGCTTGAGACTCAATCCTGCAAGTTCTTTTCCTCAAGAAATCATTGTATTTTCTTAAGCAACTGACATGCTTTATACAAACGTCTCGATTCATTGTACAGAATATTAAAAAGGTTTGTTCTCAAGGGTTAAGATTTAATAAAATCAATACCTGTTGCTACATTATCAAGAACATTCTAAAGTGAAACTGACATTCTTTTACTACAAGTATGCACAATGAAGAACACAATGACTGCTAGTACATTTATTGCCATGGCCTTGATTCATGGGAGATGCCAGCAGTTTCACCCACCCTTGCTTTTGCACCACCAGTGCAAATGTCAAAAGTGTAAAAGGCAAAGGGTGGGTGACACCAGAGGTCTCTGGACCACACTTTGAGAACCGTGGCTCTAACCTTAGTAGAAGGCTCTAACCTTGTACTAAGTGTAAGAGAAGTAGGTCTGAAAGAAGGAGCTGACTTCAAACAAATAAAACATTCCATTCACCATAACACTCTAAAGATTTTTAATAGCTGGAGCACCTGGGTGGCTCAGCTGTTAAGTGTCTGCCTTTGGCTCAGGTCATAATCTCAGGGTCCTGGGATCAAGCACAACATTGGGTTCCCCTGTGGGTGGAGAGCCTGCTTCTGCCTCTCCGTTTGCCCCTCCCCCTGTTCATGCTCATTCACTCCCTCTCTCTCTCTCAAAATAAATAAAATCTTTTAAAAATATATATTTTTAGGGGCACCTGGGTGGCTCAGTCAGTTAAACCTTTGCCTTCGGCTCAGGTCATGATCTCAGGGTCCTGGGATCGAGCCCCACATTGGGCTCTCTGCTCAGCAGGGAGACTGCTTCCCCTCTCTCTCTGCCTGCCTCTCTGCCTACTTGTGATCTCTCTCTCTCTCTCTGTCAAATAAATAAATAAAATCTTTAAAAAATATATTTTTAATAGCTTATGAAATAAAGTTACACTAATTGAATGGGTATATACTTAAAGCTCAAACTTTTTTGTTATATGTTCCTGTGGATTGAAACTATAATAAAAATTTTAGGAAAAAAACATGAAAAATTATTGGGATTCCATACACTGAATTTTATTTAGGAATTTTATATAGGGGCGCCTGGCTGGCTCAGTCAGTGGGGCATGCAACTCTTCATCTCGGGGTTATGAGTTCAAGCCCCATGTTGGTTGTAGAGATTACTTAAAAAAAATTTTTTAGGGACACCTGGGGGGTGGCTCAGTCAGTTAAGCATCTGCCTTCACTTCAGGTCATGATTTTGGGGTCCTGGGATTGAGCCTCACATCGAGCTCAGTGGGGAGTCTGCTTCACCCTCTGGTGGCTGCTTCCCCTGCTTGTGCACGCTCTCTCTCTCGCTCTGTCTCTCTCTCTCTGTCAAATAAGTAATCTTTAAAAAAAACTTGGGTGAGCCTGGTAGTGGGTATTGAGGAGGGCACGTATTGCATGGCGCACTGGGTGTGGTACATGAGAAATGAATCTTGGAATACTAAAAAAATAAAATAAAAGTAATTGGGAAAAAAAAAAAAACTTTTAAGGGTGCCTGGGTGGCTCAGTTGGTTAAGCAACTGCCTTCAACTCAGGTTATGATCCTGGAGCCCCAGGATAGAGTCTCACATCGGGCTCCCTGCTCAGTGGGGAGTCTACTTCTCCCTCTGACCTTCCCCCCTCTCATGCTCTCTCTCTCTCATTCTCTCTCAAATAAATAAATAAATAAATAAAGTCTTTTTAAAAACTTTTAAAGCCATATTTTTAAAAGTTTATTTTAAAAATAACTCCTATATTGGGGGTGCTTGGGTGGCTCAGTCAGTTAAGCATCTGCCTTCAGCTCAGGTAATGATCCCAGGGTCCTGGGATCAAGTCCTGCATCCTGTTCCTTGTTCAGCAGGGAGCCTGCTTTGCCCTCTGCTGGCTGCTTCGCTTGCTTGTGTTCTCTCTCTCTCTTTCTGACAAATAAATAAATAAAATATTTTGAAAAATTGTTTTAATCTTCAAAAAAAGAATTTAATTTTTCAAGTCTAGTTATCTTCATCTGAATCAAAATTCTGCATTTTCTTTTTTTTTTTGAAGATTTTATTTATTTATTTGACAGAGAGAGATTACAAGTAGGCAGAGAGGCAGGCAGAGAGAGAGGGAGAAGCAGGCTCCCTGCTGAGCAGAGAGCCCGATGCGGGGCTCGATCCCAGGACCTTGAGATCATGACCTGAGCCGAAAGCAAAGGCTTTAACCCACTGAGCCACCCAGGCGCCCCTAAAATTCTGCATTTTCTTACAGAAGATGAAAAGGTTGATTTGGATACCTTGATGGAAGCAGCTAGTGCTTTTACAGGTGAGTGAGAACTTGTATAAGATGTTATAAAATTGAGATCTTGACACCTTGTAGAGAATTACCTTTTTAAAGCAGTAGTTTACCCCCTCCAGCCATCATTAGTAAGTTTGCTTTGCTCTTTTACTTATTTATTGATGATTTTGTCTTATTGACAATAATTTAGATCATTAGAGATTTAGAAGTGTGGGCACTCAAATATTTTGGCCAGTAATGTGTTCACTTCTCTAGTGTTCAAAGAATCAAAATATAGGTGAACACAGTGGATCTCAATGTGAAGTTTTTGCATCAGGAAATATGGTTACTATGAACGGTCCATCCCATAATTCAGATCAGGAAGCAATAACAGAGATATTACTTACCAGTAAAATTATGTATATTCTTTATACCATCATAAGTCATTGGGCATTTATACTCCATGCTATATTGACCCATACGCAGAATAGGAGTGTTACTTTCTTATTTTGATTAACGAAACTTTTCAGGTACTGAATTTTACAATAACTCTGTGTAAGTGAAGTCAGCTTATGTATTTCAACTTCATCCTGCAGTTAGAAATAATGCCGTACTGGATTATGTTTTTCATAGTTTAGAATAATTGTGTTTTTTAATATTGTCACCTGAAATGATTCCTATCTATTCAAAGGAGAAAAAGTTGAAGCCAATGACTTAAAAAATGTGCTGAGAAACATGGGAATTGAGATCACTGAAAAGGAACAGTTGATGCTGTCGAAAACGCTGCCAGTCTCTAGTGAGTGTTTAACATGCCGTCCTGATGCTCGGGAAAATGTGGTTCTGTGGGCTGAGAATTGTCTAATACCCTAAGAAACTCCCTAAGGAAAATGCAGTCCAGACATAAGAAACTCCATTCTTGTCACTTGTGTTTTAGTTTGGAAGTGAGAAACTTGTAAGTGAGGAATTCCTCTCTTTTCCATTCAGTCAATGGGCCCTTTGATAAATATTTCAAATGCGACACAGCTAAATGCTTCTGTAGCCCCCTGAATGTGCCCCCACATCCTCAGTCCCGCCCCTGATAGCCCTCCCATCTCCCCATAATCCAGCAACTAAAAGATAAACACCTGAGAGCAGGGGACCGCCAGGACCATGTGCTTAAACTGTCAGTATCTGATTCTGATTGGTCAGTGATCCAACCAGTCTGTCTCTCAAAAATTCCACCCCCAGGGCACCTGCATATGCTCGCCCCCAGAGACCCTACAGGCCAGCCTGTGCTTCACCTGTGCCTCGTGTCCAGTGTCAGGGACCTCCATGGAGACATTCTTCCCCCCACCCTATAGCACCTGTCCCCACTAGTCCCCCGAACAAGAGCAAGCCTACACATTATGGTGGGTGCTAGTACTCCTGATGGCAGAAGCAGCAGTCCAGGGAGCAAATGCTCAATGCCCATCCATATTCCCCTCACATATACCTGAGGCTGTGGCCACCCACTATTTCTAGCGTTCCCCCGGATTGCTGTCAAGGGGCCACTTATGAGAAGTGCAGCATGCTCAGGATATTGGCTCTGGCAGAACAGGGTAGAGATGCACAAAGAAGCAGATGGACTATAATGCAGACAGCCACAGCCACATGCCAAGCACTGAGGGTTCTGTCAACACTGTAGACACTCCTTCCACAGGCAGGGGCCCTCTGGGACAGACAGCACCTGTGGAGATGGATTGGGCTGGCAGATGTCCCTTGTTCTCTGCCCCTGTTGAATTTCCCCTCCATTTATGAAAAGAGTTTGTTTAAAGAGCAACATTTATTTAAATATTGTTTTATGCTACTGTTTGGGTTGATAGCTATTTTTAAGAAAATCCCTTTATAGACTCTACTGTTCAGGCTAAACATATAGGAATACCCTATGGGCCTAGAGGATAGGCAAGAGAAAGAGAAAGACAGAGGGGTTGAAGTGCAGTTCAAGAAGGGAAAAATAAGAAGAAATAAACACATATGTGGGTGTATTTGTAGCCTGCGTCAGTTACTGCCGTGTGTTCCAACTAGGGAATAGATTGGCCACATTGTGGGCATTCCTTTTATTATTATTTGAGGGTGAGACAGAATAAATTTCTAGATGAATTATATAAAATGTCTTATAAAATTAGAGAGTCCTTTATCCTTTTTCTTTTGACTCGAATTTTACCCTATCTCACAGGAGATGGAAAGGTGTATAAGAAGAGATTACTGAATAGTGTGAAGTCTCGCAAAGGTAAGAATCATGAGAACAGCAGCTAAAATTTATTGTGCTTTGCATTTGCTTTTTTAGATTTCTGATTAGAATCGTGCTATGTCATATTCCACTGGTTTATTGACACTGAACGTACGCCTCATAACCTACCACTCTTCTTTCGGTATAACTGCATTTGAGAAATTTATTCTTAGTAATATGCAGCAAGTTTGCGATTTTGATTTCATTTACTTTGGTGTCTTTATCAATTCATCGGACTTATCTAATTCTTCTTTTTCATCCCTGATTATTTCAATTCAAAGTTATAGCACAATGTGGAGGGCACATTTTCTCCTCTCAACTCCAACACTGACTATCTGGGTTCATTCAAATGGCCAGTGTTCCACCGCGCTTACAGTGGGTGCATACTCGAGGCTAGCATCATCCACTTCCTGGACTTACTTGAATTATTTACATCCTCTTCTTTCCTAAGGGAAAAAAGTCAATGTCAAGAACCTGAACACCATTGTAAAGAACATGGGGATTCAGCTTCAGAAAGAGGATTTTCAGGACTTACTGAACCACCTGCCCATTGATGGTAAGTATTTCAGATACCACTGTACCTCAGGGCAAATCTTAGGGCTTCTCTATGAGGGCTTCTGAAAATAAAGCTATTTTTTAATCTCTTTGAAAAACTTATGAAATATTTCAAACATCTATCAAAACAGAAAACAAACACTATAACAAACAGTTGTGTATCCACTGGCTAGAGTTAACAAATGTTACCATTTTGCCATATTTCTTTCATATATCTTCCTTCCTTCCCTTCCTTGTACACTTTTTTTTAATAAGATAAGTTTTCATTAATGACTGAATAAGACCAATTTACCTGGATAAAAATGTCACAGAGGCAAAGGTAGTGGAATTCATTAGAAAGAATTTGCTAAGGGGTGAGCCCCAGGCTAAAAGTTCCTGAATTAGAGGGCTCTTAGATTCAAACATAGAGCCAGTGGCTTCCCATTAAAAACGTGATGCAAGGGGCACCTGGGTGGCTCAGTCAGTTAAGTGTCTACTCAGGTCATGATCTCAGGATCCTGGGATCAAGCCCCACATCAGGCTCCCTCCTCAGCAGAGAGTCTGCTTCTCCCTCTGCCTCTCCCCCGCTCACGCTGTCTCTCACTCTCTCTAAATAAATAAATAAAATCTTAAAAAAAAAAAAAAAAAAAAACTTGATGAAAAACAACTTGTAAGAGAGCCAGACAGCACATCTTTTAGCACAGCCAGCCCATGCCAAACCAAGATAAACAAATTGTCCTTTTTCCCTAATTCAGGGTTCCTATTCTGAACTAATAGGAAGTTGGCAGGTGTGGCCAAGGCAGGCCACTGTCGCCAGCAAACGTCTGCTGTCCCCACCTGTAGCTCCTAAATTGGAACCCTTTGTATTACAACTTAAATTTTTCTTTTTTTTTTTTAAGATTTTATTTATTTATTTGACAGAGAGAGAGAACAAGCAGGGGGAGTGGCAGAGGGAGAGGGAGAAGCTGGCTCCCCACTGAGCAGGGAGCCTGAGGCCGGGCTCAATCCCAGGACCCCGGGATCATAACCTGAAGTGAAAGCAGACGCCCAACCAATTGAGCCACCCAGGCACCCTCTCAACTAAAATTTTTCATATCATTTTTCTAAATCTAAGATTGGTCTCGGTGCCTAAATTGTCTTTTCTTACAGAGAATAAAATGGTTGATTTGAATGTGGTGATGGATGATGCAAAAGCTTTTACAGGTAAGAAGTTGTGGTAAAAAGGGAATTCATTATTAACTAAGGCCTTAATGCTTTATGGAAAAAAAAATAAGTTTTTAAGTAGAAGTTTTCTCTTCAGGCTATTACTGACATGCTAAGTTGAACCTCTACAAATTTAATGGTTAAATGTTTGTTTTATAATCTTACTGTTTGATTTGGTATTTTTCCTGTATAGACCTATATTATGGGGAGTTTGGGCCAATAATGTTTTCTACTTCACCACTGTTTACACAACAAAACTATAGGTGAACTTTGCTCAATCCCAAGGTGAAGCTTTTATAGGCCATCCAGGAAATATGGTCACTGTGTCAAAAGACCCCATAATTCAGGAAATATATTGGCATTTGACTTATACTTAGGATTATATATGCTTTTCTTTTTTCTTGAATTAAAAGTATAAATTTTATTTCTTATGTGATCTATACACCTACGTGTACTCAGAATCTATATAAGTTAACAAGTTTCATTGTAATTTGCCCGTCTAATTAAGCCTATGCCCCATAGGTCATCTTTTTCATCATTTGAAATCCTTCATCTATTCCTAAAATTCTTTATGTTAACAATTTCCATATTTCCAAAGGAGAGAAAGTTAATGTCAATAATCTGAGCAATGTGATGAGGAAAATGGGGCTAGTACTCACTGATGAGGAGAAGCAGCAGCTGCTGGAAACTCTGCCCATTCATGGTGAGTATTTAGCACATCTTTGAAACTGGATTTATAGGCATGTGTGTGAAGACTGCTGAAATTATATGTGTATGTCCAGTAAAAACCCATTTAGAAAGCACAGTTTCACAAAAGAAGAAATCCTGTTCTTGTCACTTACATTTTAATATTGAAAATTGGCAACATCTTTCACTGGTCCCCATCATCAAGGCTAAATTATCCTGACCCCCTGGGAGCATTACCTCACCTAAGTCATGACAAAGGGAAAGAGGAAAATCAGGGGAGTAAAAGCAGGAAGGAAAGGGAGAGAAACAGGGAGATAAAGACTTTTTAATTCAACAATAGGTAGATTTATATCAGTGAAAGCTTTATCTTTGGTTTCATTCTTATTTGAGGGCAAAATTAAAAAAAAATCCTAAATAAATCTGAAGGGTTTTTTCCCCCTGAAATTATGGATGTTATATTATCTTTGTATTGTCTTTGTTAATCTTCCCTTCATTTAACCTCTATTCTTAATTGTGTCTTGTCTTACAGCTGATGGAAAAGTATATAAAAATAGACTGCTGAAAGGTCTGAAGGCCATCAATGGTGAGTGAGAAACACAGTGAAAGAGCAAATAAAAATAAAATCCTCATGTTTACCATTTGCTTTTAAATGTTCCAACTTTGCTTCTTGCCAATTTTTTTAAAGATTTTATTTATTTAAAAAGAGAGAGAGAGCTTGTCTGCAAAAGTGGGAGGAAGGGCAGAGGGGGAAAGAAAGAGAATCTTAAGCAGACTCCACTGAGCGCAGAGCCCGATGAAGGGCTCGATCTCATGACCCCAAGACCATGACCTGAGCCAAAATCAGGAGTCCGATGCTTAACCAACTGAGCCACCCAGACACCCCTGCTTCTTGCCAATTTTTTGATCCATTGTTACAGACTCCTAACTTAACCATTTTTCTTTGGGTACACTGACATTTAGGGATATAAGGAAAAGTATCATCTTACTGTAGGAAGTTCTAACACTGTTTTCTAGCTAGAACTGTACAGACTGGTTGTTGTTTCAACTATAAGTAGACATGCCAATTCTTCCCTGTTCACCTCTCATGGAAAACTGAAGAGCGCCTGGGTGGTTCAATCGGTTGACTATTTGCCTTCAGCTCAGGTCATGATCCCAGAGTCCTGAGATTGAGCCTTGCATAGGGTTCCCTGCTCAGCAGGGGTCTACTTCTCCCTTTCCCTCTGCCTGCTGCTCCCCCTGCTTATGCTCTCTGTCAAATAAATAAATCTTAAAAAAAAAACAAAACTGAAGCAAATTCCCCTGCGTGGGTATTAAGGAAAATATCCTACCTCTACTCCTTATATTAATTCTGTTGCAAACAATTATATTTTTAATTTTTAATTAGAAATATATTGTTAAAACACCAAATACTACAAGAAAACTATCCAACTCTACCAGTTGGAAAACTGACAAAAGACGTGTAAGTCAAGTCATGGGGATCTAATGTACAGCATGGTGACTATAGTTAATAATACCATGTTGTATATTTGAAAGTTGCTGAGAGAATAGATTTTAAAAGTTTTCACCACCAGAAAAAAAACCTGTAACTTTGTATGGTGATGGATTTTAACAATAATTATTGTGATGATCACACTAATATATACAAATACTAAATCATTATGTTGTACATACAAAAATGTTTATATGTCAATTATATATGAATTTTTTAAAAAGTGAGAGTCCTCCTACCTCCCACCAATCTCATCCCTCCCCATAAAGGTAAATACTGTTTACTATTTACCTTTTTCTCAGTGGTTATCTTTCTCAATTTTTTCCTACTTTCAACAGACATATCAAAATCTGGGAGGTACATATATTAATAGTTTCTTTATGACCTTGTGGTTTACCCTCCAATTGGGATTTATGATGCACGACCATGATTAGCATTTTTCACTTTTAAGCACCAATATTCATGTTC
This sequence comes from Potos flavus, assembly GCA_028534135.1. Taxonomy (NCBI): domain Eukaryota; kingdom Metazoa; phylum Chordata; class Mammalia; order Carnivora; family Procyonidae; genus Potos; species Potos flavus. The sequence goes on along the minus strand of CM052891.1, from coordinate 13,963,252 downwards.
TTATTCCATGCCCTTCTTTCCTAAGGACCAAGGGTCAAACTCAGAAAAGTGAAATCTGTTTTGGAAAACATAGGGATTAAACTCAAGGAGGAGGACCTTGAGGAACTAATGACCCAAGTGCCAACTGATGGTAAGTGTTACAGGCATCATTAATGCTCTTATCTATGCTCATTATGTTCTTACCTATTTATTTATTAGAGAGTGTGCGTGAACACAAGCAAGGTGAAGGGCAGAGAGAGAGGGAGAAGCAGGCCTCCTGCTGAGCAAGGAGCCCGATGTAGGACTCCATCCCAGGACCCTGGGACCATGACCTGAGCTGAAGGCAGACGCTTAACCGACTGAGTCATCCAGGCACCCTGCATATAACTTTTGACTCCCACAAAACTTAACTACTAATAGCCTACTATTGACCAAAAGCCTTACCAGTGACGTAAGTCAATCAACACATATTTTATATGTTATATGTATTACATACTATATTCTTACAATAAAGTAAGCTAGAGAAAAGAAAATCATAAGGAAGAAAAAATACATTTACAGAACTGTATTTATCAAAAAAGCCCACATAAAAGTGGTCCCCTACAGTTCAAATCCATGTCATTCAAGAGTCAACTGTATTTTTTTCCCATTCAAGTTCAAGGACTCCCTAAATTCTATCATTAGAGGGTCCATAGACCCCAGGTTAAGAAACCCTGATTAAAGCCTAATTAATTCCTGATATAAGTCACCCATCCAATACACTGGCCTCCTGTTACTTGACCTCTCTAATTTCAATCATCTTTTACTCCCATCCCTTTAATTGCTCCTCACATGGTGATGACCTAGACCTTGTCCTCACCTAATACTTCATCACCCCCAAAATCTCTATTTCATCTACCCACTCTCTGACCTTTATCATTCCAGTTTATTTACCATGCAGACATTTCTGCTGTAACACAATGTAGGAATGCCTGAAAAACCTCCCTTTCTATAAAATTAAAATTGCCCACTAAAGTGAGCTTATGGGGAAAATTGGAGAAGTCCATTCAAAATATGTGCCACCTTGTGACCAGAACAAAAGCAGCAATTGATACTGTGTGAGGAAGCTTAGACATCCCAAATAGCTCAGAGTAGCTGGAGACTATTTTAAAAACTGTACACACACACCCACAAGGAAAGAGTTGAAAAGCTGGCTTGCTCAGAAATAATGTAGATGGAAGCAGAACCCCGAGCCACTGAACCTGGCTCCCCTTCCTATATTACAGGCACTTATTTTTTAAAATTTTATTAAAATAGAACTGAAAAGGCCCCTGTCATAGCCAACCTGGAATTTTTTCTTTTCCTCTGACATTCGTAATTTTAATTCTTTCACTTAGAAAAAAATGTGTGTGAACCAGCACACCGTCCCGATTGCCGTGACATTATTCCATTCAGCAGACTGAATGTGATGCGTTGTTGTCCCTGAGCAGGTGCTGTAGCCGAACAGAGTGCAGAAGTCCAACTCTAGCTCCTCACCAGCCGTACGGCTCTCTCTGCTCCCATGGTGGGCTGGCCCTTCCACTTGTGCCCCGGGTCTCATTTCCACCGGCCTTCTCAAAGACTGAACTCCTGCAATTTCCCCCTTCTCTCCTGCGTCCTCCGTTTCTCCCTCTCTGCTCTGTCTCTCTATAGATGCCACTGACCTGCAGATAGCGCTTTCGTCTCCCCCTCGTCCCCTGCTGCTACCACTCCACCTCTTAGTTCCTCTTCACAGCAAAACCTCTCCAAACGTTGGCATTACTTAGTGTTGTGTGGTGACTAATCGTAGCCACACTTGTGGTGAGCACAGCATAATATATAAACTTGTCAAATCACTATGTTGTACACCTGAAACTAATGTAACACTGTGTGTCATCTATACTTCAAAAAAGGAACCCCAAACTTGTGGTTACTTTTTGTCTCTACTTCCTCACTCCCATTCAGTCTTCTTCAAGCTTCTTCCTAGGTCATTGCATCCAGTCTCATTGGGTCAGATACCTTCTTTAAACTGATGAAAGCAAATTTATATCACCCATTCAACCTCCCTTAGTCAGAAATAGTATCTCAAACTAGCTATTTGATATCTCCACGTGGATGTCTGAAAGGCATCGCAAATTTAGCGGAATAATAATTAATCCCCCTAAAAAGCCTTAAGCCCTCCCCCTCTCAGTAATGGCATGCCATCTACCCTGCTGAGTGAGAAGGTGGGAGTGAGGGGAGATGAATAGTTTTCTTCCTTGATTTCTCCTTTCCCTTATATCCCACATTTAAATCTAGACTCTACCTGAAAAATATGTCCTAAATCCATTTATCTCCGTCTCCACTGCTGCAACCATAGCCCAAGACAACAGCATCTCTTTCCTGGGCCACTGAAACCATCTCCGATCTAATCCCCATTCCTCCACTTTCCCCAACCTGCACACATCAGCCAGAGTGAGCTTTTGAAAGCGGAAATAGCTTAAATTACTCCCCTTCTTCATGGCTTCCAATGACATTCTACTGCAATCGAACAAAACCCCAACTTCATCATCAGGGCAGACAGTGGCCTTCATGATTTGGCCCCTGTCACCCCAGCCTTTTCTCTGCCCATCAATCACAACAAAAAGCAGCAATTGATACTGTCATCCACATCTTAGGGCTTCCACACGTACTGTTTTTCTTCCCCTAGTTCTTTCCAAGACTATCCTCTTCTCAACATTCAGGCCTCAACCCAAACAGACTCTCCTCAGAGAGGTTTTCCCCAATTTCCCTAACGCATCCCACCATTGCTCTTGATTATATAACCCTATTTTTTTATAACGTCTCAACAGTACCTCAAATGATCCTTTTTGTTTTGTTTACATAGTGTCTGTTTCCCTCTGCTAGATGTACACTCCTTGACAGCAAGAACTCTGGCAGCTGGTTGTCTTTTGTATCCCCAAAGCCTAGCAAAGTGCCTGGCACATAGAAGCTACCCCCTAAATATTTGTTAATTAACTCACTACATAAAAAAAATACTCAGGGTCAAGTTCATTTGTCCTGTCTACTTATACTTAACTGTAACGAATCACTTCTTAATTTAATCTTACTCTGGTGGTATCTAAAGCAAAGAAAAAAGGGAGATACAGGAATGATTCATTATAGATTGAAAACTTTCTTCATTTCTAAGATAGCACTATTATCTCTGAGAAGTCTGTAAAATTCTAAGGAAAATTTGGGGAGAAAATGATGAATTCTTCTGGTCTTCATAGTCACAGGGTCTCAGTAACACCAGCTTATCTGATTCTGAAGTTTTTTTCCCTTTCCTTACAGGTGATAGAACCGTTGGTCTGAATGATCTGATGGATGCTGCCAGTTGCATCAAGGGTAAGTTGCAAGCTATGATGAAATGATATTATAAATAACATCTTAATGTTTTGCAATTGGTGGAGAAAAGTATTTCCCCCCCCAAAAAAGAAAAGTATTTCCCCTTCATGTATATTTAAATTCTTTCATATGTGTTCCATTTTTATGGATGCTTCTGAACTTGGGAAAACAGTAATTAATGTGTGTTTATATATCAGTGCCCATGACATTCTCTGAAATTTTCTCCAAAAGAGTTTTTCAACATAGTGCTAGGTATCAAGAGCCAAAGAACTATTCCTTTTCCCCCACGAGCCCCACTCCCAGGAATTTATCCTCTGGAAATAATTAAGCTGAATAAAAGAAAAAAAAAAAACTCTTCCCTTCAGAGAAATTTGAAACAGCCTAAATATCTAACAGTATGGGAATTACTACCTACACCATGGCCTGTTAGGCTAGCGGGATATCATGTGTTGAAATGTTAACTGTAAAGATTATGTGGCAGTTTGGAAATATGTTAATGATGTAATATTAGGTTGGAAAAGCAAAATACAGAATTGTATGTATATTAGATTTCCACACAATGAAAGTACACCCTTATTGTCAAAGGCCAGAAATGGAATATGAAAAACTACAATGGTTTTTGTGGTAGGGTAGTAGAATTGTATTTTTCCCCTTTATTAATCCTTAATATTGTTGTATTGTTTTTATGATGAATGAAAGAAAATTACTTCTGTGTTGAGATGAATAAAAATCTTGGAATGCATAACGATCAGAGAAGCAAGCTCCAAGCAAATATTTTTAAATGAAAATAAAATATTAAAAGCTGATCTATAGAAAAACACTGATTTTCAAGTAGGGTAGGAGGAAGAGTAAAAATAAAACCAAATCCCTGTATGCAGCTTAATTTGCTATGGATTTGTAATAAATCACCAGTCAACTCCTAACCCATGGTGTACTTTGTTTTTTGTAGCCACCAGAATTAAAGACACGAGACTTTTTCTTTTCTCTTTTCTTTTCTTTTCTTTTCCTTTCTTAAGATTTATTTATTCATTTAAGAGAGAGAGATCTGGGTAGGTGGGCAGGGAGAGGAAGAGAGAATCTCAAGCAGGCTCTGGGTGCAGACTCTGCACTGAACACAGAGCCTGACACAGGGCTCTATCTCAGGACCCTGAGATCAGAACCTGAGCCAAAACCAAGAGTTGGATGCTTAACCAACTGTGCCAGAAGGCATCCCGACCTATGACTGTTTTCTGATCCTACTGTTAATTCTGGGCATATGTGGGCAATCATATATATAAGTAAAGATAGCATTTTTTCATCCTTTATATATAGTTCTATAATTTTTCTACAATTTATTTCTTAATTTTTCTAAGGAGAGGTGATTGATATCCAAAACTTAGACAAATTTCTAGAAAGTGAGGGGCTCGAGCTCACAGAAGAAGACATGAAGGAGCTGATGTCTCATTTGACTCTTAATGGTGAGGTTTTTAAAAATTCTCTTGTCTTTCTAGAACTGTGTCTTTGTTATCCTGTATATAAGATCCTCAGAAATTATCCTTATTTTTTTTAAAGATTTAATTTATTTACTTGAAAGAGAGAAAGCACGAGAGGGGGGAGGGTCAGGGGGAGAAGCAGACTCCCCGCTAACACTCACCACTGAGTGGGGACCCCAATGCAGGTCTCAATCCTGGACTCCAGGATCAGGATCTGAACCAAAGGCAGACACTTAACTGACTGAGCCATCCAGATGCCCGATCCTTGTCTTTTTATCATCTACAACAATGCTTCTTAAACTTGAACATGCATATGAATCACCTGGGCATTTATTAAAATGCATATTGTGATTTGGGTTGGAGCCTGAAAAATTCTGCATTTCTAACAAGTTCCCAATGATGCCAGTGCTACTGGTCTATGGACCACACTTGCCCATGAAGGTCTTAAAAGATGAAGAAATGATACATTAAGATTGTGCCTAGCCTTTCATTTCTTAAGTCACAAGTACAAGCAATATGTTAATTTGTACTTGAGGGCAGGATTCCAGCCCAAAAATAAAAATGAAAAATAATAGAGTAATTGAAATTAAAAAATAAAAATGAGTATTAGGGGGACACCTGGGTGGCTCAGTTGGTTGAGCGGCTGCCTTCGGCTCGGGTCATGATCCCAGGATCCTGGGATCGAGTCCCGTGTCAGGCTCCTTGCTCGGCGGGAAGCCTGCTTCTCCCTCTGCCTCTGCCTGCCTCTCTGCCTGCTCGTGATCTCTCTCTCTCTGACAAAAAAATAAATAAAATCTTAAAAAAAAAAAAAAAGTTAAAAAAAAAATGAGTATTAGGGAGAGAGACACAAGAGGAAGCAGGGGAGTTAAGGGTTAATTGATTTCATTTATGTTTGCTCTTTCGTTTGCTTATTGAGATTTTTATTATTGTTTATTGAATCTGGCTACCAACTTATCTGCTGACTATTCTGTTCTGTAGCTACTTTAGCTTAGTCTTCTTTTGTTTCTACTACTTTGTTTGTTGTTCTTATTTAAAAAAAATGGTCTGGGAGCATTTAGGAGTAGCATTTCTTACCATAATGCTTCAGTGATGTTGCTGTGTGCCTCTGACCTTGAATGTATAAGATTGTATATTGATTGATCCAACCAACAAATATTTATTGATCATTGAATATGTGCGGGCACTGTACTAGGTGCAAGGAATGTAAGAATGAGGCAGGGAGTACAGACTTGGTTTTCTCTGCTAAGCCTAACTGAAAATAGGAAGTAAAACACTGAACCGATATGTTTCTCAAATCCCAGTTTTAAAGCAATAAATTTGAACCTATTCATTGCAAACATCACTTTCTGTTCTCTCCAGTTTACTGTTTCTACTTACTCACCTAGACTTTCTTCCTCTCCTCTCTCCAGTGGAGAAAAGGCTCCTTTCAACACCTCCAAATCCATTGCTCTTGACCTGATCATCTCCCACTTTGTTGGAAATTATCTTTTAAATTGAGATATAATTGACATATAACATTGTATTTTATTTCAGGTGTACAACATAATGGTTTCATATTTTTATAAAAATCATTTCTTCCATAATTCTTTTCCAACACATTCAATTTCATCTCTTTCTCTCTACTCTGCCTATGAAGAGGCACAATGTCCCCCACTCCTTTTACAGACTAACCTTCAGCTGGTTCTTCTGCTTCATAATTACAATCATTCATCCCTTATTCCTTTCTCAGTCTGCTTCTTAATTGTCTATAGGAGCCACTTCTGCTTCCTCATTTCACATTCTCTTTGAATCCTTACAGTTGGCTTCCCCACTCACATAGCCTGTGACGCTACTAAAATAGCCCTCAGAATCCAAAATCATGAATAATTTTCTTTGCCAGCCTCACTTATTCTAGCTTCCGAACATGGGAACAATCGAGGGTTTATTTCTCAGTCTTCTCAGTTTTAATTCCTTCCCTCTTTTGATGATATCACTCCTTGATTGTTGCTTCATTATCAGCTCTCTATGGCAGGAGTTCTCAAATCACTATCCAGGGGCACCCCTCTCTTTTGGGAGGTCCATGAGATTGAAACTACTTTTAAAATAACACTAAGACAATATTTGCCTTTATCATTCTCATTCATTCACAAGTGTACAGTAACTTTTCTAATAAGCTACATGACATATCCACACGTGATATATCTGAAAAACCTATTAAAATATTTCTTTTCTGGGTGACTAGGTGACTCAGTCAGTTGAGCACAGACTCTTGATTTTGACTCAGGTCATGATCTCAGGGTCGTGAGACTGAGCACCACGTCAGGCTCGCACTCGGCATGGAGCATGCTTGAGATTCTCTCTCTCCCTCTGCCCCTCCCCCCACCTCACACATTCTCTCTTTCTCTCTCTCTCTCGAAAAATAAATAAAATAATAAAATATTTCTTTTCTGACTGCATAACTTCGTAAGGCCAGATTTTCTTCAACTGAAAAAGCATATCACAGCAAACTAAATGCAGAAACAGACTGAGGATCCCAGCTGTCTTCTATTAAGCCAGACATTAAAGAGATTTGCAAAAATGTAAAACAATGCTATTTTCGCCTAGGCTGCTATAACAAGAATACCATACACTGAGTGGCTTCTCAACAACAGAAATATATTTCTCGCAGTTCTGGGGCCAAAAGTCCTGATATCAGGGTGCCAGCAAGGTTGAGTTCTGGTGAGAACCCTCTTCTGGGCTACAGATTGTCACCTTCTCATGGTATCCTCACATGACAGAGAGCAGAGCAGCAGTCTCTCTCCTCACCCTTAGGGGCAGTAATCCCATTCATGAGGGTCTGTCTTCAGGATCTCATCCTATCCTAATCACCTCCCCAAAACCCTGCCTCCTAATACCATCACATTGGAGACAGAATTTTAATATATGAATCTGGAGGGACACCAATGTTCAGTCAGTAACACTACCATTCCCACTAAATTTTAATGCCTTAATTTTTTCATTTTCATTTTTTTTTAAAGATTTTATTTATTTATTTGACAGAGAGAGGGATCACAAGCAGGCAGAGAGGCAGGCAGAGAGAGAGGGGGAAGCAAGCTCCCCGCTGAGCAGAGAGCCCGATGCGGGGCTCGATCCCAGGACCCTGAGATCATGACCTGAGCCGAAGGCAGAAGCTTAACCCACTGAGCCACCCAGGCGCCCCTCATTTTCAATTAATATATATTTTTCCTTTTTTTTTTAATTTTTTTTTATTTTTTAATTAAAGCATAATGTATTATTTGCCCCAGGGTACATGTCTGTGGATCCTCAGGCTTACACATTTCACAGCACTTACCATAGCACATACCCTCCTCAATGTCCATAACCCAGCAACCCTATCCCTACCCGCCCCTACCCCCCAGCCACCCTCGGTTTGTTTCATGAGTTTAGGAGTCTCTTATGGTTTGTCTCCTTCCTGATCCCCTCTTGTTTCATTTCCCTCTCCCACCCCCCACAACCCCCACCCTGCCTCTCGAATTCGTCATATCAGAGAGATCATATGATAATTGTCTTTCTCTGATTGA
>CM052891.1:13869828-13954399 GCA_028534135.1 Potos flavus | reverse complement strand
GGGGGGGGGGGGGGGGGGGGGGAGTGGGCAAGAGCCTTTCCTGTGGTTTCTGTAGAAGGAACAGGTTTTAAACACTATATACTGACAGTTCTCAAATGTATATGTTTAGCCCATGCCTCTCTCCCCAGCTCCAAGCTCATATCTGATTGCCCCCTCCACACCTCCAGTTGTATGTCTGATAGACACCTCGAAACCAACATGTCCAAAACTGAATTCCTGATGTGTTCCTCACACTCATTTTATTGTGGTAAAATACATATAACATAAAAATTGCAATTTTAGGGGCTCAGTCAGTTAAGCATCTGCCTTTGGCACAGGTCATCATCCCAGGGTCCTGGGATCGAGTCCCACATTGGGGTCCCTGCTCATCGAGGAATCTGCTTCTCCCTCTCTCCGCCTCTCTCTGCGTTCATGCTCTCTGTCTGTCTCTCTCAAATAAATAAATAAAATCTTTTTTAAAATTACAATTTTAACCATTTTCAAGTACATATGTACAGGTCAGTGCATTAAATATATTCACATGTTCTTTCGCCATCACCACATCCACCTCCAGACATTTTCATCTTCCCAAACTGAACCTCCACACCCACTAAAGAGTAGCTCCCCATTTTCCTTCCCCTCAGCCTCTTACTCTTAAAACATGCTCTACCCACAGCCTTTGCCATCTCCTTTCACTGTTCTGGAAAAAATCTTGGACACATCCTTGACTCTTCTGACTCAACCTACCTGTCAGTCCATCAGGAAATCTCATTGGCTCTACCTTTAAAATATATCTAGAAGCGGCCAATTCTTACCACCCGTGCTACAACTATGGCCTGAGGCACATTGCTGCTCACCCACAGTAACCCCCTGACGCTAATCTCCATACTTTGACCCAAACCCTTACAAAAGTCTGTTTTTCTAACAACAGCCAGAGTGATCTTGTTAAGACATAAGTCAGGTGGGAGTAAGGGAAGGAGTTGACGTCAGGAACTTCGAAAATGGTGTTTTGACTAGAAACTCTTAAGACCGAACACAAAAGGATCTATACATAAACCACGTGCTCTAGCCAGTACAGTTGTTTCTCACAGGGGGATAGCGTAACGATTCTGAAACTGTTGTACATGTCTGCTAGGATGAATAACTCAGTAAATGGATGGGGGATGCTGGGGGCCAGGTTTCCCACTGTTGGAGTGGGAAGTTACAGATAAGAAGGGGAGAAGGCCGAAGTGAACCAGTGGTACTGGCTTAGGTTTGAGACATTAACGTGAACTCATGTGAACTCAGGTTTAGCTTCATATGGATACAGATGGATGGATCAAGAAGTAAATGTGTGCGTATACGTGCATTGGTATTCACGCATGCATTTCCTAGCACTGTCTGCTGAGAGGAGTTAGAAGCTCTGACACCCCCGCAGCAACAAGCAGACCCAGCCCCCAGATCTGGACTTGTAATGCCAGCCTTCTATGAAAGAAGCAGAGTTGCTTGGATAAATGGCCAATTCTAGGGCCCAGGCAGGGAATATACAAGACAAACCTGGAACATCGTGTAGTGACAGAAGGGAAGAAAGTGCTCAAAAAAACAATAGGACACAGGAGCTTTTCAAAGGGATGCAGAAGCCAACCTCAAAGGGCTCACAATGGTGAAATCTGGAACAATTTGGGCAACAAAAATGAAATAAATAAAATAGTATTGGGTTATAACTCAAAGTATAAAATAAATACCTGCGAGTCCATGCTGACAGAAATAAATGACTAAATTTTTTAATGAAGAAGAAACAAATCTCTCTTACAAGAGAATTCCAAATAATGCATGGAGAGGTTACCTCCTCCAGAAGGTGGAACTTAAATCCCCCTGTCCCCAGCCCTCTGTCCCTGGAGTCTAGACTTCCCTTAGTGACTTGCTTCCAAAGAGTAAAATATGGAAAGGAGGGAAGTAACTTCACAGTGGAAAACCCTGACAAATACTCCCTCAGCCAGGTAATCAAGGTAAACATCATCAGTGATAAGTCACATTAATAATACGTAGCCTTGATATAATAATGAGAATGGTACTTCACTTTGGTCATCTTCTTTCCAAAAATCCATCATCTCAGGCTAACCATGAGAAAAATGGGAGAAAACCCCAAATTGAAGGACTTCCACAAAATACCTGGATAATATTCCTCAAAACTGTCAAGGTCACCCAAAACAAGAAAAGTCTGAGAAACTGTTACAGAAAAGAGGCTAAAAAGATATGACAACTAAATGTAAAATGTAATCCCATCCTGGATGGGATCCTGGAAAAGAAAAAGAGCCTTAGAGAAAAACTAATGAAACCTGATTAATGTCTATGGTTTAGTTACTAGCACTACACCAATGTTGGCTTCTTAAATGCAATAAATGTACCACAGTAATGTAAGGTGCTAATACTAGGGGAAACTGGGTGAGGGATCTATGGGAATTCTCTGGGCTATCTTTGCAATTATATCTAAAACCAATCTAAAATAAAACTTAAGGGGCCCCTGGGTGGGTCAGTCAGTTAAGTGGCTACCTTCGGCTCAGGTCATGATCTTGGGGTCCTGGGATCGAGCCCCGCATTGGGCTGCTCAGTGTGGAGTCTGCTTCTCACTCTGTTCCCCTCCCCCACTTGTGCTCTGTGCTCATTCTCTCTCTCAAATAAATAAATAAAAATCTTTTAAAAATATATAATAAATTTTGTAAAAATAAAATTTAAATTGTAAAACATTAACACACACACACACACACACACACACACACACACACACACACACACATATTACCTTTCTGACCTCTCTTATTCTTCTTCTGTTGCTCATTAGCCTCTTTGCTGTTCCTAGAACATGCCAGGCCCGTTCCCCGTAGTGCCTTTGCTCTAGCTCTTCCCTCTCTCTGGTCCTCTCCTCTCCAAGAAATCCACTCCCTCACCCCCATCAAGTCTTTGCTCAGATCTCAGCTATTTAATACAAGCAACCTATCCCTCAATCCCTAGAACTCCCAGTGCCCCCCCACCTCCATTACTTTGTCTTTTTTCCAGAGCACTTACATCTTCTAACCTTCTAACATGCTATCCAACTTACCTATTTATTACATTTATAAAAGGGCAGAGATCTCTGTCTGCACTAATGTATCCTAGGCACTGGGAGCAGCACCTGCCACATAGAAGGCATGCCTTCTAACATGCTAGAAATATTGGGGAAATTAGAAACAAGTCAGAGATGACTCCAGCCCTAGAGAAGCCTGCCTTCACCCAAGGGAGAAAGATGTTACCCACTCACGCAGTCGTAAGGCAGGTATCATTACATCTCTACAGAGTGAATCACTCCCATACATCCAGATGCTAACACTTGAATGTGACATGAAATAGGTTTTCTTGTGGTGCCATTTGAGATATACTTTGTTCTGAGTTTATTTCTTCATTCACTAATTTTAGAAAATACCTGTCTAATTTGAGCTCCAGTTAATACCCTGCGTATGTCTTAGAAAAAATTTTGAGACTATTCAAAACATCCACCTGCATATAATTTGGGTCCACTGTGGTGCATCAGTTTTCTGTTGCTGCCGTAACAAATTGCCATGAACTTAGCAGCTTAAAACAACACAGATTTATTATCTCACAGCTCTGGGGCCAGAAGTCCAAGTGGGCTTGGCTAGTTCCTCTTCTCCCGGTCTTTCAAGGTCAAAATGAAGGAGCTGGCCAGTCTGGCTTCTTATCAAGAGTCTCTGAAGGGGGGGGATGCTTGGCTGGCTCAGTTGGTTAAGTGTCTGCCTTCAGCTCGGATCATGTTCCCAGAGTCCTGGGATCGAGTCCCACATTGGGCTTCTTGCTCAGCGGGAGCCTACTTCCCCCTCTGCCTGCCCCTCCCCCTGTTTGTGCGCTCTCTCTCACTCTCTCTCTCTCTCTGACAAATAAATAAAGTCTTTAAAAAAAAAAAAAGGAGGCTCTGAAGGAAAATCTGCTTCCAGGCTTATTCAGGTTCTTGATGGAACCTAATTCCTTGTGGTTCTAGGGCTGAAGTCCCACTTGCTTACTAGCTGTCAGCCAGGAGCCTCTCTCAGCCCCTGATGGCTATCTGTGTCCCATATCACATTGCCCCTTCCATCTTCAAACCAACAACAGAGTCCTTCTCATGCTTTGAATCTCTCTGATCGGGGCGCCTGTGTGGCTCAGTGGGTTAGGCCTCTGCCTTCGGCTCAGGTCATGATCTCAGGGTCCTGGGATCGAGCCCCGTATCGGGCTCTCTGCTTGGCAGGGAGCCTGCTTCCTCCTCTCTCTCTGCCTGCCTCTCTGCCTACTTGTGATCTCTCTCTCTGTCAAGTAAATAAATAAAAAATCTTTAAAAAAAAAAAAAAATGAATCTCTCTGATCTCTCCTTCTGCTACATCTCTCTTGCTTCTAGCGGCCCAGGGGACCTGTGATTAGATTGGGCCCACTCAGTAATCCGGGGTAATTTATCTTAATTATATCTGCAAAGTCCCTTTTGTCGTGTAAGTAATGCATTCACAGATTCCCAAAATTAAGGTGTAGAGAGCTTTCAAAGGCCATTTTACCAACGTATTTGGTTTTCCACCAAGTAGTTTATTCCAAATCAAATCTCATGGAAGGACACTGTCCTTTATACGAAATGTCTATTAAGTACGCATTTTTCTCTCAATACTTTTTCAGAACATGATGTCCAGTCAACTATATAGTCAGTCCTAGTTCCATTAGAATACGTACTTTTTCTTGAATAACTGCCTAACTTAATTACATTTCCTCAGCCTTCCAAGATGCCTACAACTTCTTTAACAAGGATAAAACTGGCTGTATTGATTTACATGGAATGATGTGCACTTTAGCTAAGCTGGGAATGAATCTAACCAAGCATGATGTCTATAATGAATTAAGATGTGCTGATATTGATCGTGAGTACTTTGACTTGTAATTATTTTTCTCATAAAAGGTTTTTATAAATACATATTTTTGTTTCAGTGATTATATAAACAGAAATAAACTTCATTATCAAAAGTACATATATGTGTTTCTCTTTAAGGATCAGTAAGGTAGGTGTACAAGTTACAAAGTCAAATTAATGCAAAAAAAAATCTAACGCTACAAAATGGACTATTCTTTGAAAAATCTTGTGTGGTAACTAAAAGTGATTATCACATTTCAACATTAAATTCAGATTACCCATCATGATGTACACTTTGAAGGGTGGCTTGAAATAATAGATACAAAAGCATTGACAATTTCAAAAAATGATGCATTACCAAGAAAATCCAAGCCCTTGTTTCCGTTTGATTCATATTAGTACAAATCTTCCTTTGATCCTTAGAGCCCACCTATATTGAATTTTAAATGCCACAGCATTTTTGTTGATATTTTTTAAGCTTTTAGATAATATTTCCTTTGAATATACTGACCTAGTGATTATAGCCCAAGCTGATATGTTGTATGGATTATATAGTCAGCAAATTATCTCCTCTTCACCTCTCCCCACCCAACTGCCAGTGCCCCATTCAATTAGCCTAAGTTCCACATATGAATCAGTGTCACCAGTTAATTAAGGTATCACTTGTTTCCACTAACTCCGCCCAATTTTTCTTGCCTCAAAACACACACACATGCCTCTAATAGCATTATCCTATAATGTTAGAGAAGACCAGGTACAATTTGGGGGTTTTAGAATAATAGAAATATCAGAGGTAGGAAGGGAGTGGGATTCCTTGCAAAAATGGCAAGTCTCTCAAAAAGCAGTGAGTGGATAGGACTGCAGGGCCTGGGGGCCCCTAGTTTGGTGTTTGTACCCCACAATTGCTTCTGGCGGCTGTGGGTGACTCGCCTAACGGTGCCAAAACCCCAAGAAGACCAGTGCTTCCCTGAGCGCATCTCCAGCCTTAACATGCGCTCTAAGTATTGAATAGTCCCGAGTGTTTTCATTTTCTATTTAGTATATAATCCGATGACTAAAATGTATCTTATATCCTTGTTCTGAGCCTTTGATTTCTGTTGCAGGAGATGGGAAGGTGAATTTCTCAGACTTTATAAAAGTGCTAACCGATAAGAACCGCTTCCTTAAAGCTGTGGGTGAGTAGAGCTTTTGCTGAACAAGGCTGTTGGGAGGCGGCGATTCTCGGCCTAGTGACCATTATTCCTCTAGGCCTCCGAGCAGGAGACAACTGAGGAAGGTGTACTCTGGCATGAGATTTACTATCAGACTGCTTCTCCAAAACAATATTTTCTAAGCAAATTGATACAATTTTAGAATCTTAAATGCATCAAGTCCTTCTGCAGGAGACACTGCTTTTTGGTCTCCAACGCGGAACACTTGGAATAGCGTAGAAAAATTCGGTCCCCTCTTCTAATATTCTGTACCAAGTGCATGTGCTACTCTGGGAGGTACTCCCTTTACAAATGAAAAAAATTTTTTTAGAAAAACAAAAATGATCTCTCTTCTGCAAATTTGGGGCATCGATAATTCACTATTTCTAAAAGAATATCTTCCTCGCCCTGAGGAAGTCTGCCCTCGGTGCGAGGACAGGAGAGTCGACTGGAGGCTACAGAGCATGTTCTCACACAAGGTCGTAAGTGATGCGGAGGCGTCCTTGACATACTGTTATTAGTCCTCTGATGGTTTATGAGTTCGACAGTCTGCCTTGGAAAAACTAACCGCAATTTGTGTCATGTTTTCTGGGGTAAATACATTCCAAATTCCAAATACTGTATACAGTTTTGAAAATCATTCATTCATAGGTAGTGAACTGTCCTTAGAAGAGACAGAAGCTACTGCTTCAAGTACTACTGTAGTAATGAGGGTTTGCCTGCAAGAGATACGTTTATCAGCAATTCCTTTACCCAGAAGAATAGGACAATAGTCCTTAATACATAAATCATGTTTATGTTAAATGTATTAACTTACAAGTCAATATTTACTTAGAAGTCATGGAACTAAAAGCATTTTTAAATGATTATTGTGTCTGTTCAGTAATCAAAATGACCTTTCTACCAAATAGAACAGATTTTGAATGTTTTTCTATAATTCTCTAGTACCTGACTCAGTATTAATATTGTAAATATACTAAAAAGACTGTCAGCTTATTACTTTTTTTGATAGATGTTTTTTCAGAAGGCACTTTGAATTTTTTTCCCCTTCATAGTTCCAGAAAAGGAGAAATGTTTAGATTTAGCTGGCAACCCAGGGATCCTGTTGTTTGAAATCCTATCAAAGCTTGTAGAGACTTCAGCTTTACCCAGAAGGGCTATAATGGAAATAGTAAGGTAAGTGGCAAAAAAGGGTAAAATCGGCCTTTTTAGAAGCACTTATGAGGATATGTACAAGGCAGTCACCTCTGATTAACATCGTACTTCACAGGGTCTGCTCCGAAACAAAGGAGAAGGGTCTGTGGCAAAGCTCACATGCCACACGGGACCTTATTCCTTCATCCCAACTGTGCCAACTCTGAAATTGCAAGACTGACCTCAGACCATCTCAGCGCCCGCTGAGGGCCTAAGACAGCCAAGAAAGTTCAGACTCTTACCTAGGCTAGAGAATCCCAGAAGAGTAAGACTTTAGCAGTCTTACTGGTACTTACTGACTTTGGGTGGGCTTGAAAATGTAGTTTGGAAGACACTCCCGTTCATGCTGGAACTACCAGGGGCTCCCAAGAGATCTTTTGACTCTGTGATGATGTAGAGCAATTTCAGACCTCCCAAAGTAGCCTTTGGACTGCAGCTGAGCCAGAACTGGACTTGAGAATAGAGGATAAAGAAACATTCTCACACCCAAATGTGCTTTATTCCAGCAAATACCATTAAAGAGAAATTTCTTCAAACTATTTATATCATTGTATTATAGATATTGAATATTGCTGTTATCAATCCTTTTAGCTCATCTTCTTTCAAAGCATTCTGCTTTCCCTTTTAGACTTAAAAATACAGAATGTTTTCAGACTCCTCAGTGGATAATCTCTCTATGCTACCCTATATTTGTCAGATGTGGAACGAGCCGGTACACAAAATCCTACTCTTCATTCCATTTCAAAGGCATTTATTAAATGCCTGCTGTTGGTACACAAATTTGACACATTGCTTAACTTCTCAGCCTTGGTTTCCTCACCTATAAAATGGGAACAACAGGGCGCCTGGGTGGCTCAGTTGGTTAAGCGACTGCCTTTGGCTCAGGTCATGATCCCGGAATCCCGGGATCGAGTCCCGCATCGGGCTCCCTGCTCACTGGGGAGTCTGCTTCTCCCTCTGAACCTCTCCCCTCTCATGCTCTTTCTCACTCTCTCTCTCAAATAAAGAAATAAAATCTTTTAATAAAAATAAATAAATAAATAAAATAAAATAAAATAAAATAAAATGGGAACAACAATATCAATACCTACCTTAAAATAATAATAATAATAATACCTACTTTATAGGGTAATTGCGGGGATGATATGTGATAATGCAGGTGAAGTGGTCCAATAAATATCCCTGAGCTCAATAAATATTATTATTATGCAGAAGTAGCTAGCATAGTCATAGAACATATATATTATCTGCTTTAATCCTCACCTCCTTAATGGGCACTATTATCCTCATTTTACAGATGAAAAACCTGCAGTACAAGTAGTTAAGTAACTTGCCCAAGAGGCAATGGTGCCTAGATTTTAGCACAACAGTCTGATCCTAGAACCCATGCTCTTATCCACCCCCCTACACCGCCTCTTAGGAAATCTTAGCTGATGTTGGTGTTTTTATTACAATGACGATTATGGTTGTTACTTTTCATATACCTGGTTTCTAAGGAGATCAAGTGTTTAATATGTAGCATTTGCATTTAAGGAAATTAAAATATAAATTGAGAGAAAAAGCCATAAGTAAATACTTATACTAAATATACAAAAGTGAAATGACACAAAATATATCACAGAATTAACTGTCAAATGAGTGGCTAAGATCATTCATTTAGTTTCTGAGAAAGCCAGTCTCGAGCTGGACATGGTAGAATTTGATAGGTATGCCCGTAGTTGACTATAGCATTTATTGAGCGTTACGTGCAGAGTTCTGAGTGTGCACTTTACGTGCATTAACTTTCTCCTGGATTACTGTCTCCTAACTGGGCTCCCTGCTTGCACCTTTTGACTCCCACCCCCATGACTTGCCCACTCCACAGTCTATTCTCAACACTCCCTCTGCCTAGCTGATGCCTTGCCGCCTACAGCACCAGATGATCCTTTTAAAATGTTGTCAGATCATGTCACTCCTCTGCTCAAAACCTTCAGAACCCTCCCGTTTCCCTCAGAGTACAAGCCTCACACTTTCCATGACTTACTGGCCCTCCGGGTGATCTGCGCTCACATCTGACCTCTTCGACTTCATCTCCTGTTATTCTGCTCAATCCATGCTGGCCTGCTTGCTGTTCCTCAAACACTCCAGACATGCTCGCACTTCAGGGCCTTTGCACTTGCCGTTCCCCCATCCGGAATGCTCTTTGCTCAGACATCCACATGACTCACTACCTCCCCACCTCCGGGTCTTTGTTCAGATGTTGCCATCTCAGTAGGGCCTTCTCTGACCACCCTCCTACCACTCCCTATCTCCCCTTCTCTATTTTTCCATACTATCACCTTCTAAAACAGTATGTAATTTACTTATTTATTTTGCTTGTATGTGTTTTCTCATGCTGGATGAGAGCATGGAGCTCTCCTCCATGAGAGCAGGGATTATTTTTGTCTGTTTTATTCACTGTTATATCCCTAGTGTCTAGAAAAAAAAAAAACTTAGACTCAGTAACTCTCTGTTGAATGATTTTATTTAATCACTACTTCAACACTGTGAGGTAGGTTCCAACATCCCACTGACAGGCAAGGACAAGGCATGGAGAAGATCAGGCTGTATACCTAGCCCGGATCCCCCTCTAGAGTTTCCATCTGCCTACTGGGTAGTCCCATAGGTACCTCAAAACTCAAAATGTCAAAACCTAATTGTCCTCCTTCACCCACCCCCACTTCTACTAGTTCTTCCACTTGGGTTCCAAATCTCGGTGAATGGTCCACCATCTCACTGTGTTTATCCAATTGCCAAAGACCCAGCATCCTCAGCTGCTGCTGCTCTGTCACTCCCCACATCCAACTAATCATGAAATCCCGTCTATTTGACCTCCTAAACCTGCCTTGTAACCGTGCACTTCTCTCTATCCCCAGGCTGGGGAGGGGGCAGGGAAAGAAGCAGAGGACTGAGGACAGAACCATAAGGAATTCCCTTGTGCAATGGAAAGAAAAAGAGGAGTCGACAAAGGAAACATTAGTCATCAAGAAGGGAACCAGGATAGTGTGAAGTCAGAGAAGCCAGGGCCACAGAGAAATCCACCAGGACAGACTTTCCCCCAGTATTAAATGCTAAAGTGAGGCCAAGGGAATTCAGGACTGAAAGGGTAGAGTTAGATTTGCCAGTTAAGATGGTAGTTAAGAAATCTTAAAGGGGCAGGAGGGTGCACCTGGTTGGCTCAGTCAGTTAAGCATCGGCCTTCATCTCAGGTCATAATCCTGGAGTCACGGGATCAAGCCCCACAATGGGCTCCCTGCTCATCGGGTAGTCCACTTCTCCCTCTGATACTCCCCCTGTTCATGCTCTCTTGCTCTCTCTCTCTCACTCTCTCTCTCAAATAAATAAATAAGATCTTTTTAAAAAGAATTAATTTAATTAATGTATTCAGCATATAACTTGCAACTTGAATTTTTTTTCCTTTTTGTCCAATACTTAGACACGTTTTCTGTAGGACTATATAGCACTTTCTATTCTTTTTTGGATTACTTTTATTTTTTTTAGCTATTTCCGAAGAAAATTCCAGGATACCACATCGGGAATGTCGTGGAGTCCCTACACTATGGGTTATGGGAAAAGGAGACTGAAGCCAGATGTCTGCACACCTCCAGGCTCAAGCACAGCTGCCTTTGCTAATGCTGCCCGGATCACAATAATGAAAGAAAAGGATTTACTTAAATTTCTTGAAGAGATCAAGAGTAAGAACCATTTATCTTCTCTCCATTGTTGTAAAGGACTTGTTTATATATTACTAGTCAGGAATAAATACTAGAGGCCAAGCGCTAAAGAAGCAGGACCACAACCTATTCGGAGTGACTGGTCTCTGTCACACAGGTATCATTTGAAAGCAAATCTACATCTTTACCTGAATCCTCCTGATACAAGTGAAGCCTGGAGGCTGGATGAAGCCTAGACTCTGTGGATGGGGAGGGGGTGAGGAGAGTGAAAAGAGGGGTCAAGGCCACTGAGAAGACTAGACAAAGAGCAAAATAGGCACCACATGTGTGTCTTTAAGTGAATTTCTTCTTACACTATTCGTAATACCATTTTTGTTTTTATCTTTTAAGGGTGCAGTCCTCCTTCAGATAGCCCATACTCCAAAATACCCATCTTTCCATTGTTTCCTAATTTGGATGGAGTAGTGATGGGAAAGCCATTCAAAGACATACAGAAATTAGAAATGCTAAGGAGAAGGGAGCCTCTGGATTTCTTTGAGAACTATTTTTTCCATAAGAGAGACTGGAAGACGCAGGTAAGATTTTGGTTATGTCACATTAGTTAATTTAAATACATAGGTTTTCAAGTTTTAACTTAACAGAACTAATTTTTTTTAAGATTTTATTTATTCATTTGAAAAACACAGAGAAAACACAAGCAGAGGGAAAGGCAGAGGGAGAGGAAGAAGCAGGCTCCCTGCTGAGCTAGGAGCCTAATGTGGGGTTGATCATGACCTGAGCCAAAAGCAGACGCTTAACCATCTGAGCCACCCAGGCGCCCCCAGAACTAATATTTTTTAATGACAGACGTTTTCAGTCATTGTATTTCAAACCAGATTCCATAGCCGTGTTCCTAAATTTAAGCCCAGGTATAAATACTTCATTTAATTTCAGCAAGTAGTTAAACTTACTGAAAAATGCAACCTTAGGCTTGGGGTTAGAGGTGGGGAGAATAGGAATAACAATAAAAAGGCCCTCAGATCCTACCTACACCTGCTCTCCCTTCAGTCTAGTGGCCAGAAGCTGCATTTTGGGCTCCCTCAACTGGCTCTAGACTGTGGCTGGGCCAGACACCACGGGATAAGAGGGCCAGGTCCACAACTCAAGGGAGCAATCCGTGATGGAGTGGCTGTCCTGCTCTTGGACTAGAACCCTACTTATAGTCCCGGCTACACCTTCTGGCCTCCTTCAAGCTCTGCGTGTTAAGGTCTCAGGCATGCCTTGGTTTCTGGATATTCTCTGAGAAAGCTCTGGCCTTACTTCTGGTTTATGACAGGCCTCCCGGCACATCAATATTTCACCGGAGGGGCACCTGGGTGGCTTAGTTGTTTAAGCGTCTGCCTTCAGCTCAGGTCATGATCCCAGGATCCTGGGATCAAGCCCCGAATTGGGCTCCTGCTCAGTACAAAGGACCCAGATGAGACTGGGTACTGCGCATTTTCAAAGAAAGCAATCCACATATTTACATGATTTCCACCAGCATTGTTCAGCAGCCCAGGAAGAGGAAAAATAGACAGCTGGTTCCCCAGTGCAAGTTTGGAAGTAATATAGGTTGTATTCTGTCGAGGGCACCTTCTTCACTTTTCAGTGCTTGGTGATGGCTTGGGAAATTTGGTGAGGATGGAGTTGGCTCCTCTCTACCCTCCATATCCATTCCACACGTAAACCATCTTCTGGTCTACACTTCTGAGTAGGCTTCATCATTATGAAAGAGAATTTGCTAAATGCTCAGTTACACATGGTGCTATACCAGGTGCCCCCAAACAACGGACAAGTGGCTTAGCAATAACCTCATAAATCACATAGAAACCCCTTCCTAACATGACGTATTTCTGTTTATGTCTTTGTTGTATAATTTAACCCAAAACATATTACTAACTTTTTTTTTAATGTGCATAAAGGCAGCAAATATAAAGCCTATCGACCCAGTCTCAGGCTATCCAAGTGACATCCTAGCCATTGACCAAATACTCAAGAAGAAGCAGAATTGGACAGTGACGGATGCAGCTGCTATTAAACAGCACGTGAGTATTCACTGTTGCATGCCTTCCCAGAACGCGCCGACCAGAATATTTTCCACTTCAATACTACAACCATGCAGCCCAAAGATATTTTTTCCACTCTACGTCTTTAAAATAAGACAAGACCATTTCTTGTTTTTACCCATTGTAATGCTGCTTCTTGCTCTATGATCAAATGGATTCAAATGTTAACCGTTATAATTCATCCTGCTAATCACCCAGGGAACGATACCCAGCATCGTTTCTGGGACCTTCGTTTGTGTCATGCTGGAAATAGCAACTAGTTAAGGCAGGAAACCAGCAGTCACAGTGAGTGGTGTACTAAAAGAATCATGATGAGTGAAAGCATTTTGGTTATAGCAGCTAAAAGAAGAAGAATTTGAGTGCACTTCTTAGGTGCCAGGCACAGTGCTCTAGAAGTACTCTACTCTACAAGTACTCTATGGGCACTAATTCATTTACTGATCACAGCACTCCTTCCGGATAGGTGCTGTTATCATTGTCATTTTATAGATATGCACAGAGAGGTTGACTTGTCTAAAGGCAAAAGTAACAGAGGAAGTAATAGAGCCAGAATTATAAACATGAGTAGCTTGGCTCTGGAATCCACACTTTTAACCACAACTCTATGCAACTTTGTGCCCTGATGTCTTAGCAACTTTTGTGCTCCACAGAGACAGACTGGGGTGTGTGTATTTCATGCTGCTTCCCTTCTGCCTTTGACACTAGTGATCAAACTCTCCTTGACATCTTCTGCTTCCTCGGCCTTTAAAATACTGCATCTCGCAACTCTGTGTCCCTTCCTCTCCCTTCTCTTTCCTGAATGTTCCCCTAAGTCTTGATATTCCCTCGTGTTCTAGTCCCATCCTACTGCTCTTCCCATTATAGGCATTCATCCATTCATTTGTTTCGTAAATATTTATACGTTATTAACAAAGTTCTAGGATTAGGGGATACCACAGGGGGAAAAAAAAAACATAGCTCCTGCCCTCCATGAGCTTGGACTGAGGGTAGAAGAGAAGGCCAAAAGCGTAGGGATATAGAGATACAGGGACATGAAGCTACAGGTGGTTAGTACTGCATGCCACAAAGGAGCGGGCTCCCAACCTCTATCTCGTCATGGCACATATTCATGCTGGAGTAAATGGAGGCTGCTTACAGCCAGAGACCTCCAGTCTACAGCAGCCGTGGCCACAAGGGCTAAGAAGCTGGAGAAGATCCGTAATGTGGCATACAGGCATACCTGTATCCCAGCAAACATTGGGGATCTTTGCGTTAAGTGAGGAAAAGCTAGGGCAAGTATTCTTCGGACGATCTCAGTCTACTCTCCTTGTTTCAGCTGCCACCTATACACTGATAACTCTCAAAGTTGTCACTAGCCTAGACTTCTCTCCAGGACTTTTGACTTATCTCACTGCCTGATGAACATTTTTACCTCACTGTCTCAGCATATCAAACTCTACTTGTCCAAACCAAACTCAGCATCTGCATCAGACTCGCTCTTCTCTCGGAGATTCTTCTTGACATCGGGTGTCGATACCACTGTCTACCCCGTCAATGAAACTAGAAGGCGAGGAATCATCCTAATTTATATATTGTCCTCACTCCTTACATCCACCTATGACCACATGTGGCTACTCTTGTTCTCCCGAAGATTTTTCAAATCCATCCCCTTCATCCTACCACTACTGCCTTAACTGAGTCCCTCACTAGGTCTTGCCTGGACGACACCCTCCAACCTCCTATCCCTGCCTCACAGCTGCTCCCCTCCACCCATTCTCCACACAGCTTCTAATGACCCATTGTGAAAATATAGCTACATCCCTGTCCTGCTTACAAATGAATCTTTCCCTCTCAACAGTGGCAGAATTTCTTAACTATATTTTCTGCTCCACACACTGAGATTTCTCTCACTTCCATCAGAAACAGTGGCTTACTACAGCATGATTTTCACCAAGAAAAGGGCTCCCTCAGACTCACTGAGATCAAGTCTAAGGGCCATTACAGCAGACAATGTCTTGCCTGCCTTACCTGCATCATTCCTTCCCTCTCACTTGCAAAACTTGACATTTTAGCAATACCAACATGCTTGTGCCTCCTACCAACTCCAGAGGCTTATTACCTTTAACCTTTTGTTTAAGCTGTCTCCTTTCCCTGGAAAACCTTCCCATCACGACTGACTCCCTCAATCTGGTCAAATCCTTGAAGAACTACTCAGTATCTTCTCCCTCCCTGCCCTAGGCTGGATTGAGCGCCATCCTTGACGCTCCTTTTATATCTAGAGACTATCTCCATCCCACATTTCCTCCTCGGTTTAGTTTATTGGGTTTTTAATATTGTCATAAAATGTCTTATCTCATTATTCCCAAATCATACATTTTGATTGTCCATCAACTCCTAATTCACATGTCCTCAAGAGGTTCTACCCAATTTATAAACTCAGTGATTTTCAACTAGGCTGGGAATGTAAGTCTTGGGATATCTAGAACTGTGGTTCATAAGTCAAAGATATGTTAATGTGGGGCGCCTGGGTGGCTCAGTGGGTTGGGCTCGGGTCACGATCTCAGGGTCCTGGGATCGAGCCCCGCATCGGGCTCTCTGCTCAGCGGGGAGCCTGCTTCTTTGAGAGCAGAGAGAGCCTCTCTCTCTGCCTGCCTCTCTGCCTACTTGTGATCTCTGTCTGTCAAATAAATAAATAAAATCTTTAAAAAAAAAAAAAGGTATGTTAATGTAAGTACTGCAAATGTCTGCTCTCTCACTGCAGGTGAAGAGGGCTACAGATGCCTATAACTTGGGAATTGCCCTTGAGCACCGGAAAGACATGCTAAACCTCTGGCGGAAGATCCGAGGAGATCTGATTGGAATAGACACTAAAAATGAGTCCTTTTATGACACCTTTTCTACCTATACATGGTCCTGGAATGTTTGCCAAGAATTACTTTCGCCGAAGGACTTAAGGTTATATGATGCCTACATGAGTAGGAATACCTTCCACAACTCTGTATTCTCTTCTTCCTCGGATATCAGTGAATGTGACACAGAGACAGGAAGAAAAAGAAAACGGAAAGGTTTCAAAGGGTTTCGACAATGAAATTTCTACATTTTCTAAACAGCTCATTGCAAACTACTTTTTCATAGATATCAAAATTATGGTTTCTTGCTTTTGTCTAGTACATTCTTAGCAGCTGGAAATGTTGACATCTTTTGAATTCTGACCAGTAAAAAAGTTTAAGTCGTAATGTGGTTTCCCTTTCCTAATTCTTAACAAGTAAACCGAGGTCATGTGGTTATCTCCCCAGCAAACAGCTGCGCTCTGCTGCCCCCACCTGGCTCAAAACTGCCTGTACGGAAGGAGAAAAGCTGAAAAGTTCGACATAGGGACTGACCCTGTGAGCCCCTCAGGGCTCTCCCAGTAATAAGCATCTGAGTTTATGTGACCATAAGTGACATTAGGTTTTTGATTATTTGTAAAAGAGGCCACAGGCAGTAGATGACAATGATCTTTCAGTTCCAGGGAATAGTATCACCATCTCCCAGGGAATCTTGATTAAATTTGGGTGTTCCTAAGGCTCTTTAGTCACATGTCATCAGGCTGATCTCTTGGATCCCGCTAAAAATAGTTGATCTCATCCATTACACTTGTTGCTATTGTTCTTTAGTGTATTTAATAAAGATGCACATGTATAACTATTACAAGTTTGGGAGGTGTATTTTTTTATTGTGGAAAAATACACATAAAATTTACTATTTTAATCCTGTTTAGGGATTATCATCCATTACATTTTTTTTTTCCTGTTAGAAAAAGGAAAAGACGTGTTCCATATTGATGGAGACAGTGGCTTATAATATAAAATCATACCATGCCAGAAAAAAGCAATGAAGATAGTGAAGTCTCCTGAAAGTATTTAATGAAATGCACTTGAAGTAAATTTGTGTTAACCTTGAATATTCAAAACTGTCTAAATATATTTGCCATTCTTTACAATATTATGATGTTGAGAAAGAGAACCCTGGGGCACCTCAGTGACTCGGTCAGTTAACTGTCCGCTTTCAGCTCAGGTCGTGATCCCAGGGTTCTGGAATTGAGCTCCATGTCAGGTTCCCTGGTCAGCGGAGTGTCTGCTTCTCCCTCTCTCTCTGCCCTTCCCCCTGTTCATGCTCTCTCTTGCTCGCTCTGTCTCTCTCAAATAAGATCTTGGGATGCCTGGGTGGCTCAGTCGGTTAAGCGTCTGCCTTAGGCCGAGTCATTGATCCCAGGGTCCTGGGATTGAGTCCCACATAGGGCTCCTTGCTCAGCAGGGAGTCTGCTTCTCTCTCTGCCTGCTGCTCCCCCTGCTTGTGCTCTCTCTCTCTATCTCTCTCCCTGTCAAATAAATAAATAAAATATTTTTTAAAATAAATAAATAAAATCTTTTTTTTAAAGAACTTTATAAACAAGTGACCACGTTTCCTACCCAAAAAACAAGATTTATGGTTTGACAGATTTTTTTTTGGTATAGCTATGACTATAATAGGCAATCTAAGAGATATAATTTGGATGACAAAATATTAAAATTCCTGGAATATTTTCTCGAATCAATAGGACAGAATATTTCCTTGGATAATAGGACAGAATATTTTTAAGTCTATCTGTCCTAGAAAATCTAAAATGCATAGTAATACGGTCTATCACTCTGTCCCACACTGTGGTTGACAATAGAAACTGGCATCTTGCAGATGAAATACAGTATAGCAACAGGTATTCAGCCATTCATTCAACAATTATTTATCGAGTTGCATACTGCCTGCTGGCCCCTGTTCTAGGACTCGGGCATATAACAGTGAATGAACAAAGAAAAATGCCCTGACCTCACAGCTGAGTAATGCAGCTAATTATAACCACTGACTCAGTACTTCCACTTCTAGAAATTATTTCTAAAGAAGTAATCATGAATATACAAATGATTTAGTTATAAAGATGATTGTCATGTTGGATTTTTAATAGTAAGAAACTTAAAGTAGCCTGAATGTCCAGCAAATCATGATACAACTCTATAAAACAATACCAAGGTCATTAAAACAATGTTAGAGGGCACTGGGTGGCTCAGTGGGTTAAGCCTCTGCGTTTGACTCAGGTCATGATCTCAGGGTCCTGGGATCGAGCCCTACATTGGGCTCTCTGCTCAGCGGGGAGCCTGCTTCCTCCTTCTCTCTCTGCCTGCCTCTCTGCCTACTTGTGATCTCTCTCTCTGCCAAATAAATAAATAAAATCTTAAAAAAAAATTTTTTAGAAAAGGACATTAAAAAAAACATTCAAGCAGAAGAATGATATTCACAAACTATTATCAAGTTATAAAATAGGCTACAACTGCTCAGAGCCCTGAGAAAACTTTATGGGGTTGTTCTAGAACCTAATTATGATGGTAGTTGCACAAATATAGATTTTTATGAAAATGTATCAAACTGTACACTTAAGATAGATGAATTTAATTGTATGTAAACTAAACCTCAATGAAAAAAAGAGCATAATGCAGTTCTGAAACTATTTTAACTTAAAACTTAAAAGTTACTTCTATAAATCAATTAGGAAAAAAGGCTGAAAGGATATAAACCAAAGTGTTTAATGGGTTAAATTAAGGATGGAATGGGGTAGTTTCTTTTTTTCTTTTGTCTAAATGTTCTACAATAAACACACAATTATTTTTCAATAAGAAAAAAACCCATTAGGGGCGGGTAGGGATAGGGTGGCTGGGTTATGGACATCGAGGAGGGTATGTGCTATGGTAAGTGCTGTGAAATGTGTAAGCCTGAGGATCCACAGACATGTACCCTGGGGCAAATAATACATTATGCTTTAATTTAAAAAAAAAATTAAAAAAAAAGAAAAAAACCCACAAAGTCTGTTTAAAGTTGTTAAACCAGCATATTCAATTCTCTAAGAGGGCTCCTGAATGTTTCATGAAACTTTAAGGAGAACAAATTAGGACACCCTTCCCCCACCTTTCCGTTCCAGAGCACATGTTTACACAGACCAGAATTTCCACTGATTGCAACTGAAAGAAAGGCATGAAATAATTAACTACCCCTGTCCCAGGTTGACACCCAAGCCAATAATCCAGACAGAGTTGTTAACCTTTCCAGGCTTTGAACCCATGCCACCCAGCTAGAAGAGCTCTTGAGGCTCACCAGCAGAGGGACCCATAGGTCCCCTGAAAAGTATTGCGGAAGATAGTCTAGTATGTAGTCTGATACCACAAAGGACGCCCAGTCAGGTCTTCTAAATTTCTTCAGAAAAATGATTTTAGGTGCTTCAAAAGATGAAGAAAAATGAGTTGTACAGGTCAACTAAAGATAATTGTATAAAAATTAAGTTTAGGATACTTTTATCACATTTCATCAAAAGGGCCTAAGTTGTTTGACATTTTAAATGACTAATTACTGAAACTAATATAATAAATGACTTCAAGGGAAAACAGATAGTGAACTCTATGCAAGAAAATATGTGGTGGGACTGCTGACTAAGAGCATTAACAGTTTTTGGTGTGGGGAGAAAAAAGCATGTGAAAGAGAGAACAAGATGCGAAGAATAAATAAAACCAACCACTCTATCAAACAACTGGCCTTGAGAAAAGATAAAAATCCTTGTTTTTTGGAAAGGAGGTTTTGTTCAAAATGTTTCAAAAGACCATGATAATGGCAAACGTGTTTTCAAATAAAGTACAAGTTCTTTACTATCTTATCTTTGCGATTCACTCACGTATTTTTCTTTGTGATTAGGGAGGGCTTAGGGCTTGTTCCCATTTCTTTTCTGAGAAAGATACAGAATTTCTCAAAGCTCCCTTCAGTTTTGCCTATGGAAAGAATGTGCAGTTAAGTAAATGATTACTGGTTACCAGTGGGCTGTCTAGTACTGCACCACTTAAGCAACTAATTAACCCTTTCCTTAACTTCTTCCAAATGGTAGTCTTACTCCCCTGGAACTCTTCTCAACTAACTTTATATCAACAGGATACTTTCTTATAGATTCTTTCGAGAATCAGTTTATAGTAATTACTGAAACAAATGTAAGGCTGAAAATTATTAACGTAACAAACTATATGAGTTGTATCACAGTCCTGATTGTGTGAACAAGCTCGGGTACGGATAATTCCAAAAAGGTGGTTATATAATTATAGGGGCCCCCGTGTGGTTCAGTCCCTTAAGCATCATAGTCTCGGGGTCCTGGGATCCAGCCCCCCTGTTGGGCTCCCTGCTTGGCACGGAGCCTGCTTCTCTCTCTCCCTCTGCTCCTCCCTCTTTCTCTCTCACTCTCTCAAATAGCCTTTAAAACAATAGTTTAAAAATTATATAATCATATAAATTAACCTCGTGTCCTCAGAATTCATTCCACATCCCCCCACCGGAAAAATAGTAATCTTTTTCATAGCTTTTCACACTATGAAAAGCTGACTACAGAAGCTGGAAAACTGCCCTATTTCCTCAGCCAGCTTGCTATTTTCCTTAAATTCTTCTGCCATCAGGTCTAAATGGAATTTAGGCACCTTTAATTGTCAAAGTGATTCAAGATATTTCCTGTCTTAAAACTTAAGGGAAACTGTTAGGGGATCCCAGCATAGAAAGGAGGCTCAAGTGCAATGCCTCCCACTTTTTCTTTTTCTTTTTTTACTTATGAGAGAGAATGCGAGCACAAGCAGCAGGGAGCAACAGGCAGAGGGAGAAGCAGGCTCCGCAGGCTCCTCCCCAGCAGGGAGCCTCACGTGGGACTCAATCCCAGGACCCTGGGCTCATAACCTGAGCCAAAGGCAGATGCTTAGCCGACTGACCACCCAGGGGTCCCTGTCTCTCACTTCCTTAGGGGCCTGCACCGCCACCAGCCCCTTTTCCGGGAACGGAAACCCATCTCGGAGAAATTCTGTGGGCATGTGCCCCTTCCCCAGAAAACGCTTCCCAACTCAGGGCCCGCCCCACAGGGCGGAGCTCCAGCTCCAACCTAGACAGGGGACTTCAGAGCTGCCCCGCCCCTCCCTGCTCTTTTCCCGCCCAGACCCCGCGACTTCCGGAGGGGGCGTGGCCCCGCAGGAAGTTTTTGCGTGTCGGGAAGGCAGGCATATCCGGCTCCGGTGTCATGGCCGACTCCCACCCCGAATGCGCGCCGGCTGCGGTCGGCGAGAAGAGGCAGCAGTTTGGGAGCAGGTTCCTGAGCGATCCGGCGCGCGTTTTCCACCATAATGCCTGGTAACCGCCCTACTCCTCGTCCGATCTGCGGCTCGCCCTCTGTCTCGCAGCCCCGTGCGCTCTGAAAATCCCCTGACCGCCGGCCGCGAGTCCCTCTGCCCTGCTCGAGGCGCTCTCCTTCCACCGGAGAGGCGCTGCGTGGCCAGCGACTCAGCCTGCCCGCAGCTGGGACGTGAGGCCCCTAAGCTGCCCATTTGATTTTCGCAGGGACAATGTGGAGTGGTCGGAAGAGCAGGCCGCCGCAGCGGAGAGGAAAGTCCAGGAGAACAGTACCCCGCGGGTGTGCCAGGAGAAGCAAGGTGCGCTTAGGTGGGCCCTCAGTGGCATCAGCAGCCAGCGTACTGCTAGACGCGCTCTCCCCGAGAGCTAGAGAACCTAGACCGCCAAGAGCCTTTGTTACTGGACTGATTCCGAACTCGGGGGTAGAACGGGAGGGGAGGGGATGGGTTAGGATGCAAAAGAGCTTCACCCTGAAATCTTGTTAGGGCGAAGAGGGAGTTTTGGTTTTGGCTTTATTTGAGAGGGAGTAACTGAATCTTGATTTTCTACCGATTAATTTTTAGTTAGTCGACTAGACCCATATTAATGAGACTAACCGAGGGCAACCGTGTGGTCACATGATCGACTTAGAGGCTCTGCTTCGTCTGTATGATTATACTTTGACTGAAGAAATGTTGTCATTGAAGCTAGATTCTAGCGATCAGATTCTTAATATTGTTGGGGGAGGGAGCTAATGACTGGTATGATGGCTATGAGGTTTTAGGGCTTCTGTCAAGGGAAGCTGGGTGAAAAGGAGTGTAGGTAAATGTGGCCAAAGAAAAAGAGACCCCTTCTGGACAGGCAGATGATTTCATTGCAAAATATCTCTAAATACTAAAACTAGGCCTGGCTGAGCCTATGTCCTAAAAGACAATCGAAAATAGGACTAGAAATTGGGAGAGTAGTATCCCATAGTTCACTATAGCAATTAGAAGATTCCAGTTACAAAATACTCGCCTTACATAGTTTGACAGAGAGTAGATAGATCAAAGCAAGTTAGAGTTGAAAGGGATTTTGAAAATCATGTAGTCCAATATCCTCTTTTTACAGTTAAAGAAACTTGGACCACAGGACATTAAGTGCCTTACCCAGAGGTAAGCAGTTAGTTAGTAGTAGGAGTGGTGAAACTAAAATCCGATTTCTTAGATTTTTTTTTTTCTTTTCTACTACTCTAGTCAAGGCCCTGTATTGAAAAGAGAAAACTGAAATCTAGGACTGCCCACTGCCTTGATCACCTGAAACTACAATGGAAACAGTCTACCTTTCTTGTCTCTCTTGTCCTCTCCCATCAAAACTCTTCTCATCTGAAGATATTTTTCCCTCTTGTCAGCATTTCTCCTTTCCTTTTAGCCTCATTCCCGTTTTTAAGATCTTTTAGTAGTATTGAATTCATTTCTTAGCTCCATATTCAATAAAGAACCACAGACAGAGGAGTATATGTAAAGAAGAGCTATATGTGTCACTAACACTTGAGTTCACGTGGGGAATGACCAAAGAACCTGGAACATTTCGCCTGTAAAAGAGAAGATTTAGAGGGGAAAATAACTGCCCTTAAATAGAAAAAAATTGTTCTGTGTGGCCCTAAGAAATAGTAGGACTTTCTGACCAGAAGATAGATTTTTTTGCTTGTCAGAATTTTCCTTTTTTTTTTCTTTTTCTTTTCCTTTTCCTTAATGTTACAATTTTCTAATAGTTAAGAGTCACCCAAAGATGTGGGTGGAGAATTGGTACTAAGTTCCCTGGTAGAAGTTTCTCCCTAGAAGGACAAGACACAGAGGGAATTCAGGTAGGATAGGTGGTTAGAACTATAAGGTTTCCGGCTCTGAGATTATGGCTCTACTTGAGGACACTTTTAATATAAAATGACATTCAGTGAAGCAGGATGACATTTGACATTAGGGACACAAAATATCGAGAGATGGTTTTTTAAATTATTTCTTTAATATCTACAGTTGATTATGAAGTCAATGCCCACAAATACTGGAATGAGTTCTACAAAATCCATGAAAACGGGTTTTTCAAGGACAGACATTGGCTTTTCACTGAATTCCCAGAGTTGGCACCTCGCCCAAACCACAGTGACTTGAGTGATTGGCTGTCAGAGAACCAGAGGAGTGAAGTACCTGAAAGTAGGAGCAAGGAACAGGGACCCGGTTTAAAAACAGAAGAACAGCACACATGTTCAGATAGCCTTGGACATGAAACACAGATGCCTCCTTTGGAAGAAGATGTGACTCGGAAACTCAGTCACCTGGAAATCCGTGCTGATGAGTTCCCTGGGTCCTCAGCCACCTACAGAATACTCGAGGTAACCCCCCTCTGTTGTCCTGGTAGCGGGGTTAATGAGGCCGTTCT
Source organism: Potos flavus (assembly GCA_028534135.1). NCBI lineage: Eukaryota > Metazoa > Chordata > Mammalia > Carnivora > Procyonidae > Potos > Potos flavus. The sequence goes on along the minus strand of CM052891.1, from coordinate 13,930,782 downwards.
CTTGTACACGTGCGCGGCCCGGAGAGGCTGACAGCAAAAGTGACTCTTCCTGAAGAAGCTGGCTGGACTTGACTCTTAGGTTGGCCTAAAAACACCTCCAGTTTTGAACTAATGACCTGTCCTAAATTCAGAGCAGATAGCTGGTTGTTGTGGCGGACAAAGCTAGATCACCTGAGGTGCTGCCTGGGAACCTCCTCTTGCATCCGAACGCTGTCGCATCGTGCTGTACCGGCCACCTGGTAGAGGACTCCCACCTGGGGGAGGTCGGTTGGGATGGTGCCTGCTTCTCAGGCAGGGGAGAATTCTTGTCTTCCTAGTTTGGGGTGGTGCTGAGACAGGGCTAGACCTGGAAACGAGTCTAGGTGGGTACTGTAATGCAGATTTGCAAGTGGTGACTCTGCGCTCCACCGGAAGCTGATTAGCCTTGGGGTTGAGTATTCTAGCCCTGACCTCCTTCCTAAGTCCCTTCCCCTCCCCAAGCAGAAGGAGACTTCTCCTTCTCTGTCTGCCTCATAGTGGTTATGAGAATTATTTATATTGAGATGTCGATGTGAAATGGCTAACAATAGTGCCTGCCATGTAGTAAGACCTTAGTAAATGGGCACTGTCTTTTTTGGGTTTTGGGGTTTTTTTGTTTTTAAAGGTTTCATTCATTTATTTTAGAAAAAGGTCACACGTGAAGGCAGGGGAAGAGCAGAGGGATAGGGAAAGGGAGATAATTTCCAGCGGACTCTGCACTGAGCACAGAGCCTGACGCAGGGCTCGATCCCATGACCCCGAGATTAAGACCTGAGCCAAAACCAAGAGTCAGGCGCCCAATCCCAAATGGTCACTGTTACTAGCACACCCAGCACCATGTTTAGGACAATGTGATCCATGATCCCCTCTTCATGAATTTTTCTGCTAAGTCTGAGAAACATGTTTCAAATAATGATATAGTGCAGTTCAGTAAGAAAATATTTTATCTGCCCTGTCTTCTCTGCACTGGGAGCGGCTCTCCTGCCACAGCCCCTCATCCCCGGAAATGTACACTTGTGCAGAGTTCGTCCCCACCCCCCTTCTTGGTCAGGAGCACCTCTCAGCTGTTGAGCGGATCACTGCAGCATTGCTGAAACCCCCGGAGACACTGACAGATGAGAGCCTAGCAGCTCGGCAGCCCCACGTCCCCTGACCTCCCTTACTACTAGCTGCAGCTTCCGAACCAGTGCCATTTCAAGGGACATTGACACAGGAGCCAAGTTCACTGGAGCCGGGGCTGCCACAGTCGGGGGACTGGATCTGGGGCTGGAATTGGGACTGTATTTGGGAGCCTTATCATTGGTCATGCCAGGAATCCCCCCTCTCTGAAGCATCAGCTCTTCTCCCACACCATTCTGGGCTTTGCCATCTCAGAGGTTATGGGGCTCTTTTGTCTGATGGTGGCCTTTCTCATCCTCTTTGTCATGGGCAGGAGCTGTCTCCACCTCCCATAGGTTTTTCTTCTGTGTCTCATCTGCCCTGTATGTTCCTTTTCCTATACCTCTCAGGCAGCCTGGGTTAAGTGGTTGGCTCAGGGTTTGACAGGGAAGACAAATAAATACTGTATTAATAAGAAAAAAAAAATCTATAGGACCATTTGCTAAAACTCAAAAAGTAAAAGCAATCCATGCCCTTTTTTCCACACTAGCTCCCTTCTGCTGTCGAGAGCCCATGCTCTTGTCTTTTATGGCTACCTCTTTTAAACTTCCTGAGGTCAAGGTCAGGGAATCTCATGGGTACTATTCAGCTCTGATCACTGTACCTTTCCTACTAATACAATTAAACAAGATTATCTATTGTTGATTATTTATCTAGCTCTAGGGAATTAATTCTTTGGAAAATCCTGTAACTAAAAGTTCATTTCTGTCTGCAGGTTGGTTGTGGTGTGGGAAACACAGTCTTTCCGATTTTACAAACCAACAAGTAAGTGTGTTGTAAAGTTTAACTATAGGATAGCAAAGAGGAGAAAGGGGTGTGTTGTTTCTCAAAACTTACTGCAGCAAACTGGTAATAATGGTTACTGGGAACATTGGGTGACAGGCGGTGGTGACTCTCAGTTATCTTTGTCGTCAGGAAGATTGAGCTTCAAAACCTGCTCCACTGCTAATGTCTGGTACCTTCGATATTTTAACTTTGTTCCATAGGAGAGAGAACAGACATAATTCAGTTTCTAGTCTTAATTCTACTGTTTTTTTCTGCCCATTTCAGTGATCCAGGACTCTTTGTTTACTGTTGCGATTTTTCTTCCACAGCCATAGAACTGGTCCGGGTGAGTGTGATGGGTCCTATCTGTAATTGTCTCTGACTAAAGAAGAAAGGGTCTCCTAAAAATCAAGGTCTCTAGCAAATTTTTATTATTCTTACATGGTCTGAAAGTAAAAGACTTACTGAAACAGCTGGGAGTAGAGGAAAGAACCAAGCGTGAGCACGGAAGCTGTCACTGGCCCGCTGTGGAACTTCGGGCAGGTCTCCTGACCTCTGCCAACATAGGTTTTAAGGACTAAAATGAGAAGATTGTTTCTAGTCAGGGTTCTTTGAGTTACAAGTCACAGAAACACCTAGACAGACTCAGTCAATGAAAGAGAAGGTCATAGAACCCAAGGGCATAAAGTGTAGCCAGGGCAGTCACTCAGCCCTGAAAAGGTGGCAGAGACCAAGGCAGGTTGGCGAGCTGGTGACGTGTTGCCTCTTCCTCCTCTTCCTGTCACAATGCCTCCCTCAAGCTCATGGTTTCCTATCTCACATAGCCCAGAGCCCATTTGTCCTTCGTTTTCCTCTTTACAGACCAGCTTTCCGTAATAGGTTTTTCACATGATCCCAACATGCTTGCCCACTTACACATCCACCCCATTCAGGCGTTCTCAGAACCTCACCAGAGGGGCTCGTCCTGATTCCAGAGTCCCCAGAAAGAGTCTGGTTGACCTAGCCCAGCTGATAATCTGCTTGCCCTGTTTCAGTTAGCTGAGCCAGTGAGGAACGAAGTCACATTTTTGGAGAAGAGAGATCCGGAAAGAGAAATTACCCTAAAAAATGTCTGTTACAATCATGTCTACTGCTCCCAGCACAGGAGCTCCAGAATCGGTAGTTCCGTGTCTTTCTGGAGTGAGTTGCTTTTATTTATCTAGACCAGTTGAATATTGAGGCTTATCTTTAGTTAATTTTAAGACAATAAAATATACAGTTAAATTTTCCACATCTAATAGGTTTTCCTGGAGAATTCTGTGATCTGTGTAATATGCTATAGTTGGGTTGGGAGTTGTTTTAAATCATGCTTTTAAATGTTTCAATGTTAGTGCGTTTTCTGTCTCCCCTGATGAGATTTTTCTTTTTCCTTGTGGTCATTTATCTTCCTGATCACTTCGTAGTCCTCAAATCTAACTTTGTGCATCAGAGTAAGAATAAAGAATAAAAGTAGTAAAGAATAAAAGTAGAATAATCAAGAACATTCCCTTTTTTTTTTTTTAAGAGACTGCGAGTGTGAGTGTGAGAGGGGGTGTGGGGGAGGCAGAAGAGAGACAGAGAATCCTAAGTAGGCTCCACACCCAGCATGGAGCCCAATGCAGGGCTTCATCTCACAACCCTGAGTTAGACCTGAGCTAAAATCAAGAGTCAGATGCTTAACTAACTAAGCCACCCAGGCACCTCCCCCCATTCATTTTTTTTTTTTTATTTGAGTAAGCTATACCCTCAACATGGGACTTGAACTCACGACCCTAAGATCAAGAGTCACATGTTCTACCAACTGAACCAGCCAGGCACCCCCAAAACATTCCATTTTAAAAGTACCAGTTTTGGTGGGGCACCTGGGTGGCTCAGTGGGTTAAGCATCTGCCTTCAGCTCAGGTTGTGATCCCAGGATCCTGGGACTGAGCCCCCACATCAGGCTCCCTGCTCAGTGGGGAGTCTGCTTTTCCTTCTCCCTCTACCCCTCTCCCCGGCTCATGCTTGCTCTCTCACGTGCGCTCTCTCCAATAAATGAATAAAATCTTTAAAAAAAAAAAAAAAGAGTACCAGTTGGGAGTCTGCTTCTCCCTCTGCCTCACCCCCTGCTCGTGCTCTCTCACTCGCTCTGCTCCCCCTCTCAAATAAAATCTTTTAAAAAAAAAAGTTTAAAAAAACAAATAAAATGAAAATACCAGTTGGATTCCACGGGCTCCTCCCTGAAATTATTCGACGTTCTTAGCCTTTGAGTAAGAATGCACGCCTTCATGATTAGAGAGATAACCTTCGGCAGGCAGTAGCCGCAGTTACACTTAAAGCAAGATAAGCTTTCCTCCAGGCTGTGTGGACATTTTCTTCTGTGTGTGCGCGTGTGTGTGCGCGCGTGTGTGTGAGTGAACATTTTCTAACCGATGTGTCTCTCAACTGTCTGCAGACAAATTCAGCATATGATCCTTGTCGGTGCTTTGCCTTTGTTCACGACCTGTGTGATGAAGGTACGAGTTACCCAGTGCCCGAGGATAGCCTCGATATCATCATCCTCATATTTGTTCTCTCAGCGGTTGTTCCAGACAAGTAAGTTTTCGGCCCCTTAACCAGCAGTGTAACAAAAACGAAGCTTGGGTCAGGGACCTTGATACCAGAGTCGGACCCCGAGTAAGCAGGGCGATCTGATAGGCGGGGAAGAGCCATCAGAGTGAAACAAGTGTCTCAATCCTTTTCCTAAACCTGTTTGCCTCTAAACCTCTGCCTGTTGGCTGCAGCGGTTGGTTCTTTTTTTCAGTGCTAAGGCTGAGCATCCCCGGGGGATGGGAGAGCAGCCACCAGTACCCCCAACATGAGGCTTGAACCCACAACCCTGCGATCAAGAGCCACATGCTCTACGGACTGAACCAGCCAGGTTCCCCTTATTGGGCTTCTCAGATGCTTTCGGTAAACCAGACTTATTACTAACAACACAGAATTTATAGTGAAGCTTTACTCAGGTTCCTTTAAGTTCTTTGGAAAACTGCAGTACAGGGGAATTCCATAAGCTCAAGTTTAGGTGAAAAGAAAGTCAGTTGCTGAACCCTGCAGGATACTGTTAGAGCTTCTTAGACATCGGCAGCCAGCTGTCCTGATGAGATACTGTCCTCAGGAAGCAGCGTCAGCCAGAGACCCAGAGGAGTGAGCGATTGTCTCTGTCCCACATTTCCTTGAGGCGAGCCCTGAGTCATCTGACCTACCAGGGCTGTCGTGAGCGTGCATATAGGCAGGTGCAGGGCAGCCCACAAGGCCAGGTGTGGTTCTGAACGTTCGTAACTGCAGAGGTCTCGGGGCGCCTGACTGGCCCTCGGTAGACCGTGCGATGCTTGATCTCGGGGTCATGATTTCAAGCCCCACATTGGGGGTAGGTTTGATTGATTGATAGCTAAAATATCGGTAGAAGTTTAAATGCTACAGACTTAAGAACTGACGTGGACTGAAACAAAACATTAAAATTAAAAACTCTTGATTCAGTATTTAAGTGAGCTTTGTGGCATTGATACTTTGGAAGTCGGTGCAGCCGAAACTGGCATTGGGCCTGCGTGTGGGAAGTGCAGTCAGAAGGTAGAGCGCTCTGCCCAGGGCCCCCGTTCGCCTACTGACTCACCGTGTAAATCGTGAGTGCTTGAGTTTTTTCTTCATTCAGCAAATGGAAAGGTGCAGCCTCTGCCTTCACAGCGCTCAGGCCTGGGGGCAGGCGGATGAGTCAGCTAACCAGCAGTCGTCACCGCAGGTTCTCAGGGCTGTGCCCCGAGAGCCCTGGGAGCACGGGGCAGGGGTGGCTTCCCCGTGAGGCCATCCCAGGAGGAATAGGAAGTGAACCAGATGCAGAGTATGGAAGTGGAGACCTCCGGCAGAAGTGGGTTCTCCTCGGGCCTCTGCATACTGAAGGGAGTGGGTCAAAGCCTTGGCCGTGAGCAGACAGCAGAAGGCACCCGAGAAGCTGGGGTGCGTGCTCCCGTTGTCACCGAAGCAAGAGCCGAGGAGTGGAGATGTCGGGGTTCGCGTGTCGGGGTTAGGAAGTCTACTGGCTGTTCCAGGCCTGCTGCAGGGAAAAGGACTCCTGCCCTTGAGGAGACCTGGGCTTCATTCTCTGTTGGCCCGCAGGATGCAGAAGGCTGTCGGCAGGCTGAGCAGGCTGCTGAAGCCGGGAGGGACGATGCTGCTGCGAGACTACGGCCGCTACGACATGGCGCAGCTGCGGTTTAAAAAAGGTATTTTGCTACTGTAACCAAAGCAACAGTTTTGCCATCAGAATAGAGCTCTAACTCGGTGAAATCGCATAGAAACTCTACAATTAGAGCTCCATAGATAAAGCCACTTAATACATGACAAGGGCGATATGTTTTTGAAGATTGGTATCCTCTAGGTATTGGGGAGATCCTTTAACCAAGGCAGCTACTTTTAGAATAGCTACCTTGGGGAAAAGATTTGATTACATACGTAATTTTAAATGTGATATGGCAAAAGAGGCCGTTAAAAAATTGAAAGACAAATAATTTTGGTGCCTAGGACAGATAAAGAGTTATTATCTCTACTCTTCACGGGCCTCTTGGCAAATTGTTAAGGAGAAGATCGGCCACCCATCCAAAAAAACAGGGAAGGAAAATTCTAGAGTTGATTCACAGAAGGGCAGATCCAAGTGGCCAGAAACAAAGGTAACAAAACTTAAGAGTGAGATAACCACTTCTTAACCTACTGCTGGCCATTTCAAAGAAGAAATAACAAGTTGTTAAATGGTGTTTGGGTTTTTTTGGTTTTTTTTCCCAAGCACACCGGTGTTATCTACTCAGTCTAACAGTCCTTTGGGGAATTACTCAAGTACTAGCACATAATACACGTTTAGGCAAAATCTCCGAAACAAAGTGAATGCCCCTGGGGAGGGGAGCATCATGCCTGCCGCGTGAGGCGGACCCCACACCAGCGGTCCTGGCGGGGTCTCCGCCCTGCCTTCCCAGACAAGAGAAAAGCAGTGTGCGGGGGTGACTGCCTTCAACTGGATGGCACACACGGGTGGCTGGGGAGGAATAAGCAAAGCAAAGCGAGCGAGATTATACTGACACTCCAGGGGTGTAGGATTACCGAGCAGGTTGGTAAGCTGGCATTAGGTCAGAGGGCGTGGCGGCCGAGGGGAGAGCACACGGGTCGAGTCTGTGAGTGTGTGCGCACGCGTGGAGAGACGTGGGGAGCGGTCGTGGTGGCTCAGGTTTCCTCCCCATCGGTCTAGCTGCAGTCCACGGCTTTGATTGATTGATTGATTTTGATTTTGTTTTACAAAAAGTCCATGGTATTTATTGAATGCGGGAGGGGGGCAAAACATGTTTTGCAACATGAACCAGCTCTAGAAGAGAAGGCTGAGGCCCATGCGCCAGAGCCCTGGGGTTTGAGCGCCCGCAACGCGAGACTGCAGATCCCTGCAAGGTGCCCAGTGTTGCCGAGAAAGGCTCTGTGTTTTCTGCCCAAGAAGTCAGTGTCGTGGTGCACTTCGGACTGGCAGTGAGATTCAAAGAAGCGCTGGGAAGTTTCTCTGATTTTTTACCACCTCGATTCCCAGGTCAGTGTCTGTCCGAAAGTTTCTACGTGAGAGGGGACGGCACCAGAGTTTACTTCTTCACACAAGGTACGGAAACGCTGCTCTTCACGTGTGCCGGTGGTCCCCCAGACACCAGCTCGGACGTCACTCCGTTCACTCTCAGGGAAGACGGGGGGCCCCTCCCGCCTCTGGCAGCCTTTTCCTGCCGTTCGTCCCCCTGCGCTCAGCTGCCCGGAGCCCGCTCACTGTTCTCCAGGAACCTTCGGGCCTCCACGGGACCCTTCTGCTGTCTGCTCGTCCTCCCTGTCACTCTGTCCCAAGCAGGAAAGCTGCCCCATTTTGCGAGACTTCAGTGCAGCTGGTGTCACCCTACAGGCCGGGTCATCCCGTAGGTGCCCCGGAGCCAGGCCTGTGCTCCCCAGCTCTGGCCGTACCCCAGAATGGCTCTCCTCGGCTGCCGGCCCTGCCTCCTGTGCCCACTGCCATTCCGGGACCCTTTATTGTGTCACGTGCTTGCTTTTTTGAGCCTTTGGTGAAAGTGGCGGAACCTCTCTCCTAAAAAAAGTAGCTTTGTTATTACATTTATGTAGATTTTTGCATGTCATCTCAAGGTGTCCATAAAGCCCTTCCGGAAAATTCCTCCCCTGAGCTGACTCTTCGGCTCTCCCTCTGGATAGCAAGCTGCCCTTTCCAGATGATTCGGCTTCCCCCATTTAAATGCGAGCTTGCTGTTGCCAAGCTGCTACTGCACTTATAAATAAACGGCCCTGCTTAAGCCACTTGAAATATGTAAATAAAAATGGTCTCACGGAGCCCCATTAAACATAGGAAGTGGTAGACAATGTTTTTTCTTCAGCGAGAAATACATAAACATCTCTTTTCCAAACCAGAGGAACTGGATACGCTTTTCACTACTGCTGGACTGGAAAAGGTTCAGAACCTGGTGGATCGCCGATTGCAAGTGAACCGAGGGAAGCAGCTGACGATGTACCGGGTTTGGATTCAGTGCAAATATCGCAAGCCTCTTCTGTCTGGTGCTGGCTGAGAGGCACCTGCTCCTGACAGGATAATGACTTCATCGGCATTTTTTTAAATAAGAACATTCACAAATGGTGTCTCATTGATCTTAGAAAGTTCAAGGATTGCGACTTGAACCTTGAACCTAGAACAAATTGCTTTTTATCAAGATTCTAATATTGTCCTTCATATTCGTGAAGCCTTTTAATATATACTTTCCTTAAGGTTTTGTGAGGTTTTTTTCTTTTTTTTTTTCCTTTTTCTTTTTTTTTCCAGTGGGCTCCGTGCTCGGCGTGGAGCCCATCGCTGGGCTTGAACTCACAACCCTGAGATTAAGACCTCAGCTGAGATCAAGAGTTGGATGCTTGACCTACTGAGCCACCCAGGTGCCCCCTCAGAATCTTTCTTGCCATTTTGTAATTTATCATAACTGAAATGGTCATGGGAATCATGAACTTAAAGGCATCAAGAACTTATTATATATGGGTATAATAAATCAAGAAAGTATATGATAACATGTCACTTGACTGTGAGTGGCATTAAATTATTTCAGAGTTCAAATACCTAGGCTAGGCAGTTGACACAAAGGTGAATTTCGTTCAGCGAGAAGCACATCAAGAAGAATCATCTTTCTTTGGATATTTACCTAAGAACTGCTTTAAAGAGCATCAAAACAAGCCCTTGTTGTGTATTTATTTGGTCATGGTCTCCACTTAACCTTAGTTCTGTGGAATTTGAAGCACTGTTTCCCCTATAATCTCTTTCTAAAAAATTAAAAGAATCTTGACTTTTAGCAAAATTGTCTCATTTCTTTTTTATTGTGCCCTTAAATGTTTGACACAAAAGGAATTGAGAGAACTTTCAGGATTGAGAGAGAAAGAGACCAGGGGTGGGGGAGCTGGGGAAGGGGCAGGAGAGAGAATCTCAAGCCAACTCCCCACTGAGCTCGGAGCCTGACACGGGGCTCGATCTCACAACCACGAGATCATGACCTGAGCCGAAATCAAGAGTCGGATGCTTAACTGACTGAGCCACCCAGGCACCCCTGATGATTTCAAATTTAAAAGTCCCAATTACCAAGAATGTTGTAAGAATAGTCCTTTTTTTTCTGAATAATCTTTTAAGAGTGGGTTGCAAGGTGATGTCCCAACACTCCTGCATATTTTAATGCATAATTCCTATAACTGAAGGTGTTCTATATCACCAAATAAATCCATCAGAAATAAAAATTAACCTGAAAACACTACCATCCACAGATTTTCCCAATGAGCCCAATAATATCTACTATCACCAGAAAAAAGTTGCACTTAGTAGTTCTGTCTCCGTCTCCTATAGTCTGGAGTGATCTTGACATTTGAAGATTACAGGCTGTTTTGCAGACTGTCCCTCAGTTTGGATTTGTCGATGCTTTTCTCACGGTTTGGTTCCAAGTTACACATTTCTGGTAGGAATATCAGTGATGCTATGTTCCTCCCATTACATCCCATCGGGATAACACGATTCTGAGTTACCCTGCTGGTGATGTTAACCTTGATCACTTAATGGAGGTGCTATCTACTGGGTTTCTCTGAAAAGTTACTAATAAGCATCTTGTGCGGTTGTGCTTTGAAATCGGGTAGATAACCCATTCCTCATCAAACTTTGCACCCCTAGTTTGGCATCTGTGTTGCAGTTTCTTGGCTGAATTACTACTATGATGGTAGCCTGTGAGTGTGTCCTAATCCTGCCATTCTTTCTACATTTATTGATTGGCGTTCTGTAAGGAGGGCTTTCTTATTTTTTTTTTTTTTTTGGCATCAAAAAATGGCATTTATTCAAAGAAAAAACAAAATGACAAGATGTCTATCCCTTGGCTCCCTTCCCTCCCCGCTCCTGTACCTCTTCAGCCCCCCAGTTTGAACCCTGGGTAGCCTAGGTAGCAGGGCGGCCCCTCAGATGAGGTCAGCAACATTGAGGGGCGTCTCCTCAATGGAGGTGTTGTAGAAGGTCTTGATGTCTCGAATCCTCATGGCTTCTGTCACCGTGTTAATACCCACACCCTTATGGCCAAATCTTCTACCAGGACCGATTCTGTGGATAATAATTTTCGCTGTTGGTAGGAAGGTCCTAGTTGATGACTAAAGAAACTTGCTGCACATCCATGCCTCTGGCCTAGGCCAGGGGAGAGGACACAGTCTATCCAGAAGGGATTAAAGTGCATGTAGGCAGCCAAAGGAAGGTGAAGGAAAAGAGCCATCCCCTCTCCCCCAGCAACCTCAGGCATGCCAGATTTTATTCCAAGTTGCTACTAGGAAAGGTTTCTTTTTTCTTGGACTCAGATTTCTGTTTTATTTAATGATCATTATATATACTATCATTGTTGAGGTGCTCATGTTACCCCAGATTTGGCCAGTGGGGGCCTCTTCAAAGCTTCTGTGACCTTGTGACTCCCTGTTGTTCTTTGAGCTCTTCAAGCACAAATTGTTCCAGGCTCATCTTCCCATTTCTCTGCCCCAGTCTCAATCTGCCATTTCCCCCAAGGAGTTCTGGTTTCTTTTAGTGCAGAAAGGTATTTAGAAACCAAGCTAAGTGTGCTTGTTGCTTTTGGGGTATTCCTATTCCCTACTCCCCTCAGTGGACGGAGCTCAGGGATATTTGCATGTACGCACACACACGCATACTTGCATCTATATTTCTGTACTTAAACATATATCCGTTCAGATCAGTGCCTTCGGTGCAGATCCAACACCACAAGATTTCTTCTAGTTGTTATTCTTTTCTGTACTTGAAGTTTCTTTATCCAACAATCCCAAACTCCCATGACCCTCAATACGTTGGGCCAGTGTCCTCATGTCACGTTCTCCCTTTGCCACCACTCACACATGGAGGCCTCCTCACCCTGGCCTGGGTCCAGCACCCCCCCCCAACACGCCACCCTTCCACCCTTGCACTAACATCCACCTTGCTTAGCTTCATTCGTGAGTTTTACAGGGTGGGAGGGAGGGAGCGTCCCATCTCTTCTATCACACCGAATGTACTTAAAACTACAAAAGACTGAGTCGCTGGAATGGAATTTCATTTATCTTTTGTAAGGAAGAACAGATATATTAAATGATCCACTAAAGACCTTCCTTTGGCATCTCTGAGGCACTTCAAAGTAACAGGAAGAGGTTTTACTCCATCTTTGGGCCACCTGGCTTGGGCTTTGGGCTTTAAGTATAAAAAATGAACCTCTTCCTGCCTGTTGCTAGCCTTTCTTCTCTGTCATCTAAGCTCTCTTCCCTTGCTCTCTGACTTTTAATCTGTCAAGCTACCTTCAACTCCGTAAGGGACTTGGCATATTCTTTTAGCCTTGGAATCGCTAGTAATGATCAGAGGACAATTAAATATGATCAGGGTAAGATTAGAGTATAACTTTGGTGCCACTCAAAAACACACAGACTGTCCGGACTGTGGGTCTGACTCCCAAAAGTAGTGCTTGGTTTTTGTTTTTTTTTTTGTAATACAGTCAACAGGCAACGTTACGTCAGTTTCAGGTATATGACATAGTGATTCAACAACTCTGCGTTATGCTGTGTGGAGCTCCCGTTGTGAGCATACAACACTACTCCAGTCGCATTGGCTCTGTTCCCAAGGCTGTGCCTGTCATCCCCGTGCCTTATTCATTCCACACCTGAAGCCTGTGCTGCCTGAAGCTCCCCTTCACTTCTTCCATATTTCCCCTCTGGCAACCACCAGCTGGTACTTTGCATTTTCAGGTCTGATCTCTTGATATTCTTGGTGCAAGAAAAGTGCTGCGCTGGCTGGGAAGGTAGCTCCACGTGTGAAGCTGCTCAGGAAGTGATGTGGTTTAGATTCGGGTCGAATGGAGAAGTTTCTGAAACCCACTGCTCTGCCTGCCTAGTCTTAATTTGGCTGAGGAGATAAATTCAATGGTGTTTCGAAAATGAGGAACAGTTTAATTTGAGACCTGTGCACTGGAACCACGGGAGTAAAGCCACGTTGGCGAAGGTGGCGCCCAGGGGCAGGTGTCGCACTTGGAGAGTGTGGGCTCTTGCCCTGCGAACCCATTCACCGTCGGAGCCTCGTCTGCCTGTCCTGGCTTCATCCTGAGCCGGGCCTCTGCGGACGCGCCCACACCTCTGCTTTGCTTTGGCTCCATGACCCGCCTTCCCGTCAGTTCACTCTCTTGGGCTCCGGTGGGCAGATGAGGGCCTTGGAAATTTAATCAGAAAAGGAAAAGCTAATGTATTAAGACATTCTACTTTCCTCCAGTTGATTCCTATCTTCACTGTGTTACTTTAGTAATAGCGGGGAGTTGTACCTGTGGCTTAAAAGATGAGCCCAGGACAAACAGCTTCTTTCACTCTGTTCACAAAGGCCTGTTCTCTGGTCTGTGGCTTCGGCTGCTATTTTCAGAGCCGGGCTGCATCAATGCGTTGCAGGCTCTTTCATACGCTTCTTAAACTGGCACGCAGGTTGTGATGTGGGAACCTTGGGGAGGCGGTGGAAGAAGCACTGGCAGTAAGTTTCACGGGTAAAACCCTGCAGTGGTGCGCCGTGGCCGCCTCACGTTATTGCCGTGACTTTCTAGGTCCAGGATTGGACATCGTCTCACCTGTAGTCTGTGGAACCCAGTGTGTGATCAAGTCGCCGAGCAAACAGCCACAGTCAGATCCTCTGCCCCAGCGGGAGGGGACTTGAGACACGGAGGCCAGTAGCCTCGACAAAGGCTCAAACTTGGTAGCTTCACCCCAAGGTGAGCCCCAAATTGCATTCAGTCCTTCATTCTCCACCTTCCTTTCTCTGAGTTTGGATTTATTCATTAAAACTAAAAATATCCGGGGCGCCTGGGTGGCTCAGTGGGTTAAAGCCTCTGCCTTCGGCTCAGGTCATGATCTCAAGGTCCTGGGATCGAGCCCCGCATCGGACTCTCTGCTCAGCAGGGAGCCTGCTTCCCCCTCTCTCTCTGCCTGCCTCTCTGCCTACTTGTGATCTCTCTCCTCTGTCAAATAAATAAATAAAAAATCTTTAAAAAAAAAAAAAAAAAACTTAAAATATCCTGGGGCACCTGGGTGGCCCAGTCGGTTAAAAGTCCAACTCTTGATTTTGGCTCAGGTCATGATCTCAGGATCGTGAGATCGATCCCCTCATTGGGCTCACACACTGGGTGTGGAGTCTGCTTAAGATTCTCTCTTCTTCTCCTTCTGCCCCTCCCCCACAAAAATCGTAATAAAAATAAAATAACTTACATTCTTAAATTTAAGTCGGCTGCTTAAATCACTGAGCTACCCAGGGGCACCAACAGAAGGTATTTTTAAAAATAAATACAATGAGGGTCGCCTGGGTGACTCAGTCGTTAAGCGTCTGCCTTTTGCTTGGGCTGTGATCCCAGGGTCCTGGGATCGAGCCCCACATCGGGCTCCCTGCTCAGCCGGAAGCCTTCTTCTCCCTCTTCCACTCCCCCTGCCTATGTTCCCTCTCTCGCTGTCTGTCAAATAAATAAATAAGTCTTTTTTTTTTTTAGTTTTTTTAAAATAAATATAATGAGGGGTACCTGGATGGCACAGTGGATTAAGCATCCGACTCTTGGTTTTGGCTCAGGTCTTGACCCCAGGGCTCCATGCTCAATGCAGAGTCGGCTTGGATTCTCTCCCTCTTTCTCTTTCTCTCTAAAAAATAAATCTTTTAAATAAATAAATACAGTGAAAACAAAAGAATCTTATAAGTTCTAGCTGGATCCTGTTGCTGCCCAAAGGCTCCGAACCCTAAGCCTAGAATCGCCCCAGCAAACACAGCGGAGTCGCAGCTGTCTTGGAGCTCACATCTGGTGGTGGAGATTCCAAAGAAGCCCATGATACATGAATCAGGCGGGCGTGTGCCGGGAAGAATTGAGCCGGGCAGACAGAGGGAGAGGCGGGGAGCGGAGGAAAGAGCCCTCGGAGATGGGGTCTCCCAGAGGAGGTGACTTCCCTCCTGCGTGTCTGAGCGAAGAGCCTTCTAGGCAGAAGGAACAGCTACCGCCTGGGCAGGAGGACTGTGGAAGCCTCCCACGTTCCCCATCTCACAGCATCGGGAGTGTTGCGTTGCTCACTCTTGTCCTAAATGTATCTGCCTTTAAACACATTTTGATGACAGTATGACTTGAGTGCACTATGTACTAAGAAATGAGTAAGAATGATTACCTGTCTCTTCCTGACCCTCAGGTCCAGGGTCTGGATTCTTCCAGGTTCTTCTAGGGACTATTAAAATTACAAAGCCAGCTCGACTTGGAAGAACCTGGCACATAAGCCAGGATTATTGATCTTGATCTCAAACATGACTGAAAGGCGAAGGGACTCCCCCCAGGAAAGGAAGCTCTTGAGAAACTGAAGATCAGAAGTTGATTGGGGTTTTCTTTTTGTTGTTGTTTTTCGTTTGTTTTTAAAGATTATATATATCCGTTTGACAGAGGAGAGAGATCACAAGCAGGCAGAGAGGCAGGCAGAGAGAGGGGGAAGCAGGCTCCCCACTGAGCAGAGAGCCCGATGCGGGGCTCGATCCCAGGACCTTGGGATCATGACCTAAGCCGAAGGCAGAGGCTTTAACCCCCTGAGCCACCCAGGCGCCCCCAGAAGTTGATTGTTAAGAATATGCTAGAGCCAGGAGTCAGGTGGCCTCAAGGTTCCCGTCAAACCGAGGTCCCCCATCCGCCTGATGAGCTGCTGCTGAGCGGATCTGCGGGCACGTTAACTGGCATTTGTTTAGACCTTAATACTCTGTAAAAAGCTTTTCATATGATTTAATCCTCATAGCACCGCTGTGAAATATAAGTATAATTATCTCCATGTCGCAGATGAGGAACTCTGATGTTCAGGGGGGATACAGAGTTTACCAAGGTCAGGCGACCAGTGTTAATTGTAAGGTCATTAGCCTAAGATTAAGGAGGGGTATTTTGATGTAAATGGTATTTGACATAGTGCCTGGGTTTAAACATTCTTGGCTCCAGCCAACCGCGCCTGTTTGGAAAATGCTTCACCTGCTCAGAGGTCAGCCCTGCAGCCTGCCATGTGCGGGTGGAGGGAGAAGAAAGGGCACCGGCCCCCGATCTACCCACCAGCCCCCCTCCGCAAGAAAAAAGAAAACAGCGCCACTCTCGGAAGTGTCACACAATCATACAGAGTCCATGAAACCAGCTGCGGCGATTGTGTTGGTTTGGCAACATGGTACAATTTGCAAAGTTTTCATCAAAAGAGAGAAATGTAATCCACCACCTTGACCCTGTGCTCGGGCCCTGTCTGGGGTGCAGGGAGGACCTGCGCCTCATCTTCCCAGGAGGGGCTCCCCCCCTCCGGCCTGGGGCTGGCATCACAGGCCACGCGCGGGCCAGGGATTCGGAGGGGCCCAGCGAGGCTCAATGCTCTTGCTGTTGCCATCTGGAAATTCTTGATAAGTTTTAACAAAGGGCCCAGCAAATTGCTTAGCCAGTCTTGCTGTTGCTTTCTTCTTGCTCCTTCTTCCTCCCTCTTTCTCCTTCCTTAGGAAAGAGTGGTGTTCTCTTGACTTACTTTTCCCTTCCCACCTGTTTGCTGATCCTCGGCTCCCCTGGGTGGGGCCCTCTTGCCCAGGGCAGGACCCCTTGCCCGCCCTCAGCTCTTCCTGCCTTTCCAAGCTCCTTCTCCGTTCTCCTGTCAAGCAGACTTTCCACACAGGCCATGCCCAGACCCCGCAGGACTTGCTGCTCCTGCCCTCAGGGCCCTGCGTGTACCCCATCTGCCCATAACTTGTGTCTTCTCCTCATCCAGGTTTCAACTCGAATGTCCCCTGACTCGTGAGAGTCCTTCTCTGCTGACGCCCTTGACCAGTGTCACCACCACCCCCTAGAGCCCTCTCCCTGACCTCAGTCCTACCGCATCATGTGGCCTTATCTTCCTCATGACATACAGCATTGTTCTTTTTTTTTTTTTTAAAGATTTTACTTATTTGACAGAGAGAGATCACAAGTAGGCAGAGAGAGAGGAGGAAGCAGGCTCCCTGCTAAGCAGAGAGCCCGATTCGGGGCTCGATCCCAGGACCCTGAGATCATGACCTGAGCTGAAGGCAGAAGCTTAACCCACTGAGCCACCCAGACGCCCCTACAGCATCGTTCTTAATGTTTTATTATCTGCCTCCTGCCTCTCTACTATGATATGAGCTCTTTGGGGTCAGGGATTTTGTCTACTTTGATCCCAACTGTATTCTCAGTACCTACAATGATGTCTGGTACATAGTAGGTGCTCAGTGAATATTTCTCAGGCGGGTGAGTACATAGAATGTCACGCAAGAACTGGGTCCCTAAAGCACGTCAGGCACCAAAGTGAAGAAAGTCAAATTCTGTCATTTCAGCCAGCAAGGAGTAGTGGGTCTGGAGATGGAAGGCCCCAGCCTGTGGATGGAAGACGCCCCCTAAGCTTCTCTCAGAAACCAGCCATCCCTGCAAAAGAGCAGGGAGCAAGAGCCACCAAGGGAGCAAGGCTGCCCAGCAACCACGAGGAGGACCAGTCAGAATGGCTTAAAGGTGCAGAAACAGGGGCGCCTGGGTGGCTCAGTTGGTTAAGCATCCAACTCTTGGCTGGATGCCTAGGGTCCTAAGATCGAGTCCCGCCTGGACTCCCTGGTCAGCGGGGAGTCTGCCTGAGGTTTCTCTCCCTCTCCCTCTGCTCCTCCCCCCATGCATATGTGTTCCCTCTCTCTCTAAAAAATAAATAAATAAATATATATATTTTTTTAATGTACAGAAACAACAGCTCTAGGGAAACTGGCTGACCGGCCCCGTGACACACAGAAGCCAGCACAGTGAACGCGGTGATCCGCTTTGAATTGCCGAAGGCCACCAATACTTGGGTAATTCCCTCATCTGTGTCATGAGTTCAGGATCTCACTTGAACCTTGAACTAGTTTGTCTAAATGCCTCCTAGACCTCTCTCCCCACTAGAAGACCTCACACTCGAGTGTGTGGGCACCTCACACTCGAAGTGTCCAGAGCAACTCCTAAGAGCACAGACTGAGCTTGAAATCCCGGAGTCACCCTTCGGTCAGTTCTCTGTGCCATCTCGGCCCAGTTACTGGGTTTCTCTGACTCTGTCTTCTCAGCTGTGATTTGGATATAAGTGAGAGAATACACGTAATCTGGCAGCCCTCGTGGCCCCCATCGCACAACCCTAACTCCTCGCAGAGAACCGTTCCGTTTAATGACCCCTTTGTGTGAGATACATGTCAGTCTATGTTGCGTATTTAGCAGTCACATCAATGGTTTGTCCCTCGGCCTGGAGAGAATAAACATGTGTTGTTGTGTGAGTGTGTATGAGATTGTAGCAGAGAGCACCAATCTACGTTTCTTCCCTAAGGTCCCAAAGAGCGGTGAAGAGGAGGAGATAAGACCTTTGGGCTTTCAACAAATTTCCGGTGTTTCCCCTTGGTCAAGGTCAGCTTCACCGTGAGGTAGAGAGCAAGTTCTATAGGGCACAGTGCCTCGGGCCTGTGATACCTCAGAGGCCCAGGGAAATGTTTTCTTTGTTTTTTTTTTTTTTAAGATTTATTTATTTATGTGAGAGAGAGAAAGAGAGAGGGTGTGCGTGCGCATACAGGGGGTAGGGGCAGAGGGACAGGGGGAGGTCTCAAGCAGACTCTGCGCTGAGCTCAGAGCCCACTGTGGGACTCGATCTCACAACCCTGAGATCACGTCTGAGCTGAACCAAGAGTTGGACACTTAGCCGACTATGCCCCTTTGTTTTCATTTATTTTAAAACCAGAAAATAAAAAATGAATGTAACACCAAAGAATATACAATCGTTAATGCAGCCTTATGTTTGTTTTTGTATCAACATGTATGTGTGATACAGTTAAGAAATTAAGAATTTTTTCTTTTTTGAAGGGAGGAAAGGACCCGTGAAAGCAGAAATGCTCAGGACCCGTGTAAGTCACAGTGCGATCTCGCTGGCATCAACCCCCCAGACGCAGGGGCAGGGTTGGTAGAGCTAAATATGGGTGAACCTCACTCCACCTTCCCTCTCTGTCCAACTCACACTGCCTCAGGGAAACATTTGTGGAGAGAAGTGTTGGGTGAAGTATTTAGCATTTATATATGCACGTGGGGGGGTCTAACTGAGGGAGGTATCTGTGGGGGAGGAGCTTGGCATGGCAGCATCCAGGGCATCAAGGAACAAAATCTTGCCTTTTGCATTTATCCTTACAGCAGTGATTTCTATCTATACATTTCTTGCTATAAATTCCATTTTCCCAGAGCACAGAAAAACAGGACTTCTCAGGGAGGATGTCACAAGCAGGTAACGCTCAGGCAGGGTCTTGGAGGGTGAAGTTGTTTTTATTTTTGTTTTTAAAGATTTTATTTATTTGACAGAGAGAGATCACAAGTAGGCGGAGAGGCAGGCTCCCTGCTGAGTAGAGAGCCCGATGCGGGGCTCGATCCCAGGACCCTGAGATCATGACCTGAGCCCAAGGCAGAAGCTTTAACCCACTGAGCCACCCAGGTGCCCCTGTTTTGCTTTTTTTTTTTTTAGATTTATTTTTTTATTTTATTTTTATTTTTTAAGATTTTATTTATTTATTCATGAGAGACAGACAGAGAGAGAGAGAGAGGCAGAGGGAGAAGCAGGCTCCCCACTGAGCAGGGAGCCCGACGAGGAACTCGATCCCAAGACCGCCAGGATCACAACCCAAGCCGAAGGCAGATGCTTAACCATCTGAGCCACCCAGGCGCCCTTTTTTAAAAGATTTATTTATTTATTTTGGGGGGGTGAGCTGGGGGGAGGGGCAGAGGGAGAGGGAGAAACAAGCCAGACTCTCCGCTGAGTGGGGAGCCCATGTGGGGCTCATCCCAGGATCCCGAGATCATGACCTGAGCCAAGATCAAGAGTGGGCCTCTTAACCGACTGAGCCACCCAAGTGCCCTGAGGGCGAAGTTGTTCCTGGTGGATGGGGATGAGGTGATGGTGTCTGATCAAAGGAATGGAATTTCACAAAGACCCATTTACAGGGAGGAGCAGCAAGTGGACAGCGTTGTGGCTGTTCCACGAGGACAATGCTTGGGGCAGGTCTTGGAGCATCTCCTGACAATTACAGATGTCTTCCAGTCAGTTTCTCCCAGACAGGTTGTGGGACCCTCAGATGCCATGCCGAGGAGCTGGGGCTTAATCCTGTGGGCAGCAGAGGCCACTGGAGAAACTGAAAGGAAGACAACAGAATAATTGTGTGGACGTTCAAGAAAATTACCTCTGGCCCCAATTCAGAGAGAGAATCACAGGGGATGAAAGGGTGGGGGGTGGGGGTGATGCAGGGGCAGGGGAGACCAGAGCCAGGGAGGTCAGGAAGAAGATTCCACTAGTTCCAACAAGATGGAATGAACCAATGCTGTGGAAGTGAGGTCAGAAAGGTGGAAACGGAGCCAGCCGCATTTAACCAGTACGATGGATAGGATTGGTGATGGGTAGGAGGTGAGGGAGGCAGAGAGTGAGAGAAACTGAGAATAACCTGGAAGTTTCTGGCTCTAACCATGGGGGGAATGTTGATCCCCTAATTAGGATTTCAATCAAGAGAAAGAAGAAGAGATTTGAGGATATGGAGGGAGAGAAATGAGCCTATAGTTTGAGCCACCCACAGGCATCTCATGGACATGCCAGGTCCAACAGACAGATACAAATTTGTAACTAAGAAATAGGAGAGGATTTAATGAAGGAATCACCAGCACAAAGGTGGTGGTTGAAGCCACTGCGGGGGATGAGTGAGAATTAGAAAAAATGGGGTTAAGAATCAGAACTGGGGGCAGCTAGGTGGCTCAGTCGGTTAAGCAGCTGACCCTTGATTTCAGCTCAGCTCATGATACCAGAGGTAACCCTGGGCTCCGAGCTAGGCATGGAGCCGGCTTAAGATCCTCTCTGCCACCCCCCTCACTAAAAAAAAAAAAAAAGAAAAGAAAAGGGAATCAGAACTAAGGGTTGCCTGGTTGGCTCAGTCGCTTAAGCCTCTGGCTCTCGATCTCAGCTCAGGTCTTGATCTCAGGGCGTTGAGGTCAGGCCTTGCATTGGGGGCGGAGCCTCCTTAAAAAGAATAAAGGGGGGCACCTGGGGGGCTCAGTTGGTTAAGCCTCTGCCTTCAGCTCAGGTCATCATCCCAGGGTCCTGGGATTGAGCCCCACCTCCAGCTCCTTGCTCAGCGGGGAGCTTGCTTCTCCCTCTCTCTCTGCCCCTTCCCCTGCTCGCGCTCTCTCGCTTTCTCCACCCGGCTTCGTGTGTGCACACTCTATCTCTCAAATAAATAAATAAAATCTTAAGAAAAAAAAAAAAAAAAAAGGACTCAGAACTGCACTCTGAGGAAGGTGCCAGGAGAGGGGCCCTTCGGGTTCGTAACTGGAACTTGTCCAGAGAGAGGTCGGCAGAGCCAGAGGAGGCTAACAGTGGTCGTCATCAGCTGGTAGAGATCTGGGGTCTGTTGCCCCCACGATTTTCTGTATTTTGAATTCTTCTATCAGTAACTATATATTGGTTAAAACAACCTTTCATTGGACAAACAAAAGGGGCAGTCCCCAATAGGTCAAGCGCTGCTGGCCAGCGTAGTGCACTAAAGACTGAGCAGAGAGAGACGGTGAATGCCGGTTCATCGTACAACCCCCTTCTCCACCAATGGCCCCCACTCCCAGTCCTCCAACCCGGGAAGAACTAGGGCACCACGGCAGCCATGTTTCCGTCCAATGACCTCCCTGGTCACAGATGATTGGCCGGGGTGTGCATGTGACACTGGCTAAGCCAATCAGAGCCCTTCCCAGGGCGTTGCCGGGAGAGGGCAGCTGATGATGGTGGCAGGATCCGTTTGGTGTGAGTTTAGGGGCAGTCGGCTGCCATGAAGGCGGAGGGCCGGGCAGCGGTTGAGATCCCGGGTGAGAGCATGGCAGACAGAGGCCGAAGACGTAGAAACAAAAGCCCTGAGGGAGGCCAGGGTTGGGTCACCAGGAACAATGGTGGAGGAGGTGGGGAAAGAGGAGAGGCTCAGAAGATCACCAAGCGCCTCATAAACCCTGCTGAGTTGGGATGTTTTCTCATTACCATGAGAAGTTGTTGAAGAGTTTTAAGAGAGGAAGTGGCCCGACCTGGGTTATGTTTTAAAAGATTAACAGAGCTGGAAAATGGATTGTGGGGGTGGGGCAAGGGTAGAGATCAGTTTGGAAGCACCCTGGGGTATCTACGCCGCTAAGGGTGGAATCAGATTTTGTGGTAGCCCAGAAGATGGAGGGAGCGTGAGTAGAGACAGGACCCTGTGGCGGGGCAGGGAGAGGGGCGAAAGGGGGGAATCAGAACCAAATGGTAAGTAGGTAATGGTGATGCTGTTACTGAGATGGGAAAGAGGGGAAAGAAACATCGGGGCTTCCATTTGGACATAATTAGATTGGAGGTGCTGGTGGCAGGTCCCAGGGAAGAGGCTGAAAAGAAGGCAGTGGGGTACATCGGTCTGGAGCTGGGGAGAGATGGGTTAGAATGGGTTGGCCCTGGATGCTGGAAATGTGGGTGGCATCTGTCTGCCGCTGGTGCTAAAGCCTTGGGCCTAGATGAGACCACCTGGGAGCTGGAGAGGAGGGCCCAGCACAGATGCCTGCGGAGGACAGTCAGAGGACTGGGAGAGGGGAAGGAGCAGGAAGGAGGGAAGAAAGGACTGTGTGGTGACCTGGAAGTCCAGAGCAGACTGCCCGCATTGAGGCCAGAGAAAGACCCTTTAGATTTGGTAATGAAGTTGCCCTCACCTTGGACAATCTGGGTGGAGGTTTAATCTGGATGTTGAATGGGAGTGGGCCTCATCCTTCTGAAATCAGTATTAAAAAATAATTATGAAGGACATCTTCAGTGCAGATGGAGAAATGTGAAAGCGGACTTTATGTTAAGTTATAATGTACTAGCATTCAGTTTCTTCTAATAATGGTCTGTGGTTAAGTAAGAGTATCCTGGCTCTTAGGAGACACACATTGTAGTATTGATTGTAGTATCAAGGGGTGAAGGAGCAGGATGCCTGCAACTTTCCAGTGATTCAACAATAGCAACAAAACTAAACATACCCACTTACATATACTTATACATGTAATTTATATATACTCACTTATGCATCTAATACCTATATATAAGTTATATACTATATATAGGTATATTATCTATTAGAGAAAAGAAAAGCAAATGTGGCAAAACGCTAATTGGGGAAAATCTAGGCCGAGGGTATTTTAATACTTTTGAACTTTGCTGTAGGCTTATGTTTTTCCTAGGAAAAAAAAATTGGGAAAACAACTTAGAAAAAGTGAGCGGCAGGTGATGAGGAAAGGGTAACTACAGAATTCTGAAGGAGAGAAATGGTACATTAGCTGGAGGAGAACGCGACGTCAAGGTAGGATTTTATACCCAATTTTTAAAAATGAAAAAAAATTTTTTTTAAATGAGAGCGTGTGCGTGTGTTGAGAGGAATGGTCCTGTGGAAAGATAAATTGGTGAAGTCAGAACGGGGTGAGAGGGGCAGGACAAGGTCCTTAGGTAGGCAGGTGGTGGACGAGGACCACCAGCACGGGGAGGGTGGCCTGTGGCCCGAGGGGACACTGTTCTGTGCTGGGCTGGGCCGCGGGGGTCACTGGTGGTAGATGTTCCTGTCTGCTGGCTTCCATTTTCCTCACCCAAGTAGGATCTGGGGCTGGCAGCTGGCTGACAGGACCCTGAGGGCAAGTGGGAGGTGCAAGCAGATTGGGGCACGGGGCCAAGAAAAAACTGGCAAATGTGTGGTTTTGTGTTTAAGATCTGAATGAAGGTTATTCATTGGCTTAAGGAAGGAGCCAAGAGAGGAGAGATTTAAGTCCTTACACCTCAGTTTTTCCATCTGTAACTGGAGGGGAGCATACTGGGCGATCTCAAAGGACCCTCCAATCTCCGGCGCGCTCAGGGTCCCTTTGTGACAGGCACCTGCTGGGGAGTTTTACTGAAGAGCATGTGTTTGTATTGTTTAAGAATTAGAGATAGCTAGTAAAAACTGGACGCTTGCCTAAGAGACTTCTAATTGAGGGTAAAAGCTAATATATACAGAGAGACACTTGAAAGGCAGGCTGTGTAAGGCTTCAGGGCACCCCTGGGGAGTGCAGGGGTGGCCCAGAGGTCCCTGGGCCTCTGAAATGCCTTGACGAGGCGCCGTTTGGGTGAACGCAGCACGAAGCCCTTTGAGAGTAAATTCTGCTCTCTCCTGGCTCTCACTGAAGTTGGCATCGCACAGCGTGAAATGAAACAGCAGATTAATGTGATTAACACTGAATAAACCTCTGTGTGCGAGCAAATATAGCATGAAGTGGGTTCGGGAATTTTAAAATATCTATTATTAAAGACAGCCCGCGGGGCTGCGGTGGCACTGATGACAAAGCCACAGGCTGTGCTGGAACTTAATATTCCCACAGTCCTTTCCCCAGCAAGGTGCAGTTGCCGGCTCCTCTGCTAATGCTCTTTCCAGGGCCTCTCGGAGGATCACCGCCTCTACCCCATTTTAGAGATGAAGAAACTAAGAACAGTCAACAGTTGGCTTCCAGTATCATTGAGGGCAGAGACCGGGGATGTCATCACCAGCTCCCTGTGACTGGCTGAGTGCCAGGGGGAGGGAAGGCACCTCTTAGCCCCCCGAGAGCTGAGCCGGCCAGGGAGCCAAGTGCACCGTACTGGGAAGTCCATTTCTGGCGTGCTTGCTGGGTGCCGTGCTCTGTGCTGAATGCTTTGTGCAGATGGTCTCACTTAGTCTTGATGACAACCCTTGGCGGTTGGTATTATTAACCCCAAGAGGAAACCAAGGGCAGAGAGGTTAAATAACTTGCCAAAGGCCACCCGGCAGAATCAGGATTCAAGTTCAGATGTGTCTGCACAGAAGCTTGTGCTCTCAACTGCCCAGTCAGCTGCTGTCTTCCTGGAGAGCACAGTGCAGACCTTGGAGCTCCTAGAGCCCTTCACTCGAAAGCCCTAGCGCAGCGCTGAGCTTGACAAGTATTATCAGTCTGGTTGGCAGAGGACTGAGAGTCTGAACGGGTGAATGAATGAGTGGAGCTGTGACTGCCTGTCTTGTGGGGTCTTTCTCTTCAAATTGAAGATTTCCCCATAGCTTATGAGCGCTCGATCTAATTAAGGCAAAGAGGCATCAGAGAATTGCGGGCCTTTCCTTTATTAACTGTCAGGTCCAATCTGTAGGCTGTTTATGTGCCAAGGTCAGAGATCAGTCTTTAGCTGCTCTCCTTTGATTCATTCTGCAAAGCCTTGAGCATAAAGTTTATTGGTGCAAAACTGATTGGCAGGCAGAGGTAACGAGGTGGCAGGGACAGGGCAGAGCAGAAGGAGTCTCTGCCACGCTGAGGTCGGTCGTGCTCCTTTGCCACAATGACTTCCCGTGCCCCAGGTTACTGGGTCCTAGCTGTATGCGCTACAATCCAGAGGGGCAGCAAATGTTGTTTGGACCTTGGGCAGTGTTCAGGGAGCCCATCGAGATGGGGAGGGGAAGGAGTCCTGACTTCCGGTTTTGTCTATTAATTTGGAAAGGAGAGAGTGAGGGACGGACTTAGGTAGGGATGGTGGTGAAACTTCACAGACCAAAGGAAATCCTGTGTAAGCCTCCCTGAGACAGGCCTGGGAATCGGAAAGAGGGAGGTCACGGTCACATCTGCAGTTTGCAGCCAGCCCATGACTGGGATTACCCCTGTTGCCCCGCTGTTCAGCCCTGTCTCTGCGGAGCTCCTGCCAATGTGTCCTCCACAAAGGAGGTGGGGGGAAGCGCGCGCCGCTCCACGCCTGTTTCTCGAAAAGCGAAAAGCGTCCCTGGAGTAAAAACCAGGAGGGAGGCAGTAAGTTCCAGGAGGGGGAGGCGGATCCACAAGTTGCTGAAGCTCCTGCCACTCAAGGTATGGAAAGGGTTTCTAATAGCATTCCTTTTTATCAAGACAAAACTGGATTCCGTCTGATCTGAGCAAAAGCCGTGGCTGCAGTTCATTTTAAATGTTTAGTGTAACTCAGAAATGGTGGTTTTCCACAGCAAACACTCATCTGGATGGAACCCCGGCCCCCTTACAAATTGAACAGTCCAGTTAGAAGCAAAATAATAATGATGATGACGATAATAACAAAATTAAACCAACCCCCACCCTCCCTTGTTTTATTTCCTTAGGAAACAGTCCAGGTTCAAGGTCTAGTCTGAGCAGGGAATGTCTCCTTTCCTGGTCTGTTTCTGGACAGGCAGGGAGACAAAGTCCCTTTTCCTCTTCTCTGTGGCAGGGCTGGGCCTCGGCTCCACAGAGCTCCAGACAGAAATGACCACCAAGGAGCAGGGAGGGACCTGGGGTCAGTGGCTGTGATCCTCCCTTGAAGTCACTAAATGATGAGCAACTGTTATTGTCGGGCATTAGGATAGGAAGATGATTAAGGAAGGATCCCTGAGTGGCCCCGGGCTGGCTCAGTCAGTAATACTCTCACTCTCTTGGTCATGAGTTCAAGCCCCACGTTGGGTGTAGAGCTTACTTAAAAATTAAAAAAAAAAAAAAGAGGATCCTGGAGACGCCCACACTGACCACTAACCATAATATAACATAATAAATGCTATATTTGCAGCAGGAATAAAGTGTTTTAGGTGCACAGAGAATGAAGGGGAGTGGGAATGGCTACGGTGGTTCTCAGAGTGGTTCCCAGACCAGGAGCACAGCCTCACCTGGCAAATTAGGGATGCAAATGACAGGCTCCACCACAGACCCCCTGAATCAGAAACTCTGGAGGGGGTGCCCAGTGATTCTAACGTAAACCACAGTCTGGGAACCACATAGCCGATGCAACCAGCCTCTTATTTTTGCAGTTTAACTGGGAATAGCTATAGTCCTTCACTTACATATCATCTGTGGCTATTTTCCTGCTAGCCCATAAAGTTAAGTAGCAACAGGGATGGTAGCCTGAAATATTTCCTGTATCTGGCACTTCACAGAAAAAGTTTGCTGCCTCCCAAGGAGTGGGGGTGAGGAGAGGCTGGTCCCCTGCTCTCTCACCCCCCTCCTGTGGCCGGTGCTGCTAGCGCCTCCGGCAGTCACATTTTAGGCCCCTGGCGCTGGGACTCAGCTCTAGTTTAGAGACTTCCTGAAAACTGTATAAACGAAGTCAATTTTATGTATCATAAATACATATTGGTCAACACAGTTAGAAAGGTGGTTTTTTAAAAGTCAAATCAGCAAAAAGAAGAAGTCCTCATTCCAGGAAGCCCACGTTACTGCCTGCCTGTTTGGCTAAGTACTATGCTTGATGCTTTAGGTATGCCCTTCTGGATGGGTATTGTGTCCCCATTTGACAGATGAGGAAGTTGAGGCTCAGAAGACAAAGTAACCAGAGCTCAGCAGTGTAGAGCTTGGGCTGGATCCTGGGTCATCCTTGCTCCCAGGTCAGGCTCTAAAACAACGCCCCCAGTGGACAAAGGGCCACTCCCCAAGAATCTGTTAACGTAACACACTTTTCATACTTTTTCTAGTGGAAGAGACAAATGAGCAGGCACTGGAGAACCAAACCCAGGCCTACTTCTTGGGGGTGTTCTTGGGGGTGGGGTGTGCTCCGGGAAGCACGGTGAGGGGAAGAGGAGGAGATGGAGGGCCCTCGAGGGCACAGGACCAGCTCCCCCCTGCACCAGCCCCACGGGGCAGCACGCAAATTCTGCATCAGTGCCAGGTGTGAGGCCGGCTTTCAGGAAGTGTGAACGCCCGAGGCCTCCCAGCGCCCTTCCCTTTCCTCAAGTACCAGTACGGCAGGCGGCGGGGCCTCTGCCCAGCTCCTGGTTGTCAACGTGGGGGTATGTGTAAGGGCGCCCCAGGGAAGAAGGACCTGTTGGTCAGGTGAGCCTTGTGTGCGTGTGTGAGGAAAAAAGAACCTGCCAGGGTGTTTCCTGCTCTGATACAGGAGTGGCATGGATGGGCTGGTCAGTAAGATGCCAAGTTTGCAGTCAGACCGGGGAACCTGTTACCGTGTGATATCCTTGCAGCATTGATGCTAGAGACCGAACATCAGAACAAAAGTAAAATCCTGCTACCCCTTAAGGAGCCTGGGAACTAATACACCATTGTCTTGGAGGAAGTCCCCCTCTTTTTTTTTTTTAAGATTTTATGTATTTATTCATGAGAGACAGAGAGAGAGAGAAGCAGAGGGAGAAGCAGCCTCCCTGTGGAGCAGGGAGCCCGATATGGGACTCAGTCCCGGGACCCTGGGATCATGACCCGAGCTGAAGACTTAACCGACTGAGCCACCCAGGTGCCCGGAAATCCCCCCCTCCGTACACGGTTATCTATTTTGGCTTCCAAATATTTTGTTAGGTTAGGAAGATAAAAAAACATTCTTTTTTGTGTTTTTTTCCAACAAAAAAAATTTTTTAAAAAAAAGATTATATTTATTTATTTGACACAAAGAGCAAGAGAACACAAGCAGGTAGAGTAGCAGAGGGAGAGGGAGAAGCAGGCTTCCCACCAAGTAGGAAGCCTGATGCGGGGCTCAATCCTAGGACCCTGGGATCATGACCTAAGCTGAAGGCAGTTGCTTAACCAACTGAGCCTCCCAGGCACCCTCAGCAAAAGGATATTCTTAAAAGAGCTTGGAATGTCAGGCAAAACCTCAGAAGTTAAAACTTCAGAAGACAGCAAGTGTTTTGAGGAGACTAATGATAAACTGCTTTCTCTTATCAAACAGATCAGTGGCTGTGACCAGACATTTTTATTGTTAATATTTTTAATTAATTAATAATATATATTTATATATTAAATATTTATAATATTTATAAATGTTATATTATTATATTATTTTATTTATTTATTTGAGAGAGAGAGGGAGTGCTGTTATGGGGTGGGGGTGGGGGTGGGGTCTCCATCCCACAACCCCAAGATCATGACTTGAGCTGAAATCAAGAGTCAGACGCTTAATTGACTGAGCCACCCAAGTGCCCCTGACATTTCTATTTTATTTTAGTTTTTTAGTTTGACATTTCTATTTTAAACAAGCTTCTTTGAAAAAAATAAATAAGCATCTAAGCATCTTCAGAGTGTCTTCTACGTGCTGGGCTTCCTGCTAGTCTCTCTTAACCTAGGTTACCACATCCCAGCCTCCCAGCAACTCTGAGTGGCCCCTTAAGAGTTGGGTGGTTGAGGGACGCCTGGGTGGCTCAGTTGGTTAAGCAGCTGCCTTCGGCTCAGGTCATGATCCCAGGGTGCTGGGATCGAGTCCCACATCGGGCTCCTTGTTCAGCAGGAAGCCTGTTTCTCCCTCTGCCTCTGCCTGCCACTCTGCCTTCTTGTGCTCTCTCTGATAAATAAAATCTTAAAAAAAAAAAAAGGAGTTGGGTGGTCGAGGCTGTCAGGGGAATGACATTGGACTAGGCCTCACTGACAGGGAGGCAGAGCTGAGTTTTGAACCAGGTCTTATGCCTCTGAGTCTTGTATCACATTTACTTTACCAAATCTGGATTTGGGAAAGAACAATGGGAGACCAGGCAAACAATATATCTAGTCTGTGGAGGGCTTCAAATCAAGAGGGTACCTGGGTGGTTCCCTTGGTTAAGTGTCTGACTCTTAGTTTCGGCTCAGGTCATGGTCTCAGGGTCCTGGGATCGAGCCCCATGTTGGGCTCCACGCTTAGTAGGGAGTCTGCTTGACAATTCTCTCTCTCTCCCTCTGCCCCCCCTCACATGTTCTCTCTTTCTTTCTTTAAAATAAATAAATCTTAAAAAAAAATAAGATACGAAAGTATATTTTAGGGTGGTGGTTCTTGGATCAGATGGAACCACGCTCCTATCAGTAATGGACTCTGGGCTACTGGGTAGACTGTATAGGCTGTAGATTGTGTGCAGGTTTCTGGGCCCAGCTGTGACTTCATCCTCTCTTTCCCTGTTGCAACTATTATTTTAGGGAGATCTTGCCTTGAAAAATTATTTCGTTTTGCATTTACATGATCCTTTTTTTTTTTCAAATCTCAAAAAGCTTTATTGTGTTAACAGGCTTCATCGTTAGAGCAGGCTTGGGAGGAGGACAAGTGTTAGCTGTCAGCTTGATAGATGAGGAAATTGAAGTAACTTTCCTAAAGTCTTATGCTAATAAATGTTAAAGCAGAACCTAAAGCCGGAGGCCTCACCAAGATACCTGCAAAACCCTGAGAACAAGACTTGGAAGACTCAACAAGTGTAGGCTGAGATCAGCCACCTACAAAGAAGCGGGGTTGGCTAAAAATGGGCGATCCAAATGTCTAAGAAAACGTAAGCCTCTACATTGCTTGTGGTTTCAGAAGAGCTGTGATCTGCCCACCCAGCACCTAAGAGAGGAGTCTAAAAAGCAGAGCTTTGGTGTCATTCTACAGCAGGGACAGACCAACCCTGGCTTTTTAGAAGACAGCGTCCTGTTTCGAGGAATTGGGAACAGCAGCTTAACGCAGCTTGCCACGGTGGAGCCCACTTCTCCCCCTGGCTTGAGGAGGAACCTCGTGGTGTGGTTTGCCTTCCTGAGTAGCTTTTCTGTGAGGAAAGTCAGCTGGTCAAATGTTGCTGCTTGGCAGTCATGTTTTTCTTTTAAAATGAATTGACATCATGGGTGTGTACCATTCTCTCCATATTTTGATTACATTCTTCCTGAGTTAGATGAGCTCTGAAGCAAGGGACCTGAAGAACCAAGAACCAGGTTCTGGGTGATGGTGAATTTGGTAAGAGTCTTACCTAAGTAACTACCCAGCTACCCATGGGTAAACCTTCACAGGAAGTGAAAACTAGCCACCAGATGGGAAAGATGGGGAATACAATAAATATGGCGTCATTAAACAAGACACCAGAACGAGGTGGAGGAAAGTTAGAGTTAATTGAACTAAAGTAAAAGAGCAGGTGGAACCTGGGACAGGCCAGGAGGGGCAGAACAGAGCACTTGGGCCACCTGAAACAGCCTAGACCTAGACCCTGCAGAGCGGGGGGAGGGGGGAGAATTTCTGGGAGAATTCCACTAGCTGCCTGTGAGCTGGTTGGGGACCTCATACCTCTTCTGCACTCCCCCTCCTCATCTGTAATGGTAGGCCTCCCTCAAAGTTGAAAGGATTAAATGTGATAATGAACATGCTCTCATTCTAGTGCCTGCCCTTAAATGCTCAATAAGTGCTTTCTGTTATAATCCCTATCCTTTGGGATTAGACGTTACACAGAGGCTCAAAACTGTTGAAACGCACTACAGCATTCACTAAGTACTGTGTTACACCAGAACCTGGCTACAGTTGTGGCCGACCTGTGTTCTCTGCTCTGCGGCATGTCTCTATCACGCACAGCCCGGAAATGCTTTTGACAACATAGGCCTGCAAGTTCTGGGCCCAGGGCATTTTCATTCACTGTTCTCTCTCCCTGGAAGGCTCTTCCCCTAGACAGTGACAGGGTTTGTACCTTCATTTCCTTTAGGCACGTGCTCAGATGGCACTTTATGGGAGAGAAGCTGTGCTTGACCTACCTACCTATAGAAAGTAGCATCTACACTGCCCCCAGGGCCTCTATTCATGTTTCCTGCTTGCTTTCTCCTCATACACTCATTACCCTTGACATACAGTCACGTGTTTATTGTCTGTTGGCAATAAGTGGTGGGCACACAAGAGCAAGCATTTGATTTGGGGCTGTGCTCTTCTTTTTATTCCTCACTTGCTTCAGAAGCCTAGAATGGCTTCTGAATGGGAGGCTCTTTTCTATGATAGAAAGGTAGCTATTTGCCAGTTCCATCCCATTATCATATGTATACAGAAGATAGATGCGCTTCATGTGATGTAAAAACCTGTGGCCAATGCCAGTTAGGTATCTGATGGAGAGCATTCCAGGTAGCAGGATAGTAAGTGCAAAGGCCCTGAGGTGGGAGCAGTCAGTGAGACTGGAGTGGAGGAGCCGAGCGTAAAGGTAGAAGAGGATAATTCCAAGGTTTCTGGTTTAGATCATGGAAGAATGGAATTGACATTTGCTAAAATGAGTCAGCTCGGGGGAGGACCAGGCTTGGGGTATGCAAAGTTTTGAGATGCTTGCAGGTTGGAAGCACCTGCCACAAATCCAGTGGTTTTACATATGTTATCTCCACTGTACAGGTAGGAAAATGGAGGCACCAGAACTTGTCCCTAGGTGTCAGAACATGTTAGAAGGGCTAGGATTCGAACCCTGGATATTTCTCCAAGGGTCGGTCACTCTGAGAAGTGCTGGTCCCTGAAGGAAGAGCTGAGAGAGACTTGCCTCAAATTGGAAAAATCAAGAATAATTTGGGGATGCCTGAGTGGCTCAGTCGGTTAAGCAGCTGTCTTCAGCTCAGGTCATGATCTCAGGGTCCTGGGATCGAGTCCCGCATCAGGCTCCCTGCTCACCCTGCTCAGTGGAGTCTGCTGCTTCTCCCTCAGCTCCTCCCTCCTTGTGTTCTCTCCCTCTGGCAAATAAAAAAATTTTTTTTTTAAAGAATAATTTGGATAAGGTGAACTCAGAAGGGTCTTTCTGGAGCCGGAATGGTAAGTTTACGGCAAATACAAGGGAGCCTCACGTCCCAGGAGTGTTGGGGCTGCAATCCCTTTGGCCTCAGCAAGGTTGCCAGCAAATCCATTTCCACAGCCATCAGGCCACCACATGATGCCAAAATATGGGATGAAACGTGGAAAATCTGTTTGAGGTTATTATTCTGGGTTATACTCCAAATTTTCATATTTTCTAAGATTTGCTTACTTAGAAATCATTCATAAAAATTAACATAAAATGGACAAGCCTTTCAAGGCCTTGATACTCAGTATGGTCTGCAGACCAGCAGGGAGCAGCACCTGGGAGATGCTGGAAATGCAGAGTCTCAGGTCCCATCCCAGAATTTTTAAGTCCGAACCTGCATTTAGCAAGATGCCCAAGGGTTATATATGCTCCTTACAATTTGAGAAGTCCTTGGCCCGAAGCTGAGGTGGACTTTCTGTTAAGGACCAGATAGTAAAGATTTCAGGTTTTGCTGGCCTGTCACAATTATTGTTTTGTTTTTGTGGTGCAGAAGCAGCCACAGACATGTAAAGGATGCGTGTGGCTGTGTTCTAATAGAACTTTATTTGTGGACGCCAAAATTAGAATTTTATGTAATTTTCATGCACCATACTATTCCTCCTCTTATTTTCTTTCGACCATTTACAAATGTAAAACTCATTCTTAGCTCAGAGGCTGTACAGAAAGGTGTTCATTTTGACTTGCCTTTAGGGGCTGGCCATTCCCAAGCCTCCTGCCCTACGCCGGGTGATCCTGCTTTCCTCTCTATGGGCATGGGGCTCGGGCTCCCTTTCCCTCATGACCTATGTGTCACTGTGTCAGAAGGTTGATGACTTAAACCTAATATAAAAAGCCAACAGAAGAAGGGCGCCTGGCTGGCTCAGTCAGGGGAGCACCTAACTCTTAATCCTGGGGTTAAGTTCCAGCCCCACATAGGGTACAGAAATTACTAAACAAATTATGAACTTTGAAGACATATTTTTTTTAAAAAGCCAACAGAAGAACTGAGACTTTAAAAATATACTTTTGCCAGTTTCCACAAATACCATGTTTGCTGTTGTTTCCAATTTGAAGTTTTCTTTCTGAGCACAATCAATATGGGGGTTTTAGTAGCTAAGGGGAGGGTCTTGTTACATTTAAGTGCATTTACTCTCTTTTGCTCTCTTTGTCTATCTTGCATTTCAGCTGCTGGGAGGAAGGAACACACAATGCAGGGAAAAGACATTTATTAAAAAATAACTTTTGGGGAGAGAGTTGGAAGAGGAAATTAGAGAAGGGAGGTACTCTCCAGGAGAGTAAGAAAAATGTTCCACCGTCAGTGAGCTGTGGGGAAGAATGCATGACTTGATAAATAAAGCAAACGGTGTCAAGGGCACTTGCTCTAGAGAAGTTTGTGAAGCAAGCTGGACGGGAGGAGGCTATGACAGACAGGAGAGTGACTAGCAGAGAGTCTGACGAAGGCTGGGATCTGGATTTTTAAAATCTGTAGTGCAGCATCACGGGAACCAACCACTTTCCCCTTTTGTTAGGGATCGGGAGAAGAGGGGAAATAACGTTGACTCAATGCCTACTGTAGGTCAGGCATGGTGACAAGCCATTTCCCACCACTGTTTCAATTTTAATTAAAGCAACTTATGGAATTAGGTGTGCTGGCCAGTTTTCAGACAGGGAACCCGAGTGGCGAAGAGTCAGGATTGGAACCTTGTTCTGTACAGTCACAAATACTTTAGGATTCTACAATGTCCTGCCTAGCGCAATTTATAGTGGAAATGTTGCCTTCATGAAATTCCTTACTTATTCATAGGATGAGAAACCCTCAATTCTGGGGGAAGAACAGCATAAAGAGACTGGGCAGGTGACCTGTTTTTCTCTACTCCTCACACCCCTTCCCCGCCCCCCAACAAATGTAATGCTTTCATTAAGAAGATATCAAGTCCTTTTTTCTTTTTCTTTTTTTTTGTCCCTTTTCTGTTATGAAACAAAACACCTAAACAACTCAGTACATTGGTAGCCTGGCTTCCAAAGTTAAACCGTGTGCCCTTAACCCAGTCTAATGACAAATGTACATAAACCCTTTGCAGAAATGTGGAGTTTGGGGACCATTTATTCAGAGATTACTCTATCAGGCATATAATCTCATTTAATCCTCCAACAGCCAAAAAGTCCTGGGAGATTTTAACACCATTTTGTAGCTAAACTGAGGCACAGAGAATTTAAATATCTTGCTTAAGGCTACACAGCTGATAAGGGGAGGGACGGATTAAAATCAAAGACACTGCCTAGTAAGTTCGTCCTCTTAAGCCACCACATTGCAGGCTCCTTTTAGAAATCACACAAAGACTGTCAACCGGCTCAGTATCATATGCCAGGATCTTTTTGTTTGCAGATGGTGGATATTATGAAACATTCAAGGAGATGCTGGACAATCATTATGTGGTACAGGTCAAAAAGCAAAAAAGAAGGTTAAACCAGTTTCCCCCAGTGTCTATCTCAGAACACCTTTTCCATGACTACACTCAACCAACCAACCAACCAGCCAACCAAAACCAGAGTGGTGATTCCAAAATTAAATGGAAAAGTACTGAAAACCTCCATTATTACCCCCCTACCCCCACCCCAGATTGCCATATGCCTATTACACATTTTGGGCTCCAAGTAGTACCAAAATAACAGATTCCACTTCACTTTAACCAAGAGTTTCCCAAGGACCAATGTGTGGCTACTCCCTTTAAAGCATATTAACCTATCGAAGCTTCCAGAGCACACCTTGGGGAACACCAGGACTAGTCTGAGGCATGTCCAACCAGCTCTGTGGTCTTCCCTGTGACTATGAATATGAACCTGGAGGAGCTGTCATACATTGACAGAGAAGGAGCAGATGATCAACATGCACAGCTTCTAGCTGGATCTGTGTTTGAGCCTTCCACAGCTAATGGGAATTGGGTCTTTGCATGGGGCATGTCACCATTTGCCAGTCTGACAAGCTGAGTCTGACATAGTTGCCATATGAGCAAACACGTTTTAAACAAGTTGATTCATGAACCCAAGGTTCAATCACATTGTGAGAGGAACCATCTGACAAGAGAATTTATTTTGAAATTACCCATCTTTCCCTGGGAAAGGGTAAGGTTCTTTTCCCTTGCTCTTGATACTTGATATCTTCATTTCTATGACGCTTATAAATAGAAGCACCCAATCTTTGTGGTAAGCAAATTCATTAAATTCCTACAAGTAATTCCTACTAGCATGAGCGTTAAATCTAGAGTGGGGCTGTGAATAGACCTACGATAGTATAAGTTCTTTGACACACTGAGAAAAAATACACTAGGAAAAGTGAAACTAAAAATATCACCTTTCTCTGTATTCCACTGGTTATTCGAAATAATTACCTTATAAAATGGAATCATAGCCTTTTACGCCTGGAAAGGACTTTGTAAATCTAGTCCAAACCCTTCCTGCGTAGATGAGGCTGGCAGAGCTTGAAAAGTTTGGGTAACAGGTCTGTGCAGCTTGTCTGTGGAACGGCTGGACTGGAACTCAGCTCTTGACTCTCTGTCCAGTGCTCCTTCTCTTAAACTCTTTTCTCCCAACATTCCAGTGTCCCTTTAAGGAGCTGCTTTCTTGGGGCGCCTGGGTGGCTCAGTGGGTTGGAGCCTCTGCCTCCG
The DNA here is from genome assembly GCA_028534135.1 of Potos flavus. NCBI lineage: Eukaryota > Metazoa > Chordata > Mammalia > Carnivora > Procyonidae > Potos > Potos flavus. The sequence continues at coordinate 13,895,073 of CM052891.1, read as the reverse complement.
GCTCAGGTCACGGTCTCCAGGTCCTGGGATCAAGCCCCGCGTCCGGCTCTCTGCTCAGCGGGGAGCCTGCTTCCCCCTGTGTCTCTGCCTACTTGTGATCTCTCTCTCTCTGTCAGATAAATAAAATCTTTAAAAAAAAAAAAAGGAGCTGCTTTCTTGATCATTCACCGTAACACAAGAGCTTGCCTCATTTGCTGGTCTTCTGTGTTGGAAGGGAAGGCAAGTCCTATGTATACTATCTGCTCCTTGGTTCTCCGGCTCTCTTGACAGCCCTCCACCTTGACCTTTTTCCCTACCCTCTGCCCCCAACTGGCTCTTCCCCTCCCCCTTGAAACACTGTTATCTTTGGAAATATGTGTGTGCACTTTCCAACCTGGCTGGGATCTGGGGCAAGGTGACTCTTGGTTTAATGGATTTTTTCCCCACAGTGCCTGAATTGGTCCAAGGGTATAGAAGGTCGAACAACGAACAAGTAAACTGCTATCCTCTGCCCTTTCAGCAAGTCTGTGTTCGGTTAACACGAATTAAGAAAAAATAAGTAAGAGAAAAAGGCAGAAACTCCACTTGAAGTACTCGCCTACCCTCTGGAAAAGTTCAAGGCTGTTGTTCATTGTCTGAATTTTCCCCTTGTGAATCACTTGTATTCCTTAAATCATCTTCAGACGTCTGATCAAGGAAGCGTCAGAGCAAAATACAAAGTTGAGTATTTGCATTGAAGTCAGTGTCCTGGCTCCTAGGAGTCGGTGCAGAATTTTTTTTTTCCTTTGGTGCTGGGTGATCAGAGTGGGAGCCTCTTCCGATGCAGGAGGCCCTCTTTGCTGCAGGGGCTACCGCGCACAAGAGCTCACCCCTTCCTATTTCTCATTCCTCAGTAGACATTCTGTGAAGGGCAGGCCTGTATTTCCATTCTAGTACTTACCCACAGGTCCCGCTAAGTACCCAGGAGGGCCGTGTTTTTTATCAGAGGTTGAAATGGAACCTCCCCCTTGGGTACCCGGGGTGTCCCTTTGGGGTAGCGCCCCCCCTTCCGGAGGGCAGCATCCCGGCAGGGGAGGGCGCTCAGCTTTGATCCCAGGGCACCTTTTGTCCCTAGAGGCGCCCTCTGCCAGCCAGGTATGTGGAGGGAAAGTGGCTGTCCGCTTTCCAGGGCGGCCGGTGTGGGTTTGGGGAGCCGGACGGTCCCTTTGGAGAGTGGCGGGGCGTGCGAGAAGCCAACGCGGTGGGCACAGCGAACTCACTAACTGGGCGTCTCCGAGGAAGTTCGGGCGGGGCGCCGGCTCCCAGGCTTTCTTCCTCTAAGATCCATCCCGGGGTAGAGCAAGCCCACTTCTCACCCAAACTCGTGGAGACGAGGGACTAGGCGGGCGCGGGGTTCGGCGAGGCGGATCGGGGAGCGCCCGGCCCAGGCGGCGAGGCCACTCCAGCGCCGGTCCGCGGCCCAGGGCGGCGGCCCAACCGCCTCCGCCGGGCCGGTCCCGCGAGAGGGGGCCGGTTACCCACGGACGGCGGCGAGGGCTCTCGGACTTCGGCCCGGGTCGCGCTCGGAGCGGCTGGTCGCCGGCGCCGCCCCTGCGCCCGCCCTCAGCCGCCCGGCGAGGCAGTGGCCTCCTCCGCAGGCGCGGGGTCCCCTGGTTAACCCCTGCCCGCCAGCCTGGCCGCTGATTGGAGGAGGCGGGGCGCCGGGGCAGCGGGGACACCCCCACCTTCCTCGTCCCCTCCCCCTCCTCCCCCACTGTCGGCTCTTCCCCCACCCCCCCAGGACCCCCCCCTGCCTCCCAGCCGTGCAAATCTCGCGAGGAAACACGCGGTTTCACTAGTGTGTTTACACCGATCACTACTAATCCGGACCGAACCGATCCGGATTAAGGGGCCGGAGGCGGGTCCTGGGCACCAGCGGTTCCGACCCCCCCCCCCGCCCTCCGCGCCGCACCCGAGTGGCCCACAGCCGAGCGGGCCCCCCACCTCCCGGCCCGGCCTGGGCCCTCCTGCGCCTCCCTTGGCCTTTGTCCGGCGCCAGGAGGCCGGTCCCGCGCCCCCCGCGGCCGCCCGGGCCCGGGCCCGCGTCAGGCGCCTGGCTCTGTACGCGAGCCCGGGGATCTGCGGCCTCCGCGGCCCCCCTCCCCCGCCCGCCCTCTCGTGGAGCCCGGCGCCGGCGGCGGCTGCCCGGGCGGGGGGTTGCGGCGCTCAGGAGAGGCCCCGGCTCCGCCCCGGGCCTGCCCAGGGGGAGAGCAGAGCGGTCCGCGGCCGGGTCGGGTCGGGGCCCCTCCCAGGAGGAGCGTGGAGCGGCGGCGGCGGCAGGTGAGAGGCTGAGCCCCGGGCGGGGGAGGGCGCTGGGCCTGGGGCATTAACCGTCCAGGGGACCCCCTCAGCTGAGGAGGCTGCGGCCCGGGCCCACCCAGGGGCCGGCGCCGGGCCGCAGCTCCTCGGCGCTGAGGCGGGAGGGGCTCCCCGAGGGCTGCAGGTCGCTGAGGGGCCGGGCTGAAGATGGGGGAGGCCCAGGCGGCCCCGGCCTGGAAGTGGGGCCGGCGGCCGCCAGGGCGAAGGGGACGCCCGGGCAGCTGCAGGCCCCGGCAGCCTCCCGGGCGCCCCCGAGAGCCGGCCCGCCCTCCCTCCGTGACAGGTGGGCCTGGAGTTGGGGAAAGTTTGGAGCCGGCGGGAGGCGAGGGGCGCCGGGACCAGGCCCCATCGGTTCTGCTTCCCGGCTGTAGGGAGGGCTGCAGGGAGGGCTGTAGGGAGGGCTGCAGGGAGGGCTGCAGGGAGGATCCCAGTCCAAGGCCCCGCTGGAATGAGACAGAGTGGAGATTTCCTTAACATGAGTTGACATTAAATGGAATAACCGCTGGGGCGTCATTTTCTGGGCCAGGCCTGGGGATGGAGGTTTAGGAAATGTTCCGAGAGACCCTAGGGTTTGAGGGAAGCTGCAACCTCTGCCATTCCGGCCTTGATTAGGGCAGGGCGAGACGCAAGGAAGGCCACTTAGGGGAAAGCACTCTCTCCCAATCCCCTTTTTCCTTTCTTTTTCTTTTTTAAGATGCCTTTCTGCCTTTTCGAGAATTTCCTTATTCCCTCGCTAACCTGCACTTGTTTGTGTGGGCGAAACTTTAATTTGTCACCCTTTCATTCCCCTTTGCCCCAGGCTCTCAATCCAGGAAGGGGAATGAAACTGGAGGACGGGTAGGGGTTGTTACAGTTAATGTGGAGTTGTTAGATTGCAGAGGAGAATGTTTAATTCATGTTCTCGGTGAACTTTTAAATCATGCCAGGCATTCCAATAGCTGTTTAGTAATGTGTTCAAAGGGGTTCTGTGTAATGGTGTATGCTCCTATTCCACTATTAATATTAGAGAGGTTTCCAATGGGTTCTGCAAGAGTTGATCTCTTGCAGTGGATGGACATATTTGCTGAAAGTAGCCTGTGCATTTATTGGTCGTGGAAGGAGTTTAAAAATGGTGTCCTCCTGCCCTTCCCTGCTTGGAAGGAGTGCTAAAAGCAGATGTCTAGAGAAACCTACTGCTCCAGGGAGTGGTCAGAAAAAGATTTTCTAAAGGGATGGTTATGGAGCGCTACTAATTTCCTGAGTGAATGCTGGTTAATGGTTTTACCATGGGTTCTCTATTAAATTTAAAATAATTAATTCCTTTTTTCATGAGCTACTGTGAGCTCTAAAGAGAAAGGAGCTATATAATAGTTACTTGAAGTTATTTGTAGCCTCTGATTCATGCTACAATATTTTAAAATTATTATTAACGATTCATATTTTTAGTTTAAGAACTAATTCCTGTGGGTTTGGGAAACAAATATCCAGAAGTACTTAGTTAAATTTAAAGGTTGGTAGAAGGAATTTTTTCTTGTTTTGCAAGTTAGCCCTTGCTCAACTTCTACGGAGATTATATGAAGGGTTTGAGGTTTTTTGCTGTTAAAATCAGATCAGAACTAGACAAGGATAAGTAGCCCTTGGAAGAGGACTTCTGAGCCATTTCGAACTTTAAATGTATAGCTATTTGATGCAGCACATTGTAGTTTATCACTTGTGTGTTGTATTTACTTGAGGTTTACCTGTGTGTGACCATTCAGTGAAATAATTATAGCATTTTATTATATCTAAAAATTGGTATCTCATGTTTTAGTTTTTATGGTCTTAAAACTTACTTTGTCTTTTTCAGTAGAAATGATGGAAGAATTGCATAGCCTGGACCCTCGAAGGCAGGAATTATTAGAGGCCAGGTTTACAGGAGTTGGTGTTAGTAAGGTGAGTAAAATGCTGATAATGAACACTGTTCATAGTCTGATTGAAACACATTTAGAAAACAGTTAAGATCAGTTTGGGTGGCCATACTGATAGATTGCAGGGGAGATCAGCTTATGGTTCCAGTGTACTTTTCTTAGATCCTACCACTCATTCCACTAACCTAACAGTACTGAAGGGATTTTAAGGGGGGGGTATATGCTTCTCTTTCCCCTCTAATATGGGAGAGGTTTCCCATGGGTCTTGTTGCAAGGATACTGATGGGATTGTGTATCTGGATTTTGTGCCATATTTTGTCAAAACTCCTCAGTCATTCAAAAAGAAAAAGCTGTTAATGGAAAGATACTGGCATAGATTCATTACAGGGTTTTTTTGGGGGGGATAGTTACATGCTAGAGTTTTGAAAGATCTGCTTCTGTTAAGTTTGTCAGTTCTCCCAGTCTGCAGTTCAACAGATTCCTCTTGGTTGCACCCCCCAGACTGCCTTCTCCCTCCTCCTATTTTTCCTTCTTATTCACTCTTCATTTTTGTTCTGGGAGCATAAAGATCAAGCCCCCATTAATGGGTGGTTAAGTTAAGCAACGTTAATGGCCTCCCGTGTGTCCTCATGTAGTTCACCCCTCTGCTTTCATAAGATGGTTTTAGTGCAATATATTTATGATTTTCATACAACATGTAAAATATATTTGTGATGTCTTATTTAAAAGCTTCACCAATCCGAGATTGTTGCATTATTTGGGGCTTGAGACTTGGGAATTTTTGATCTTTGACTTCATGTGATATATTTCTTTCTGTCTGTGCTTTGCAAGAAATCTTACTTCTTATGGTGACCTAAATGTTGGTCTCAGGCTTTGGTTAGCAGCTTCTTAAAGGAGAAGGTGTTGGCAAGGTTTAGTTGGAAAAACTGGCTGCTTTCAGGGTCTCATAGTGGTGGTGAGCTGGAATAGCTTGATAGTTTTTTTGTTCATTCAACAGCTATCGAGTGCCTGCTGTATACTAGGCATTGTGTAGGATGTCAGGAATGATAGATAGCTCAGTGCCTCCAAGCCTCTGATGTGGAGAAAGTGAGAGGGAGATGATACTTCGGTGAGATTTGTATTAGAACTGTGACAAGGTGCAATGGGAACACAGGATTCGTTACACATTTTGTAGTTCTTGGTTCCTTTGGCCACTTTTATTAAATAATTGACTTGTGGCACTTTGGAGTGGCTATAGTGACTGTTGATGTATATTAAAGATATTATGTGTATAAATGTGAGTTCTCTGATCCAGGAGAAGTAGCTTCAGCTGGAAGTGAGCAGTATATTTGAGTATTAAATTGATATCTGATTCAGTTGGTTATCTAATAGTGACCTTTGATGTGTCTTTTAATTTGGGAATTCAGCAGAAGGTTCATATCCAAATCTGTCTGTTCAAGTGGTCACCTATGGAATAAAAGTAAGTTTGTATTCAGATTGTATGTTGTTTCAATTCATTGGGTTTTGTTGTTAGTATGCCTTTCTTTTTTTCAGTTTTAAAGGTCACGATAGCTACATCCAGGTATACTTTTGATGGAGTAGGGCTTAAGTGATGGGGATAATTGACATTGTGAATCTTGCTGCCCGGGCCCAAGTTAAAATCATGTAATTAAGGTGTCAGGAAACTTAATCTGCCTGTTTAATAGGAAGTTCTTCCTTTTATATATAAGAAATTTATTTATATCCACATGTTTTAATGTCACTTATTATTATTTTGATGTTTTTAGTCATAGTAAGTATACTGATTACAGTAAATGATCAAGGACCAAGATTGATTTTTTTTTTCCATAGCAAAGAAACTCAGGGGGGAGGGGGAAGCAAGTAAATTTTTCTGTAGTTTGGAGTTAGGAAGAAGAAAAAAAATCTCCATTTTGTGTGACTTCTTTTGCCTGCAAAGACATGGTATCCCTCAGACCACTGATTTGAAATAGGACTGGGGAGGAGGAGGCCATGCTACTGGGAGAAAAGGTGCTTTGAGAAAAACTCCTCCTAGCTTTGAATTCCTCATTACGGGTCATAATTTCCCAACGAGGATGTCATTGAATTGATAGTTTTCAGTTTTGCAAAGATCAGGAGAGCTTTCAGCCCTTGCTCTAAATGGGAGAACTGAGTGACTTTCCTGTGATAGTGCCATCTAGTGGGACTGGTGTAGCCCTCAGGGGCTGTCTCTTGAGTTTCTCCTAACTATTCATACCATTTTCAGTACTTTTTGATGTCCATAGAAGGAAGAAAGTTAGTGCCACTGTGGATTCTTTCCTAGTGGACAAGTGTGTTTTAAGTAGCCGCGGTGTTTGAACTTCTGGTTGCTAATAGATCTTCTGTCATGTTGCTTCCAGTTTTTACACCTGCAGATTAGATCTGCATCACAAAACTTAGGTGAAAACAAAATGGTAAAGCCACCACATTTATCATTTATGTTTTTAGTAGCTCTCCACTGATGTATAGCATTTTAATCCACAAATTTTAAATTTTTTTGCATACTGCATTTATATGCATTTAGTTTTTGTTAGCATATTTAATTTATAATTGGTAAACCAAAAGATTTGTTTTGTGCCTTGGGATGCACTGCATGGATTTCTTTTAAGAGATTGGTGTTTTCTGTCAATAGTGGGAGGAAAGTAGCCTAATAGGCCCTGAGAAAATACAGCTGGTTTTCCTTCTCTATCTAGTGCCACTTTTTAGGAGGACATGTAACCATCCTCTTAGCATTTTTGAGGTGATGAGGTTAAATTGGGTTGTGAACCTACTTTTTCATTTTTTGTTGACCTGGTATGTGAGCTAGCCTACTTTTTTTAAGATCTCCTCCCTTAAGTACTGGATAATCCACTTGTAGTTATGTGAAACTGACTGCCTTATATTCATATGTTTTCAATGAGGACCTATTACAGTTTCTGTTCTCTCTCTCTTTTTTAACATTTTATTTTTTTAAGTAATCTCTGTACTCAATATGGGGGTCGAACTCACAACCCCAAGATCAAGAGTCGCATGCTCCACCTGACTGAGCCAGCCAGGAGCCCCATTTTGACAATTTAAGTACAGGTCGTCTCTCTGACTCCAGGGGCTGTGTCAAGTAGGTAGAATTCCACCATCGCATGCAGTGTATCTGTAGCTAGTTTAGTTTCGTGCGGTTTTTGTTGTCGTTGCTGTTTTTAAGATTCATTTATTTGTTTAAAGAGCGTGTGAGAGTTGGGAGAGGGGTAGAGGGAGAGAATCTTCAAGCAGACTCCCCGCTGAGTGTAGAGCCTGATGCCAGGCTGTTTCTTAAGACCCTGAGATCGTGACCTGAGCTGAAACCAAGAGTTGGATGCTTAACCGACAGCCATCCAGACCCCTCTAGTTTGTTTGTTTATTTATTTATTTAAATCTCTATACCCAGCGTGGGGCTCAAACTCATGACCTTGAGATCAAGAGTTGCATCTCTTTTATTGAGCCAGCCAGGCATCCCTGTAGCTAGTTTAGTTTTAATGCTAACATAGTAGCAAATACTTAAATAGTACTTACTATGCGCCAGGTACTCTTCCAAGTACAATAAAAGCAATAAGAAGTGAATTTAAATCTTTTGTAACAGGGATGCTAGTCTTAATAAATTGTGTTCTATTTTTGTAAGACATACCGATGCCCACTAGTTGAATTACAGACTTAGGATCACATTATGACAACTTGCACTTGCATTATAATTATGTAATTTAATATAAAATTTCATAAGCCAAAGAAATATAACTGTAAAATGTAAGAATTGTTGATTCTATGAAAACTAAGTTAACTGCCTTGGAAAGACTGTAAGGTGAGCCAATAAGGAGATACCTTAATGTTTACAAATTTTTGGTTTTTGTAATCTGGAAGAATTCTTCATTTAGATCCTTAACAAGTGTCTTTTAAGTCTTACTTCATTTTTAAAGAAATTGAAACTAGAAATTTGGATGGGATGCATTAGGGTGTGGTTTGTGTGAGACTGGAACTGTCGTCAGTGGATCTGTAACTCAAAGGGCCTGCATCAAAAGACTGGCAACAGAATATACAGTTATAGGTTTAAAGTTCAAAGAAAATGTTTAAGGTGTAATTTTTTTTTTTTTTAGATTCCCCATTGCAGTCTACTGTTTTGATTGTCATTAGTTTCAGTTGTATTGAATAAAAAGGATTATATAGTATGTGATGATATTGAAAAGAACAAAATGAGAAGCCATGAAAGTGGGATGGTCTCTTTTGGTACAACAAGAACCTTCACTTTATAGAGCCTGAAGTAAGACCATATACTTTTAAGTAGTATCACATAGTAGATTTTTGATGTCTTAAAGATAAATGATCTATTTTTCTACCTTTTGTAAATTTGTGTTACATGATCACTTTTTTTAAAATAAAGATTTGGCCTATTTATTTTGAGAGAGAGAATGCCCACCTGAGCAGTGGGAGGGGCAGAGGCAGAGGGAGAGAGAGAATCTCAAGCAGACTCCACGCTGAGCACAGAGCCCCATATGGGGCTCGATCTCATGACCCCGAGATTGCGACCTGAGCTGAAATCAAGCATCAAATGTTTAACCAACTGACGACTCAGGCACCCCATGATCACTTTATTTAAAAATTTTATTTCTGTTTTTTTCTGATACATGATCATTTTAAATGATCAAATTTGACTCTTGAAAAGATCTTTAACCAACTTGCACTTTCTCTCCTGTCATTTGGTTAATTGCATCAATTAGAAGATATGAGTTATGGGGGCACCTGGGTGGGTCAGTTGGTTAAGTGTCTGATTCTTAATTTCAGCTCAGGTCATGATCTCAGGGTCATGAGATTGAGCTCCACGTTATGCTCTGCACTGGGTGTGGAGCCTGCTTAAGATTCTCCCTGTCAGGGTGCCTGGGTGGCTCAGTGGGTTAAGCATCTGCTTTCAGCTCAGGTCGTGATCCCAGGGTCCTCTGCTCAGTGGGGAGTCTGCTTCTCCCTCTCCATCTGCCCTGCCCCACACACCCATGCTTGGGCGCCCCCCACCAAAATAAATAAAATCTTAAAGAAAAAAAAAAAAGATTCTCCCTCTCCCTCTGCCCAACCCTTAAAAAAGGATGTTATGGATATCTAGTGTTAGCTATTTTACATACCAATCCAGTAATTTAAAAAAATATATGTTTTAGTGTTTTACATTTAATTCATAGTTAGACAGTGCTCAGTAAGCATAAATTCTGAGAAATAGTCTACACTTAACACCATTGAATTTTAAGGCACTGTTAAATTTATTATTATGTTTGACTTTATGTTGTCTTCTCCCTTTCATTAACTTAGTATTTGTTTAATTTTCCTCTCATTTCACATGTAGGCAAGTATCAACTCATGTCTCTTCTTTCTCTGAAATTTCTCAAGCAGTTGTCTGTCCTGACTGCTACTTTCTCAATCCTTCCTCATTCATAACTGTAGTAGCCAGTCTCTCCTATCCCATATATCTTTCTGTAAACTGTCCCCAGTTAGATTTCTAAATCTAAATAGGGGTGCCTGGGTGGCTCAGTAGGTTCGGTGTCTAACTCTTGGTTTTGGCTCAGGTCATGGTCTCATGGGTGGTGGGATTGAGCCTCCCATGGAGCTCTGCAGTCAGCTGGGAGTGTGCTTGAGGATTCTCTCCCTCTATCCCTCCCCCCACCCACTTGTGCACTCTCTCTAAAATTAAGAAAAAAAAATTTCTTTTTTTAATAGATTTCTAAAAATACCAGCATTATTGTTTTACTCCATTGCTTTAAGGCTCCCGTTGCTCTGTTGGACAGAGGTAAAACTCCTATCCTAATTTTTCAACTTCATTGTCTGTCTTCTCTCCCTCTGCTGTGCTCTGCTCCCTTAAACCATGAATTATCTGCTACCCTGTAATGTTAGCAAACAGGCTCATACTTTCTCCTTTACCTTTCCTTTTTTATTTGCCTGATGAACTTTCAGCTTGTTCTTCAAAGTGTAATCGAGATATGTCATCTTTATAGCTTTTCCAGATACCTGCACTATTTTAGTTGCATTATTTTATTAGCACTTGATAACCTCCTTTTATTATAACATACTATTTGTTTCCCTTATTAGTCTCCTTGGGAACATGTATGATATCTTTATCTCTGACTGTTGAAATGCTTAGCACGTTGTGTGCATTGAATAAGTTTTTGTTGAATGGAAAAGATTACTGAGAAGATGAAAGTAGAGTTAGTTATCATCCATATAGGCATGGTCTGCTCTAGCTTATCTTTTTACTCCAGTCTCAAAATTCTTGTCTTTCAGTTAGAAGATTTAGTTCATTCACATTTAATGCAATGACATATTTAGGCTTAAATCTTCCTGGTGTTTCTTTTTAAATCTTTCTTAAGCCTTTTTTACCTTCTTTTGAAATGATTTTTTTTTTCATTTGTTGATTAATTTTCTACTGTGAAAGGTAAAGAAATAAGCACTTAATACTTTTTCTTTCCCCTATCTTCAGATTTTTGTCAGTTACCTTACTATTTTTAACATTCCATTTTTCCATCTTCTAGTTTGAAAGTTATACACTCTTTTATTGGTTACCACAGAAATTACAACATGTTATCGATTGTCAAAGATTAATGTTAATCAGCACCTTTGTCCTGTTCTTTATTAGTACAAGGGGCTTGAAGATTTAACTCCATTATTCCTCTTCCAACTCACATGCTATTCCATATTTATTATAGACATATTTTTAATTAATAAACTTTATTTTTTAGAACAGTTTTAGGTTTATAGAAAATTGAGCAAATAGTACAAAGTTCTCATATACTTCCTGCCTCTCTAGATTCTGCCCACTATTTTTTTTTTTTTTTTTTTAAGTAAGCTCCATACCCAGTATGAGCTTGAACTCATGACCCTGAGATTAAGAGTTACATGCTCTATGGACTGAGTCAGACAGGCACCCCTAGTTTTCCCCACTATTAATATCTTACATTAGTGTGGTAGATTTGTTACAACTGATGAACCAATATTGTTACATTATTATTAACCAAAGTCTGTAGTTTAACATTAGGGTTTACACTTTGTGTTGCACAATTTTATGGGTTTTGATAAATGCAAGAAATGTCATGTATCCACTCTTTGTATATATATTTTTAAGAGTCACATTATTATTGAATCTGTTTATGTAGTCAGTGTTCTTTTAGCCTAATCTACATAGGTAAACCTGTGTTTACCACTCTGTTCTTCATTCCTTTTTGTGTCTCTGGCATTTAATCTGGAGCACTTTTTCTTCTAAGATATTATGAATATTTATATATAAATATTTATATTCCTAAAATATGTCCTTTGGGATTCCTCTGGTGTGGGTCTACCAGTGATTGTCTCCACATTTCATCTGCTTTAAAATATCTGGGTTTTTTGCTTTATTCTTTTTTTTTAAGGTGGAGAGGGGCAGAGGGAGAGGGAGGAAGAAAGAGGGAATCTTGTGGGGCTCCATCTCACAACCCTGAGATCATGACCTGAGCTGAAATCAAGAGTCGGGCACTTGACCCAGTTGCCCCTTTGCTTTATTCTTTAATGGTATTTTTGTTAAGTTTAAAATTTTAGGTTGGCTATTATTTTCTTTCTGTGGACTGTTCACTATTGTCTACTGGCTTCCATTAAACTCTTTTTATTTTTAGTCTCATTGCCGTTCTGTTGAAGGTAATCTATCTTTTCCCATTTTTGAGATTTTCTCTTTGTCTTTGACTCTGTATTATAAAGTAGGAATGGGTGATATGTCTAGGTTGGATTACTTTTTTTCCTTTATTATTTTTCTGTGCTTTATTTACATTTGAGTATTTTTTGGGGAACCTGAGCATACACTTAAAAAAAATAGATTTTAGTTTTTATAGAAGTTTTAGGCTCAGGACAAAATTGAGGGGAAGGTGCCTAAATTTCCAGACCCACACGTGCATCACCTCCCACAGTATCAACATCTCCCACGAGAGTGGTACATTTGTCAGAATTGATGAATCTATTGACACATCATTATCACCCAAAGTCCATAGTTTACGTTAGGGTTCAGTCTTGATGTGATACATTCTATGGGTTTGGTCAAATGTATAAGGATCTTTCTCTATTATAGTATCATACACAGTAGTTCTCTTGCCCTAAGAATCCTTTGTGCTCCAGCTGTTTATCCCTCCTTCCCCTAAGTCTTGGCAACTACTGATCTTTTTACTGTCACCATAGTTTTATTGTTTATGGAATATCATATGGTCAGAATCACACAGTATGTAGCCTTGCAGACTGGCTTCTTTCACTTTGTTATATTTAAGTGTTCTCCATGGCTTTTCATAACTTGCTAGCCCATTTCTTTTTAGCACTGGACAATATTCCATTGTCTAGATGTACCACAGTTTATTATCCATCCAGCTACTAAAGGATATCTTGGTTGTGTTCAAGTTTTAGCATTTATGAAGAAAGCTGCCATAAACATCTATGTGCAGATTTTTGCGAGTGGTTGAATTTTTTATTTATTCTGTTGGGATTCATTGGGATTCTTAAATCTGTGGATTGCTGGTTTTAATCAGTTCTAGAATATTCTCAGCCATTGTCACCTCATATGTTGCCTCTGCCTTACTCTGTCTTCTCCTTCTTGCACTCTGTTTAAACATATGAGAGCTTCTTACTGTATTTTCTCTGCCTCCTACTCTGTTTTCTGAATTGCTGGTCTTTATTTCCCAAGGCTGAGTGCTGGGTAGTTTCTTTTGACCTACCTTCCACTTCTTTATTTTATTTTATTTTTTTTAATTTGTCTAATCTGCGTAAACCTATCCATTGAGTTTTCATGAAGGCTGGTTTATTTCTGGGTCACTCTTGTCCTATAAAGGTAGCTGTGCTCCTTGTTTTAAAATATGGGGTGGATTTCCTAGACTCTCTTCAATGGGAAGGGCCTGGGCTTTGACTTCATTCTCTCCCCGTCCCTCCAGGCCTTCTAAAGTACAGCTCAGTTTCACAGTTTTACTTTGGAATTAAATCAGCAAATGCCCTCAAATAGAAATAATTTTTTTTTGAGTGCTGAGCTTACCTTTCTGAGTTTTTGTCTTCTCATGGATTTTGGTACAGTAATTCCTCATTTCACTTTTTTACAGTCAGTAATACAAACTTATTTAACACTTAGAAAGTGTGCATTGACTCTTGTGCCATAGCGGGTAAGAATCCATACCTAGGCTTCTCCCTTGTGAGTTTTCACTTCTCATCTGCTTCCTTACTTCCCGTATGAGGTGTTGTCATTGTCATCACTCCTGACCATTCGAGTCATTTGTGCTCTTTCTTATTCTCTGTTTACTTTTAGTTAAAAATAAAGACGGAATTGAAATATTCCCTAAAGCTATTTTTTAAAAAGGCAAGGAGAAGGGAATATATATTATCAGTGATTTTGTATTTCAGCCCTGAGTCTAGGGATGATTTGGCTTGGTCAGTCTTGTTCTTCTCTACCTTGTCTGGGTTTCAAATTGCTAGGTCCTTCTTGGTGGTAGGTTTCACTTGGCCCTAACTACTACTAGATGTGATGAGATCGGATGTATAGAATCTGCTTCCTACTGCGTTAGCCGTGTTAAATGCTTCTTGGGCTATTCTCTTTGACGTTTTTACAGTGCAATTGCCCAGTTTCCCTAACCCAGAAAGAAGCCTTACTTTTTCTAGTCCCAAAATTCCTTCCTTAGACTTTAGACATACTAAAAATAAAAGCATTCCTAGGGTATTTGGTGACTTTGCCCTACAGAGGGGTGCACCTTCCCATCTCTCTGTTCTCTTTGGTTCATTTAAGGGTAGTCTTTTGGCTCAGTGTGGGGCCACAGAGCTTCTATCATAGGGTTATTTGTCTCGGTGCAGGCCTGCCCCCGGTCAGCTTTTAGGCCCGTACAGAGACTTTCATAAGAAATCTTGTTTCATAATTTGGACTGTTCTTTTTTTTTTTTTAAGTTTTAGTTTTTAATTCCAGCATAGTTAACAGTGTTATATTAGTTTCAGGTGTATCGTATAGTACAATTCTCCATATTACTCAGTGCTCATCATGATAAAGTGAACTCCTTTTTTTCTTTTTAAAGTAAACTCTACCCCCAATGTGGGGCTCAGACTCACGCCCCCAAGATCAAGAGTCTGGTGCTGTACCAACTGAGCCAGCCAGGAGGCACATGATAAGTGTACTCTTCATGGACTGTTCTTGCTTTCTACCCGAGGAACACTCCTTTGCAGATTAAAGCAGTCTAGAGGATCTGAAGTACCAGTGGGAGCTCTTCTCCATTAGGTTTATGAGTTTTGCCTGTTTTTTGAGGTTCTTATGACTATATCAGCCTTTTTGCTTTCCTAAATTTCTTGGCCATTAAACTTTACTTTTTTTCTTGTTGTGGTAAATACACACAGGATTTACCGTTCTCATTATTTTTGAACGTATAGTAAGCCAAGGATGTGCGCTTTGTTGTGCAGCGCCACTGCCATCTCTCTCAAGAACCTTTCATCTTGCAAAAATGAAACTGTACTTATTGCACAGTAACTCCCCCTTTATCCCTCCCCTCAGTCCCTGGCAACTACTGTTCTGTTTTCTGTTTCTATGAATTTGACTACTTTTTTCTTTTTTTCTTAAGATTTTATTTATTTATTTGAGATAGATATGGTAAGCATGAGTCAGGGGGCAGGGTGTGATAAGGGCAGAGGAAGAGGGACAAGCAGACTCCCTGCTGAGCAGAGAGCCCAACACTGGCTCGATCCCGGGACCCTGAGATCATGACCTGAGCCAAGGCAGACGCTTAACTGACTGAGCCATCCAGGCACCCCTAAATTTAACTACTTTAGAAATCTGATCTAAACGGATTCATACAGTATTTGTCTTTTTGTGATTGGCTTATTGCACTTAGCATAGTATCCTCAAGGTTCATCCACGTTGTAGCATATGTCAGAATTTCCTTCCTTTTTAAAGCTAAGTAGTACTCCATTATATGTACCACATTTTATTTACCCGTTTATCTGTCTTCGGGCACTTGGGTTGCTTCTTCCTTTTGGCTACTGTGAATACTTCTGCTGTGAACATGGGTGCACAGATGTCTGTCTGAGTCCCTGCTTTCATTTCTTTTATGTACATACGCAGAAGTGGAATGGCTGGATCATATTAAACTTCATTACTTTGTTAGAGTTTGACCCCCTCAGCCCTTATAATCAACAAAAGACAGCCAAAAATGGTGATTCTTTTTCTTTTATTTCACATCCAGCAAAAGCCTTCAAAGTCTTAGCAATTTCATTAACATCTGTAAAAGAACTAATAATAATAATAATAATAATACTCAAACTGCAGTTTGTGCAAATGGTACTATTGGTCTGGGAAGTGGAAGAACTAAGCTGTAATGTAATTTGGTGAGTTATATAGGATAGCCTTTTATTTTAACCAATTTTATTTTATTTAAAGATTTTATTTTATTTGTCAGTGAGAGAGCACAAGCAGGGGGAGTGGCAGGGAGAAGGAGAAGCAGGCTCCCCACTGAGCAGGAAGCCCCACGTGGGACTCGATCCTAGGACTCTGGGATCATGACATGAGCCGAAGGCAGACTCTTAACCGACTGTGCCACCCAGGCATTGCTATTTTAACCAATTTTAGAACAGTAATAGCAAGCTGTCCAAATTTGGTGTCCTAGATCTTATTTTAACCAGTATTGCCTGAACTATTAAGTCCTATGAAGACTGTTAGTGTTGCCCGCATACAGACAAGATGTTGGTGTCTGCTGTAATGGACGCGACCTGTATGACTGATAACTGCTTCTATGAAGAGTAAATATGTGACTTACCACATAAACTGCTGCCAGAGTTGGTGTTAATTTAGTCCCTGTTTTGCCTGACTTCAGAGGACTACTAAGGATTAATTGTGGAATTAAAATGTAATCTGAAGGGCCGTTGATCTTAGAAGACGGTGCCTCCAGTTCAGGATATCTTCTGTTAATTAACTCTAATAGATTTAATGTTCAAATTTAGCAGAAGCTACTAGCATCAAACCAAAACTAACTTATCCAGTCTGCATTATATTACCAAGTGACCAGCTAGAATCAAGACACAAAATATTCCATTAATATCTTATGGACTATTTGACCTGCTTGTATGCTAATCTGGATAAGATGAAGGAGAAGAGACATACTAGCTATATTGAAATTTTAATACTCAAATTTTTCAGCAATTGAGTTCAACCAACTTTTGTTCAGTCTGTACTATGTCTAGGTGTTACTGAGGATTTAATTATAAGATACACTGTAAACAAACTAAGAAACATTCTGATAAAATATTATTACAGAATAAGTCACAGAATGATGGTACAGAACAGCTTGGTTTTGAAGCTTAGTAAAACTGCTTAGGGTCTAAGATAGAGGTTCTTTTTTGAAGAATTAATTTCAGTTAGGCAATATATTCAGTTAGTACAAAATTCAAAAGATTTCAAAGAGACACAATGAAACATCTCTTTGACCATGTCCATCTGGTCTCCCTCCCTGGAGACAGCTATTACTAGGAGTTTCTTTTATTTATATATATGATGATATATGCGATACAAATCATATATATTTGATGTATGTGTGATATATTTTATATATACTTATGTGTGTATGCACACAAATACATTGGTATATTAGCCCCCTCCGTTTTTAAAAAACACAGTGACAAGTATATTATATACAGTATTGTATGTTTTGCTTTTTGTGCTTGAAATCTTAGAAATTGTTTTAAACTAATACACATAGAACTTCCTTGTCCTTTTTTCCAAAGGCTGCTTAATATTCCGTTGTACAGCTGAGCCATGATTTAATCAGTATCCTGTTGATGGACACCTAAATGCAAAACAGGATTTTGTTGACATAAGCAGTGATGTAGTGAATAGTCTTATGCATAATGACATTTGAACATGTTCATATATGTTTACAGGTTAACAGCCCTAGAAGTGGAATTGCTGGATCAAAGGAAATAAGCATTTGTAATTTTGGTAGTTATAGGCACATTACTCTCCATATATTTTTATATCTGTCCATCAGTCAATCTGCGTATCAGTGAATAAAAACATTGGTTTCTTAATGGTCAGTTATGGCAAGGGAGTCCATGGACAGGTGTTAGGGTTCTTGATTCTCATAAAATGGTAGGTAAAATTTGTATATACTTATGGATGTATCTTAGGTAAAATTTATATGTATTTATGGATGTATCCTTTTTGGGAGGTAAGAGTTCCCTATGGTTTTCATACATTCTTAAACAGTTTTATGATTCACAATCGGGTTAAAAAATACTATCTAGCAGTTAGTTACCTCAAATTAGAACACATATTTGTCTTTTACAGGAAGTATTTGAGCATGAGTAATTATTAAGAGATGTTGTATGGGGAGTACTATGCAGGAGACTTGCCTCTAATTCCCAACCTTTTATTTTCCTTCCCTTTACTCCCAGGGAGGCTCTTCTAAAAGGTCTTTTTTTTCCTTTTAAACTGAATTTATTAAGCAATACTTTGCTTAATTTTATTAATCAGCACTTTTGAGAAGTATGAGTTTTACTGCAAGGATTTGAAATTCATCTATATGGAGTTGATAAAATTTTAGCCAATGTTGAGTCAATTTGGCGTTTCATTTATTTATTTATAAAACATTTTATTTATTTAATAGAGAGAAAGAGTGCACATGAGCATGGGGAGAGGGAGATGTGGGCTCTCCCCCTGAGTAGAGGGCCCCCTGATGCTGGTTGGTCCCAGGACCCTGAAATCATGACCTGAGGCGCTGTCAGATGCTCAACTGACTGAGCCACCCAGGCGTCCCTCAATTTGACATTTTATTTATTTATTTATTTATTTATTTATTATTATTTTAAAAATATTTTATTTATCCATTTGACATAGAGAGATCACAAGGCAGCAGAGAGGCAGGCAGGGAGAGAGGGGGAAGCAGGCTCCCCGCTGAGCAGAGAGCCCGACACGGGGCTCGATCCCAGGACCCTGAGATCATGACCTGAGCCGAAGGCAGAGGCTTTAACCCACTGAGTCACCCAGGTGCCCCTATTATTTTTTTATTTAATTAAATTTATTTATGAGAGAGAGAGCGAGGGGAAGAGAGCAAGCACAAGCAGGGGGAGGGGCAGGCAGAGAGAGAGGGAGAAGCAGGCTCCCCACTGAGCAGGGAGCCCGAAGTGGGACTCGATCCCAGGACCCTGGGATCATGACCTGAGCTGAAGACAGACACTCAACTGACTGAGCTACCCTGGCACCCCAATTCGGGATTTTAAATAGACTATGTAGGTAGACAGTAGTTCAGAGACCCTGTTGTTTAGGACTTACTGGGGGATCTAAGGAACAGTCCTCTACCAGATAACCTCCAAAGCTCTTTTGAGTTCTGTGTGTATATGTGTCAATAATATATATTTTGTAGTGTATTTTTATTTTTATTTATTTTTTTAAAGATTTTATTTATTTATTTGACACAGAGAGAGAGATCACAAGTAGGCAGAGAGAGAAGGAAGCAGGCTCCCCGCTGAGCAGAGAGCCCGATGCGGGGCTCAATCCCAGGACCCTGAGATCATGACCTGAGCCAACAGCAGAGGCTTTAACCCACTGAGCCACCCAGGTGCCCCTGTATTTTTATTTTTAAAGATTTTATTTGTTTATTTGACAGAGAGAGAAATGCACAAGCAGGGGGAGTGGCAGGCAGAGGGAGAGGGAGTGCAAGAAGCAGGCTCCCTGCTCAGGGAGCCCAATGCAGGGTCCTAGGATCATAACTTGAGCCAAAGGCAGACACTTAACCAACTGAGCCACCCAGGCGCCCCTATTCTGTGGTTTAGATGAGGACCCATATTAATTTCTGCTACAAGCACTATTACATATAAACTCTCAACCATAACACATTCTATAGTGCTTTCATGGTTTGGGATAATGGAATTAATTGGTGATATACATAGTATTGCAAGTTATAATTCTGTACATCCTGGAGAAAAAAAACAGAAGCTCCATATAATGAATTAGAAAGTTAAGAGATTTTATTTATTTATTCTTAAGTAGTCTCCATGCCCAATGTAGAATTTATTTCTGTATTTACTTTTATGTAGACTCCATGCCCAATAAGTAGGGCTAGAACTCATGACCCTGAGATCAAGAGTTGGATGCTTTACTGACTGAGCCACCCACTTGCCCTGAGATTTAATTTATTTAGAGATAGTTGATGGTGTTATATAAAGCTCTCTCTCTTTTTTTTTTTTTTGAGATTTTTTATTTTATTTATTTGTCAGAGAGAGCACACGCACAAGCAGGCAGAGTGGCAGGCAGAGGCAGAGAGACAAGCAGGCTCCCCGCTGGGCAAGAAGCCTGATGTGGGACTTGATCCCAGGACCATGGGATCATGACCTGAGCCGAAGACAGCTGCCTAACCAACTAAGCCATCCAGGTGTCCCTAAAGCTCTTTTTTTTAATACTGTGTTGTTATTTGGTGGCTTATTTTGAAAGAGGATTTTTCTCGAGATGATTTGGAATATTTTATGTGGGGAAAAGTGAGGTGAACATGTATGTCATGCTAGATACTAGAGCAAAATTAAAAGGTCTTAGCTGTTAATAGAACTCAGGAAATTTTTTAAAAATTGTGACATTCTGGAACAACTGGTGGAGCATTTGTTATACAGAATTATTTGTGGTAAATAACTTATTTTTAAAAAGATTTATTTAATTTATTTGAGAGAGAGAACGGGGTGGGGAGCAGAGGAAGAGGGACAAGCAGACTCTGTGCTGAGAACAGAGCCGGAACCCCTGTGTGGGGCTTGATCCCTGACCCTGAGATCATGACCTGAGCCGAAACCAGAGTCAAGTGCTCAACCGACTGAGCCACCCAGGTGCCCTGGTAGATAACTTATTTTAACTAGTTCTCCAAAGTTTTTTTTTTTTTTTAAAGATTTTTATTTATTTGACAGAGAGAAAGAAAGAGAGAGATCACAAGTAGGCAGAGAGCCAGGCAGAGAGAGAGGGGGAAGCAGGCTCCCCACCAAGCAGAGAGCCCAATGTGGGGCTCGATCCCAGGACCCTGAGATCATGACCCGAGCCGAAGGCAGAGGCTTTAACCCACTGAGCCACCCAGGCACCCCAGTTCTCCAAAGTTTTATTTATTTCTGAAACAGAAGCTTAGGAGAAAATTCTTATTATGGGGTATACTTAAAGAACTTTTTTTTTTTTTTTTAAGTTTTTTATTTAAGTAATCTCTGCACCCAGCATGGGGCTCAAACTCACAACCCTGAGATCAAGAGTCACATACTTTTCCAACTGAGCTAGCCAGGTGCCCCCTAGAACTTGTTATAGTGACATTTGCTATAATGCAATTCTGCTTTTACTACCAAATTTTTGATTACAGTGAATTAATTCCTTTTTTCCTTCCTCCCTCCTTCCTTCCTTTCTTTTTTTTAAGGAATTTATTTATTTGAGAGAGTGAGTGAGCAAGAGAGAGAGCACAAGTGGGGGCAGAGGCAGAGGGAGAAGCAGACTCCCCTGCTGAGCAGGGAGCCAACATGGATCTCGATCCCAGGACCTTGAGATCATGACCTGAGCCTAAGGCAGATGTTTAACTGACTGAGCCACCTAGGTGCGCCTACAGTGAATTTCTAAGATCTGGTCTATATGTTACTGATTTCAGATAATATTCTTTCCGATTATTTGAAGGTAGACTATGATAAGTTAAATACCACTAAAAGAAATAATGCAACAAAGAAGTAATAGCTAATAATCCCTCAGTGGAGATAAAATGGAATGTTTAAAGAAAAATACACTTCAGTCTTAAGGAAGATAGAGAGGGAAAAGAAACAAGAAAATGTGACAAACAAGGAAAAAATTAGCAATATAGCAGATCTAAATCCAAATATATTGATATTAAATAAATTGTTAATGGTCTAGCACTCCATTTAGAAGAGAGTGTCAGGTTAGGTCACTGTTATATGACCCATCTTTATGCTGTCTGCAAGAAACTCACTTTATTTTAACCTGTCTCTTTGTAATTAAAAGGATGGAAAAAGATACTATATAAACACTGAGAAGGCCGGAGTGACTGTGTTAGATAAAGGAGACTTCAGAACAAGAAAAATATTACAAGGGATAAGAAAGTATATTTTATAATGAAAAAAGAATCAGTTCATTGGGAAGACCCAGCAGTCCTGAATGTGTGTGCATCCAGTGATAGAGCAAAGCAAAAACTGATAGCTGAAAGGAGCAATAGACAAATCCATAATTGTGTTTGGAAATTGCAACAGTCCCTTTCAATAACTGATAGAACAAGCAGGCAAACAAATCAGCAAGGATATAAAAGAATTAGACACTACTCTCAATGGTCTGTACCTGATTGACATTTATAGACTATGATGCCCACATTCTTTTTAAGTGCACAAGTAACATTTATTAAAGTGGACTATATGCTGTACTATAAAATTCAATAAATTTTAAGGGATTTAAATTATAAGGAGTACTCTGACTACAGTGGAATTAAATAATAAATCAAAAAGAAAAAGAAGTCTGGAAAATTGCTGAATATTTGAAAGTTAAATAACATACTTCTAAATACATGTAGGTCAAAGAAGAATTCATAAGGGGGAAAAAAAAGAATTCACAAGGGAAGTTAGAAAATATTTTGAACTAAATGAAAATGGAAACAGTATATCAAAATTTGGGATGCAGCTAAAGCTGTGTTTTATAGGGAAACTTAAAGCTTCAAAAGAAAGTTCTAGGGTGCCTGGGTGGCTCAGTTGGTTAAGCATCTGCCTTTGGCTCAGGTCATGATCCCAGGGTCCTGAGATCGAGCCCCACATTGAGTTCCCTGCTCAGCGGGCAGTCTGCTTCTCCCTCTACCTGCTATGCCCCCCCCCTCCCCCCGCTCATGTACGCCCTCTCTCTCTATGTCAAATAAATAAGTAAAATCTTTAAAAAAAAAAAAAAAAAAAGGTCTGAAATCTATGACCCAAGATTCTGCCTTTAGAAACTAGAAAAAGAGCAAACTAAGTAGAAGGAATGAAATAAAAAGCTGAAATGAAATAGAAAGCAAATCTGAATAACCCTCTATTTTTAAAAATTGGATTTGTAATTAAAAACCTTTCCACAAATTGAAGTCTAGACTCGCGCGGCTTTATTGGTCAATTCTGTCGAACGTTTAAGGAAGAAATAGTAACAAAATTTTCACAAATTACAGAAAACTTATGAGGACAGCATTATCTTAATATCAAACTAGGCAAAAAAAAAAAAAAAAAAGTATAACTCAGTACCTCTCATGAATATATACTCAAAATCATTAAAAAGTCTTAGCAAATTGAATCTGCAGACACACACATACATACACATATAAAGGATAATACATCATGACTAATTGGTTTAATCCCAATTGCAAGGTTGATTTAACATTAAAGTCAATGTAATTCACCATATTAATAAAATGAAGCAGAAAAGCCAAATGACCTTGTAACAGATGCATGAAAAGCATTTAAACAAAGTTTACTAATTTGTGATAAAAGCTCTCAGCTAACTAGGAATAGAAGGGAACTTCCTCAATCTGATAAAGGGAACTTCCTCAATCTGATAAAAGGCATCTGTGAAGAACCTACAGTGAACCTCATGCTTAATGGTAAAGATTGGATGCTTTCAATCTAATGTCCAGAACAAGTCAAGGATGTTTATTTCACAACTTCTGTTTAACCTGTTCTGAAGATCCGAGCTGATGTATTAAGGCAAATAAAAGGAATAAGCTCGCACATTGGAAGGGAAAAGTAAAACTATGTTTATTTTTTAGATGTCTTATAAATGACGTGATTGCACATGTAGAAAGTTCTACTTCTAAAACACTGTTTTAGCTGTATCCCACAAATTTTGATTAAAAAAGCTACTAGGGTTTAAGATTAGCTAGGATACAAGATGAGTGTATGAAAATCCATTGTACTGCTGTATACTAGCAATGTACAGTTGGCAGTTGAAATTTAAAAGCAATACCATTCATAGTAGCATCAAGTAATATAAATATAAAAACATTCCCCAAGAACAGAAGAGTGAGAATATTTGTTAAAATTCCTTGTGTTTTTTCCCCCACTTTATTTTTTATTTATTTTTAAATTTTTAAAATTTAAATTCAATTAATTAACATATAATGTATTGTTTGTTTCAAGGGTACAGTCTGTTATTCATCAGTCTTATATAATAGCCAGTGCTCATTACAACACGTACCCTCCCAATGTCCATCACCCAGTTACCACATCTCTCTACCCCCCTCCCCTCCAGCAGCCCTCAGTTTATAAAAATATGGAACACTTCATGAATTTGTGTGTCATCCTTGTGCAGGGCCATGCTGATCTTCTCTGTGTCATTCCAATTTTAGTATATGTGCTGCCGAAGCAAGCACTAGAGTTCCTTGTAATAGAAGTTACCTTATATTCTCATTTCATTGATGAGGGCTTTGAAGTACAAAGGATTATAGAATGATCATTTGCTTAAGTAATCTCTACACCCAATGTGTGGCTCAAACTCAGCAACCCCAAGATCAAGAGTTGCATGCTCTGCTCACTGAGCCAGCCAGGGCCCCTGGTTTAGCATTTCTAAATTAAACTCTACACCCAACGTGGGGCTTGAATTCATGACCCTAAGATCAAGAATCATATGCTCTACCAACTGAGCCAGCCAGGTACCCTGCATTTTTAATTTAGGTGAATGGTTCAAAGTCTTTACCTTTTAGTTTTATCTGATATACTGCAACTTGTTGAATAATCTGACCTCTGTGTGGGACAAACCATTTTAATGTAATACAGGCTTGACAGTTTAAAGGGTGATTAAAACTGGTTGGCTTGGTCTCTTGAACTGTTGGTGAATGCAAATTGGTGCAGCCATTGTGGAAAAGAGTATGGAGATTCCTCAAAAAATTAAAAATAGAACTACCTGATGATCCAGGAATCGCACTGCTGGGTATTTATCTGAAAAATACAAAAACTAATTCAAAGGGATACATGCACCACTATGTTTCTTGCAGCATTATTACAGTAGCCAAACTATGGAAGTAGCCCAAGTATCCATCAATAGATGAATGGATAAAGAAGATGTGTATAGATATAATGGAATTCAGTCGTAAAAAAGAATGAAATCGGGGCGCCTGGGTGGCGCAGTGGGTTAAGCCTCTGCCTTCGGCTCAGGTCATGATCTCAGGTTCCTGGGATCGAGCCCTGCATCTGGCTCTCTGCTCAGCGGTGAACCTGCTTCCCCCTCTCTCTCCGCCTGCCTCTCTGCTTACTTGTGATCTCTCTCTCTCTCTCTCTCTCTCTCTCTCTGTGTCAAGTAAATAAATAAATAAAATCTTAAAAAAAAAAAAATGAAATCTTGCCATTTGCAGCAACATGGGTGGAGCTAAAGAATATAATGCTAAGGGAGCTAAGTCAGAGAATGACACATACCACATCATTTCACTCATGTGGAATTTAAGAAACAGAACAAATGAGCAAAGAAAAAAGAGAGAGAAAGAGAAATAAACCAAGAAACAGATTCTTAACTATGGAGAACAAACTGATGGTTACCAAAGGGGAGGTGGGTGAGGAGGTGGAGGAAACAGAGGATAGAGATTAAAGAGTACACTTACGATTAAAAATAAAAAAAAAAGGATATGCACCTTTCATTGTCCTTCTAACGATGAGTCAGTCCTTCTTACAGTGCTGTTGGGATAAACATTAAGTTGGGCAGAACTGATAGCAATGTAAAAAAACAACAACAAAACTGGTTGGTTTCGTTGGTTAAAGTTTCCTGTTAAAGATGGACCTTGAAACCATTTCCTTACACCACACACAAAAATAGACTCAAAATGGATGAAAGACCTCAATGTGAGACAAGAATCCATCAAAATCCTTGAGGAGAACACAGGCAGCAACCTCTTCGACCTCAGCCGCAGCAACTTCTTCCTAGAAACATCACCAAAAGCAAGGGAAGCAAGAGCAAAAATGAACTATTGGGACTTCATCAAGATCAAAAGCTTTTGCACAGCAAAGGAAACAGTCAACAAAACCAAAAGACAACCAACAGAATGGGAGA
>CM052891.1:13851916-13869328 GCA_028534135.1 Potos flavus | reverse complement strand
GGTTGGGTTATGGACATTGAGGAGGGTATGTGCTAAGGTAAGTGCTGTGAAATGTGTAAACCTAAGGATCCACAGACATGTACCCTGGGGCAAATAATACATTATGCTTTAATTAAAAAAATAAATAAATTAAAAAAAAAAAAAAAAAAAAAGATGGACCTTGAATATCCTCTTGTACTCCCAGAGAGGGGGAAAGCAGCTAAACTTCATTGAGCACCGCCTATATTTCAGTATTGTTTTCCTCCCTCTCCAATATATAGTATTATTTTATTTAATCCTTGCAATATCGTTGTTATCACAGTTGAGAAGACCAGAGCTCATATATCATATAGCTTAAGTGATTTGCCTAGTTCCATACACTGGCTCAGTGAGACAGCCCTACACCTGTCTGATTTTAAACTGTTGGTGCCAGCTGTTCTCAATAATTTTTCTATTGGTCACACTCCTGGGCCATCCCATTCTTTCCCATTCAGGAAATGCAAGTAAGTGAGATTAATTTTGACAGTGCTAGCTTTGAATCTATTCCTTATTTTAACAGTAAATCACTCAGAAAAAAAGTCAGGGGTGTAATTTCTGATACTCCTCACAGCTGATATGTCAAGACATTAGTTTTTTTGTCTTTTTGTTTTAAGTAAGCTCCACACCTAGTATGGAGCCCAATGTGGAACTCAAACTCATGACCCTGAGATGGAGACCTGAGCTGAGACCAAGAGTTGGACGCTTAACCACCTGAGCCATCCAGGTGCCCCAAGACACCAGTTTTAAAGTAGCTTTGATACACTTTAATCCAAGTCATTGTCTATAGTTTTTAATTGCTATGCTTAACTCTGAGCCATGAGCCATCATGTGCCTTAGGAAATAATGTGGTTTCAGGTATAAGTAACAGTGACATAGCTAAGAGTATTTACATGGGTTATACCAAATGTACCTACCATCTTGATGATAGGTTAGTAGTATAATTTTGGGAATTGGAATTGGAGGGTGAGCAAATGAGATTGCCATGCTTTAGTGGAAGATCTCTGAATTACCTTTTCCCAGACCAGATAGGTAGAAACTTCGAACGGCTAAGATGTGTATGTAGGAGGTAGAGTCATGGATTATATAAACTTAAAAATTACTGTGTTAAATTCCAGCTTTCGAAGGGGCAGAGAAGGCATTAGGGTTGTTGGCCTGGCTTTTTTTTTTTTTCCTTTTTTTTTTTCGTCTCCTTTTTTTTTTTTTTTTTGTCTGCCTGGCCACTTACAGATGAGTAAATTGAGGCTCAAGAAAGAGCAGTTGACTTGCTAAAGGTTGTGCCACAATCAATATAACAATATATTCGGCTCTGCAATAGAAATTTTGTTACAGTTTTCTATAGGAGATGGCAGTAGGTTTGTTTCTTACAGATTAATTAATGATCTCTTCAAAACAGTAAGAGCCAGGAACTTAAACTTACTGATCCTCAAACTTTCTTCAGGGTTATGTACTTCTTGGATATTTGAAATCTGGATTATAGTGATCTTTATATTTTTGTTCTTAAGACCCATTTCTTCTGTGTTGTCTTTACGATGACTGTGCCCCCAGGATTTTCTACAGAACTTCTCCTTTCTATTTGTAAATACTGAATTAGTAGTTTTTATTTTTTAATTTTTAAATTATTTTAAGATTTCATTTATTAATTTGAGAGAGAGAGAGAGAGCACAAGCAGGGCAGAGGGAGAGGGACAGGCAGACTCCCCGCCTGCATAGGGAGCCCAGTGTGGGACTTGATCCCAGAACCCTGGGGTCATGACCTGGGCCGAAGGCAGATGCTTAACCGACTGAGCCACCGAGGTGCCCCTGAACTTGTAGTTTTTAATCTATAAAGTTTCTAAGCATAAGGAGAAAGGCTGAAGCTAAATTGCAAACTTTATAATGAAATACATGGTAGTCCATATGATTGTTGCTTCTACATATGTTGAAGCCATAGTCCTTTTCTTTATGTTTAGTTTTTTAATGATTAATTTTTAGTTACATAAGGAATGCATGCATACTTTTGTAATAATGAGAACTGTAATTGCTCTGAGTAGTTTGAGATGTATCTATCTAGATTTTTAAAATATTGTACTTATCCACTTGCATACATATTTATGCATAGAAAACACATTACTGATTTTTATGTGTAATATTTACAGAAATTGAATCATTGTTATTCTGCAGCTTGTTTTTCATGCAACAGGTGATTTTGAGATTACCATTTAGGTGTGGCTACATGTTCTTTAAATAATCATCCTATAAACACATCTGTTAGGATGGTGTTTTGTCCCTTATTTAAAGAAATATGAGGGGGGTGCCCATGGACTCTTGATCTCAGGGTCATGAGTTCAAGCCCTACACTGGAGCCTACTAAAAAAAAAATAGGGGTGCCTGGGTGGCTCAGTGGGTTCAGTGTCTGACTTGTGGTTTCTGCTCAGGTCAGATTATGATCTCACAGTCGTTAGATTGAGTGGGGAGTCTACTTGAAGAGTCTCTTTTCCTCTGCCCCTGCTTGCATGTGCCCTCTCTCTGGAATAAATAAATCTCTTTAAAAAATTAAAAAATATATATGAATTGATATAAAGGATTTGAAAATTAGAGGGAGAAAGCCTAATCCTTTCCATTGATGGTCAGGAAGCTCCGAAGGGCAGGGTTACTTTTGATGCTCTTCTCTGTCCACCATCTTTGTGGTACCTCTGATGGTTGTAAGTACTTCTGTATCTAGCAGAATTGCACTGGATCTTTTTTTTTTTTTTAACAGCTCTGTTGAGATATGATTCACACAACATACACTTCATCAATTAAAGTGTACAATTTTTTTTAAAAGATTTTATTTATTTATTTGACAGAGAGAGATGACAAGTAGGCAGAGAGGCAGGCAGAGAGAGAGGGAGAAGCAGGCTCCCCGCTGAGAAGAGAGCCCGACGCGGGGCTCGATCCCAGGACCCCGAGATCATGACCTGAGCCGAAGGCAGAGGCTTTAACCCACTGAGCCACCCAGGTGCCCCTAAAGTGTGCAATTTAATGGCTCAGCGTATTTACAAAATTGTGCAACCATTACCACAATCAATTTTAGAACATTTTATCACCTTAGAGAGAAACCTTTACGCCTTAAATGTCATGCTTAAAACCCCCATCCCTCTTATCTTAGCTCTAGTCAACCACCAGTCTTGTCTCTATAGATTTACATATTCTGAACATTTCACGTAAATGGAATCATACAGTATGTGGTCCTTTATGAGTGGCTTCTTTAATTTAGCATCATTTTCAGTTTTCAAGGTTCATTTGTGTTATAGCGTGTATCAGTACTTTGTCTTTTCATTGCTGAATAATACTTCACTGTATGTATGTATATGCTGTATATTTTTTTATCCACTCATAAGTTTGATGGACACTTGGGTTTTTCCCCATTTTTTGGCTATTAAGAATAATGGTGCTGTGAATATTCATGTATGTATTTCTGAGTGCACATATGTTTTCATTTCCCTTGGCTGTATTCCTAGGGGTGGAATTGCTGGATCTTTTGGTTAAGAGATACTCTGTTAAAGGCTGGAGCTAATGTAAAACCCTAAGAATCTTTTTTTTCAGTCATTAGTTTAACCAGTTTAGGAGCTGCCAGACTTTTCCAATGTGGCTGCAACATTTTATATCCCACCAGCAGTGCATGAGAGATGAACTTTCTCCATATCCTTGCTGACACGTTATTATCTGTTTTTTTTTCTTTTTGTTATATGCATCAGATCTGGAGTGAATTATGTAGACTTTTATAAGCAGGTTTCCAGGTTTCTTCTCAGACAGTTAAAGGATTTCTTGTTTTTCTTATTGTTGAGCTTTCTAGTTTTCTGGAAATGGATATTATTCAATTACACAGTTAGGATTTGGCAGGACTAAAATATTACTAAAAATCATTAATATTAATTAAGGATTTTCTTGACAGTGTATTGTAATATTTTTGTTTCCTTACTAAAACACAATTATCATTCATTTAAAATCACTTTTTTTTTTTTAGTTAAAGGCTGCTGTTGTTTTGACCTGTTATATTCACTATAAATGTCAGTTAATCTGATTTTTTGTTTGGGAGGGGGTTGGTTTTTCTTTAAGTTTCTAATTCCACAATATAGTTAACATACAGTGTTATATTAATTTCAGGTGTACAGTTAGTGATTCATTAGTTCTATATATTACTCAGTGCTCATCATAAGTATACACTTAATGAAGACTTTTTTATGAAGAATTGACATACAACATTATATTAGTTACAGATATACAATAGAATCACCCCACCTTGGTCATAATTAAATGGAAGTAAAAAATGAACTTTATTATACTTATGCCACCCAAGTATGTTTGCTACAGTTATTATTAGAGTTAATTCAGTTGATGCAATTGAACAGTTTTTCTGATTTTCTAGATTAGATAGCTTCACTTGGAATCAAGACTGATTATTATAGTAAAAGATCTACCTCAGTTACCTTGGCTTATAGTTATAAAAGTTGTATTGGAATAGATTGAAATGATGCCACCAGTTTTTAAATAAATTGATTTTGTTCTTTAAAAAGAATTTTTCTTGAGAGTGTTGCTGAAGATGATTTTATAAGTTAAAATAAGAGTGCAGTGCTCCCTACTAAATTGGGAACATTCTGGAAGTAATGGGATTCTGCCAATTGCTGAGTATGTTTATTGTAATTAAGCATTCTGAAACTGGGGAAATAACCATATAAGTGTTCATGACCCACTGTTAGGTGGACCTGAGCTAAAATTCCTCTGATTAGCTGACATCTGTAAGCTCCTCTTCCAGCTGGTGGACCACAGTGATGTTTTGGGTCTTCTGGAATTAGTGTCTGTTCAGAGCCAGAGTCTAGTAATCCTCAAGGGGTCTTTGATTATTTCATTTTCCCCCATGCAGAGTCACAGTAAAAGGCAGTGGTAGTCCTTTTGGGGAAAGCTTGCAGGGAGAAAGATTAACGGTGTAAATTTTTGGCGGTATAATGGAATCCTTCCTCAAGGAGACCCCTTCATTCACTGATTCTGGGTCTATAAAATGACGCAAACCTTGGGATTGATTGAGGGGCCCTGGCTGTGTTTTTAATGATTGAAGTTATGCTTTTGTTCACTTGACTTAGACTCTTCTGCTTATACAGATCAGGTAAGAATTTAGTAGACTTCCCATCTATTTAACTGCTGGGAACACTGATCAACTAGCCAGTGCCCAAGGTCTCTGGGAGTCTGATTCTTCTCATTGCTGCCCTTCTATGGTGTGAAAAGGTGGTGTTACTAATGACTAAAAAAAAGTATGGAGACCCTTAGTTTTATTTTTTTTATTTTTATTTTTTTCTTCCAAGTTTTTACTTAAATTCAAGTTAGTTAAAGTATACTGTAGTATTGGTTTCAGGAGTAGAATTTAGCGATTCATCACTTACATATAACACCCAGTGCTCATTGCAACAACTAAACTTAATACCCATTACCCATTTAGCCAATCCCCCAGTTACCCTCAGCTTGTTCCCTGTGGTTAAGAGTCTCTTGTGGGAAGCAGGAAAGAATGTCCAATGGAAAAAAGACAGTCTCTCCAACAAATGGTGTTGGGAAAATTGGACAGCCACATGCAGAAGAATGAAACGGGACCATTTCCTTACACCACACACAAAAATAGACTCAAAATGGATGAAAGACCTCAATGTGAGACAGGAATCCATCAAAATCCTTGAGGAGAACACAGGCAGCAACCTCTTCGACCTCAGCCACAGCAACTTCTTCCTAGAAACATTGCCAAAGGCAAGGGAAGCAAGGTAAAAATGAGCTATTGGGACTTCATCATGATAAAAAGCTTTTGCACAGCAAAGAAAACAGTTAACAAAACCAAAAGACAACTGACAGAATGGGAGAAGATATTTGCAAATGACATACCAGATAAAGGGCTAGTATCCAAAATCTATAAAGAACTTATTAAACTCAGGGTGCCTGGGTGGCTCAGTGGGGTAAAGCCTCTGCCTTCGGCTCAGGTCATGATCTCAGGGTCCTGGGATTGAGCCCCGCATTGGGCTGTCTGCTCAGCAGGGAGCCTGCTTCACCCCTTTTCTCTGCCTGCCTCTCTGCCTACTTGTGATCTCTCTCTGTCAAATAAATAAATAAAATCTTTAAAAAAAAAAACCCCAAAGAACAAATAATCCAATCAAGAAATGGGCAGAAGACACGAACAGACATTTCTGCAAAGAAGACATCCAGTTGGCCAACAGACACATGAAAAAGTGCTCAACATCACTCGGCATCAGGGAAATACAAATCAAAACCACAGTGAGATACCACCTCACACCAGTCAGAATGGCTAAAATTAACAAGTCAGGAAATGACAGATGTTGGCGGGGATGTGGAGAAAGAGGAACCCTCTTACACAGTTGGTGGGAATGCAAGCTGATGCAACCACTCTGGAAAACAGTATGGAGGTTCCTCAAAAAGTTGAAAATAGAGCTACCCTATGACCCAGCAATCGCACTAGCGGGTATTTACCCTAAAGATACAAATGTAGGGATCCAAAGGGGCACGTGTACCTGAATGTCTATAGCAGCAATGTCCACAATAGCCAAACTATGGAAAGAACCTAGATGTCCATCAATAGATGAATGGATAAAGACGATGTGGTATATATATACAATGAAATACTAAGCAGCCATCAAAAAAACCACCACGTAATCTTGCTATTTGCAACAACGTGGATGGAACTAAAGGGTATTATGCTAAGCGAAATAAGTCAATCAGAGAAAGACAATTATCATATGATCTCCTGATATGAGGAATTTGAGAGGCAGGGCGGGGGGTCGTGGTGGGTAGGGAAGGAAAAAAAATGAAACAAGATGAGATTGAGGGGGAGACAAACCATAAGAGACTCTTAATCTCATGAAACAGACAGGGTTGCTAGGGGGTCGGGCAGGGGAGGGATAAGGTGGCTGGGTTATGGACATTGGGGAGGGTATGTGCTATGGTGAGTTCTGTGAAATGTGTAAGCCTGATGATTCAGACCTGTACCCCTGGGGAAAATAATACATTATATGTTAATTTTAAAAAAAGAGTCTCTTGTGGGGGCCCCTGGGTGGCTCAGTCGGTTAAGCATCTACCTTCAGCTCAGGTCATGATCCCAGGGTCCTGGGATGGAGCCCCCCACATCTGGCTCCCTGCTCAGTGGGGAATCCACTTCTCCCACTCCCTCCTGCTCAAGTCTCTTATGGTTTGCCTCCCTCTCCGTTACTATTTTTCTTTCCCTCCCCCTGTGTTCATCTGTTTTGTTTCTTAAATTCCACAAGTGAAATCATATGGTATTTGTCTTTCTCTGACTTATTTCACTTAGCATATACATAATACACTCTGTTTGCATCCACATAGTTGCAAATGGCAAGATTTTGTTCCTTTTGAGGGCTGAGTAGTATTCCATTGTGTGCGCGCGCGCGTGTGTGTGTGTGTGTGCGCGCGTGCGTGTGTCTGTACGTGTGTACACACACTACATCTTCTTTATCTATTCATCAGTTGGTGGACACTTGGGTTCTTACCATAGTTTGGCTATTGTTGATAATGCTGTTATAAACATTGGGGTGCATGTACCCCTTTGAATCTGTATTTTCGTATCCTTTGGGTGAATACCTAGTAGTGCAACTGCTAGGTGGTAGGTAGTTCTATCGCTAACTTTTTGAGGAACCTCCATACTGTTAGTCAGAGTGGCTGCGCCAGTTTGCATTCCCACCAGCAGAGCAGAGGGTTCCCCTTTGGAGACCCTTAGTTTTAATTTCCATTAGGTATAGCCTTTAATGGAGTATCTTTACTACCTCAGGCAGTTTGACCCTGTCATCAGCTGTGTTCCTCTATACTTAATCAAGTTTAACTTATGTCTGCTGTTCTCAATTCCTAATTCCTTTTAAGATGCCAATTTAGTCCAAGAAGGAAATGAAAACTTTAGAAACTCAACAAATGTTGACATTTTAAACTTTTACTGGAGGGAAAAGATTAACCTTTGGTCCCACTTCTACAAGTTTTTCTTAGTTTATATGGGCTTTATTCATGTACTAAAAGCTGGTTGTCAACATTTGTATCTTAACCTCAATTTTCATGGTTTTATAACTTAAAAACAAAGTTTTTTTTAGGCTTGAAGTACTTTTTAAAGCCCCCCCCAAAAGTACATTTTAAGTATATTAGAAATGTGTTTTATTTTGTTTTCAGAAACTATACTTTTGTTAAAACAAGAAAATTGACTTGTCTTTTTTAAACTGTCCATTTGGTTTTTTACTAATGGAAAAAATGACTAATAGCAAGAGACAGGATAAATAGTTTAAATGTTGGCATAGAAAATGGAGCTTTTGGTACTCCTGGATGGCTCAGTCAGTTAAGCGGCTGCCTTCAGCTCGGTTTGGGACCGAGTCCCACATCAGGCTCCTTGCTCAGTGGGGAGCCTGCTTCTCTCTCTGCCTCTGCCTGCCACTCTGTCTGCTTGTGCTCTCTCTCTCTCTGACAAATAAATAAATAAAATCTTAAAAAAAAAAAAGAAAATGGAGCTTTCGCTAATTCGCTTATCATTATACATTGTTAAAAAAATTCTTTCTAGCTTCTCTTTGAACCTGAGATGATTCTTTGAATGGACAGTTTCCCCTCCCCAGTGACTTGGATGTTAGTGTTATTCTAAACAGCTATTGTATATCAAATATCAACTGAAAGACTATTTTACTTAGAAAATAAGTGAAAAGAGGCGCCTGGATGGCTCAGTGGGTTAAAGCCTCTGCTTTCAGCTCAGGTCGTGATCTCAGGGTCCTGGGATTGAGCCCCACATGGGGCTCTCTGCTCAGCAGGGAGCCTGCTTCCCCCTCTCTCTCTGCCTGCCTCTCTGCCTACTTGTGATCTCTCTCTCTCTCTCTCAAATAAATAAAAAAAAAAAAAAAAAAAGAAAAGAAGTGAAAAATACAATGTAGTTAAGTTTAATAACTACTTATTATTACTTATAATAACTTACCTAACGTGGACGAAGATGTACTTAACATAAAAGAGTATGAATTTACTGTTAGAATTTAAGGTTTCAGAAAAATTTTAAAAAAGAAACAAAGTGAACAAAATAATAAAAATACAAGAAGAAATAAATATACTCCAAAATAGAAGACTAGGAATTAATCCAGAGTTGTTAAATTGGGAAACAACAGGAAAAATTGAGGGAGTAAATTGGGTATAACAAAAGATACCTACCTACAAAGTGAGGACCTTCAAAGTGAAAAAACTGGAAATGGATGTGTTATATCCTATTATTATGAAAGTGTCAGCAGAATAAATAATTTCATTCAAAGTAGGAATTCATGTTGACAAAATAAGATGTAAAAATCAGGATAGATTCCTCTAACTAAGGAAAAATCAAGATTATAAAATGATCTTTTCCTCCCTATTCTATTCTTTGAAGTAGGGCAAAAATCTACTCCCTAGTTACTGGTGGTCTCTCCTAATCTTTCAAAGAATAGTTAGTTTTCATGTTAAATAATAACATAGAAATAACTCCCTTGAAAAATAAAGATGATAAAATAAAAAAAAAAAAAAAAGAAATAACTCCAGTAGCAAAATATGACAAATACGAGGAATTAAAATTATAGGCTAATCTCATTTATGAATATTTAGATCTTTAAATTAAAAAAAAATACTAGCACATGGCTAGGAGATAATTCTTTTTTTTTTTGTATATTTCAGATAGATTATCTATCCTAAAAACGCCAGACAAGTTCGTTGTTGTTTTTTTTTGAAAGATTTTATTAATTAATTAATTAATTAATTATGTCAGAGAGAGTATAAGCAATGTCAACAGCAGGCAGAGGGAGAAGCAGGCTCCCTGCTGAGCCTGATGTGGGACTCTATCCCAGGATCTCTGAGATCCCTTCAGCCAAAGGCAGAAGCTTAACTGACTGAGCCACCCAGGCTTCACGAAGTTTGTTATTTTAAAAATTGATTAACATATCTAGAGTCATTATAGCTCAAAGGCTAGCAGTACATATTTCAAAGCCACAGTGCTTAGGTCTGGATCCTGGCTCTGTTTCCTTTTTTATTTTATTTTATTATTTTTTTTAGATTTTATTTATTCGAGAGAGAGTGCACAAATGGGGAGGGGCAGAGAAAGAGGGAGCAGATTCCCCGCTGAGCAGGGAGCCCAGCGTGAGGCTTGATTCCAGGACCCTGGGATCATGACCTGAGCCAAAGGCAGATGCTTATTAGCCAGCTGAGCCACCCAGGTGCCCCTCCTGTCTCTGCTTCTTATCAGCTGTGTGATCTTGGGGAGTTTACTAAGTTTTCTTAGCTTTTTCATCTATAAATGAGAGTAATAGCAGCTGTCTTACAAGGTTGTGCATTAGTTTGCTAGGGCTGCCATAATAGACTGGGTGGTTTAAAGAACATAAACTTATTTTTCACTTTTCTGGAGGCTGGAAGTCCAAGATCAAGGTGTTAGCTGGGCTGGGTTTTTTTTCTGAGGCTTTTCCTCCTTGGCTTACAGATGGCCACTTCTCACTATGTCCTCATGATCTGTCCTCAGTGTGTGTGCATGCGTGGTGTTTCTGTGTCCTAATTTCCTCTTTATAAGAATATAACTCATATTGGGTTAGGGCCCACCCTAACAATTCCATTTTAACTTAATTACTTATCTTAAAGGCCCTATCTCCAAATACATTCTGATGTACTGGGGGTTCAGGCTTCAACATAAATTTGAGTTGGACACAGTTGAGTGCATAACAGGTTGTTACCAGGATTAAATGTGCTATAGAATGCTTTTTAACAATTAGGTAACAATTGTTACCTAAGTATCGTTTATCATTATTACTTAACTATAGCAAGTAAGTAATGCATGAAAAATAATAACTCAAAAACTTTTTATTTCAAAATAATTACAGATTCAAAGGGAATTGCAAAAATTGTACAGGGAGCTTTCATGTACTCCTCCTCCCCCAATGTAACCATCTTGCATAATTATGGTATAGTACTAAAACCAGGAAATTGACATTGGTAAAATCCACCCAACTCATTCAGATTTC
Source organism: Potos flavus (assembly GCA_028534135.1). Lineage (NCBI taxonomy): Eukaryota > Metazoa > Chordata > Mammalia > Carnivora > Procyonidae > Potos > Potos flavus. The sequence continues at coordinate 13,858,299 of CM052891.1, read as the reverse complement.
ATATTATACACCCGCCATTTGTGTATGTGAATGTGTACATCTGTGTACTTTTATCATTTGTGTAGCTTCTTGTAACCACAGTCAAGATGCGGAACTGCTCCATCACAAGGCTCTCTTGCTACTCCTTTGTATTCACCCCTGCCTACTCTTCCTTGAAATCCTAACTCCTGACAACCACTAATCTGTTTCCATCCCTATAAATTTATTATTTCAAGAAATACATATATGTATATTATACATATAATATAAATGGAATCATACAGTATATATTCTTTGGAGATTGGTTTTTTTTTTTTTTAAGATTTTATTTATTTATTTGAGAGAGCGAGCAAGAGGGAGTATGAATAGGGGGAGGGAGAGGGAGAAGCAGACTCCCCTGCTGAGCAGGGAGCCCAGTACGGGGCTCGATGCCAGGACCCTGGGACCATGACCTGAGCCAAAGGCAGACCACTTAACCAATTGAGCCATCCAAGTGCCCCAGGGGGATGGCCTTTTTTACTTGGCATAATTTCCTTGAAGTCCATCCAAGTTGTTGCATGTATAAATAGTTTATTCCTTTTTATTGCTGAGTAGTATTCCATGGTGCGGCTGTACCACAGTTTGTTTAACCGTTTACCCGTTGAAGAGCCTTTGGTTTCTTTCCAGGTTTTGGCTGTTATGGGTGTTGATTTTGTAAGTTCTTTATAGATTTTGGTTACTAACCCTTTTTCTGATATGTCATTTGTAAAATATCTTCTCCCCTCCTGCCCATTTCTTAACTGGATTATTTTTTGGGTGTTGAGTTTGATAAGTTCTTTACAGATTTTGAGGTTTTGGCTATTACAAATAAAATCTTTATGAACATTTGTGTACAGACTTTACATGAACATTATTTCTCTGGAACAAATGTCCGGTAGTATACAGTTCCTGGGATATAATATGTGTTCAGTACATTTTTAGTTTTAAAAGAAACTGCCAAACAATTTTCCAGTTGGCTGTACCTTTTTACATTCTCACCATCAATGTATGAGTGATTCTGTTTTTCTATGTACTTAAACAGTATTTAGTCTTGTTACTATATTTTATTTTAGTGTTCTGATAGGTGCATAAGGAAATTTAATTGTGGTTTGAATTTGTATTTCCCTGGTGGCTAATGATGTTGAACATCTTTCTTATGCTTATTAGCCTATCTTTATATGTTTGTCAGTGAAATGGCTGTTCATGTCTTTGCCAGTTTTCTAATTGGATTAAAAATTTATTGAGTTTTGAGTTTTTTATATAGTGTAATTTTAAGCCCTTTGCCTGATATGTGGTCAGGAAATATTTTCTTTTAGTCTATGATTTTTCTCTTTGTCCTACAAGGTCTTTTACTGAGTAAAAGTTTTTCATTTTGAGGAGGCTCCATTTATTAACTTTTCCTTTTATAGATCAAGGTTTTGGTGTCAAGTCTAAGACCTCTTCACCTAGTCCTATGTTGTGAAGATTTTCTCCCATTTCCCCCCTAAGCATTTTATGGCTTTGTTTTACATTTAAGTTCTTTCTTTCTATAAGATTTTATTTACTTGAGGGGCGCCTGGGTGGCTCAGTTGTTAAGTGTCTGCCTTCGGCTGAGGTCATGGTCCCAGAGTCCTGGGATCGAGCTCTGCATCGGGCTCACTGCTCTGTGGGAAGCCTCCTTCTTCCACTCATACTCCCCCAGCTTGTGTTCCCTCTCTAGCTGTGTCTTTGTCAAATAAATAAATAAATAAAATCTTAAAAAAAAAAAAAAAGATTTTATTTATTTGAGTGAGAGAGAGAGGGTGCCCCAACGCACGCGCACGAGCGGCGGAGGGGCAGAGGGAGTGGGAGAAGCAGGCTTCCTACTCAGCAGCGGACTCAATCCTAGGGTCCTGGGATTCTGACCTGAGCTGCAGGCAGATGCTTAACCTACTGAGCCACCCACGTGCCCCTGAATTTAAGTTCTTGATCCCATTTGAGTTAGCTTTTTAAATAAGTTATGAGGTTTAAGTTGAAATTCATATTTTTGTCTGTGGATGTCTAATTGCTCCAGCTCCAATTGGTTGAAAAGTCTATCAAATTGTTTTTTGTGTTTTTGTCAGAAATTAGTTGAGCATATTTGTGTGGGTCTGTTTTTATCAGTCGTGAGAATTAAATATGCTAATATAGAATGCCCAGCCCTTACAAATGCTATGTATTAGCTATTATTATTCTTATAATGGCAAATAAGTCATAACTCTTAAAAAAGCATTTGGATGAACTCAGTAACCATCTCAATTTTCTAATTAAAAAAAATAGTTTTTTTTTAAAGATTATTTATTAGAGAGAACATGACGACACACCCATGTGAGCTGGGGGAGGGGCAGAGGGAGAGAGAATCTCATGCAGGTTCCATGCTTGATCCCACAACCCTGACATCATGAGCTGGGCCGAAGCCAAGAGTCAGACACTTAACCAACTGAGCCACCCATGCACCCCAATACAGTTTTTTAAAAGTTTTAATTGTGGTAAAATACATCTTAATATTTATCATTTTACATTCTAATAGTGCACAAAGGTTCCAATTTATCACATCCTTGCTAGCACTCATTACATTCTGTTTTTTTGGATAATAACCATCCTAATGGGTGCAAAGTGGTATGGTATTTCATTGTATTTTGATTTGCATTTCCTTAATAACTAGTGATGTTGCATCTCCTCATGTGCTTGTTGGCCCTTTTCTGTATCTTTGGAGAAATGTCTATTCAAGTAAATTCTGTCCCCAACATGGGGCTGGAACTCATGACCCTAGGATCAAGAGTAGCAAGTTCTGCCAGCTGAGCTAGGAGGTGCCCCTGCCCAGTTTTTAATCAGATTGTTTGCTGTGTTCTTATTGATTTGTAGGAATTCTTTGTATATTCTGGATATTAACCCCTTATCATAGAATATATGATTTGCAAATACTTTCTCCCATTCTGTGGGTTGCCGCTTTACTCTGTTGATCATGTTCTTTGATGCACAGAGATTTTTAATTTTGGTATAGTTCAATTTGTCTGTTTTTCGTTGTTGCCTGTGCTTTTGGGGTCCTCAATTTTGAGTTAATTTCTGTATGCGGTGTAAGGTAAGGGTCCAACTTCATTCTTTTGCATGTAGATATCCAGTTTTCCTAACACCATTTGTTGAGAAGAATGTCCTTTCACCATTCAATGGTCTTGGTACCCTTGTTGAAAATCATCTTATATCAAGTCATTATGCCATACACCTTAAACTTACACATAGCTGTGTATCAGTTATATTTCAGTAAAACTGAAAAAAAAATCTGCAAAGAAAAAATTGGAAGGGGAAAAAAAAAGAAAACCATTTGACCATATATGTAAGGATTTATTTCTGGGCTTTCCATTTTATTCCATTTGTCTGTATGTTTGTCTTTATGCCAGTGCCATCTCGTTTTGATTATTATAGTTTTATAGTAAGTTTTGAAATCAGAAAGTGGGAGGCCTCCACTTTTGTTCTTTTACAGGATTGTTTTGGGTATCTGAGGTCTTAATACAGCTTTTAATGGTGTAAAGTGCTAGCGGAATTACCTTGAAAAAGAACAAAACAATATTCTTTATGCTTACGTCTGTTGTTTTATTCAGTGCAGTAAAATGTGAAACAAGTAAGATATCATTTTTGGAAAGAAGATAGACACTTATTTACAAATGCTGTGATTTTATATCTAGACAACTAAATCAAAAGGAACAAGCTAATAGATGATTAGAAAGAATAATAAGTCAGTAAAGTGACTGATTTAATGAAATACATGAAAATGGTATAATTCCTGAATGTCAGCAGTATGAGAAAAATCAGAAAAATTGAGTCCCAGTTATTATAGCTTCAAATATATTATGATGTTACAGTGGTGAATGGGAGTTAAACTTGATGGTCCATAAGCTTTTTTGCCTTGGGTTTAAATTACCCATGGGGACAATAATTGAGGCCAAAGGCCTGAACCAGATCTCTGTAAAGCTGGGAATTGGGAAGAGGCAAGCTTTGCTTATGAACTAGGACTGGTAAAACTGCCCACTGGTCCAGGACATAAGACAGAAGTGAGCCACTTATATTTGGATTGTGTCTGTTTAAAGCTACCTGCAGGAAATGGGGTGCTTGGCTGGCTCACTTGGTAGAACATGTGACTCTTGATCTTAGGGTCATGAGTTCGAGTCCCACATTGGGTGTAGAGATTACATTAAAAAGAAAGAAAAAAAATTTAAAAGCCACCTGCAAGAAATGGAAAAATTCAACCTTGTGTGGAAATCTTGAGCAAGGCAACTAATGTATAAATGTGTTTGGAACTAATGAATGTTATAGGCCACTTGCAGAGGCAGACATTAAACTGCCTTTGGGACTGCTCTTTAACCCCTGAAATGTGGAAGACTCTCCCAAAGCTGAGCATGAACTCACACAAAACTTGCAAACCACCTTATTACAAAGATGCATGAAATGGGAAAATTACCAGTTGAGGAACTAATAATAAGAGACCAGTTTGTAAAAGCATTTGATTATCTAATATATAGTCTGTATTCAGTTTCTGCCTTTGTCCTAGTAATGTCCTTTATAGCTGTTCGGTTTTGCCTTGTTTTGATACTCAGGGTCTAATCAAAGGTCATTCATTTAATTTAGTCATACCTTTATCTTCTTTTAACTTAGTTGAGTTTCCCCTGCCATTTTTGTTTGTTTTTTAGTGAGAGTGACATTTTTGAAACATAACCATTCAGTTAGCCTAAAAACTTTTGGTTAGCTCTCTTTCTAGACAGTAAGCTGTTTTAGAACAGGGAATATTTGTCATTTATCCTTGCTAATTAAATTTAATCTAATGAGGGGCGCCTGGGCGGCTCAGTGGGTTAAGCCCCTGCTTTAACCCATGACCTCAAGGTCCTGGGATCGAGCCCCGCATAGGGCTCTCTGCTCAGCAGGGAACCTGCTTCCCCCCTCCCTCTGCCTGCCTCTCTGCCTACTTGTGATCTCTCTCTCTGTCAAATAAATAAATAAAATCTTTTAAAAAAATTTATTTTATGATAATTTGGGATGCTGTGCTTCAGAAAAGGACAGTAAAAGGGAGGACTCAGTAATTCTTAATCCTTTTTTCTTTCAGTTAGACAAACATACCCAAGGAACCATAGGATCCTTGGGCCTCTTGCATGATATTTTCAGATACTACAGTGTCCGTCACTGTTATGTGCACTTTACGGTTTTTCATTATCAGTAATTGCAAGTAAAACACTAGGTTCTTCTGTATAGTTAGAATATAGTATATAGTCTTATTACTATCCAAGGGGAAAAATGCTTCATAATGGTTACAGTAAAGGTAATTCATGAACAGAATATTTTTAAAATTTGGGCATAGGAATTTCAATTTAAATTATTGTAGAATTCTTTTCTTTTTTTTAATTTTATTTATTTATTTGTCAGAGAGAGATCACTAGTAGGCAGAGAGGCAGGCAGAGGCAGAGAGAGAAGCAGGCTCCCCGCCGAGCAAGGACCCCGATGTGGGACTCGATCCCAGGACCCTGGGATCATGACCTGAGCCGAAGGCAGCCGCTCAACCAACTGAGCCACACAGGCGTCCCTAAATTATTATAGAATTCTTATGTAAAAACTTTTTTCTGTCAAACATCATAGAACTCTATATCATTATAGTATTAATAGTTTTGTTGAGTTTTATCAGTGGGAATACATGATTTGATTTGATTTGATTTCTTCTCTCTGGTTTCACTTTATTATTTTTCTTTTTTCTTTTTTTAAAGATTTTATTTATTTGACAGAGCACAAGCAGGGAGAGTGGCAGAGGGAGAGGGAGAAGAGGGAGCCAGATGTGGGGTTTGATCCCAGGACCCTGAGAACATGACCTGAGCTGAAGGGAGATGCTTAATCAACTGAGCCACCCAAGGGCCCTGCAAATTATTATTTTTCTTTGCAGCTTTATAAGGAGTAGTGCTTTAAGAATATGGTGAAAGGAATACTTAATACACCCTAGTAGGAATGCAAATTTTTTCTGAACTAAACCTAGTAACTGTTGTTCTTTAACAGCTTTATTGAGATATAATTGGTTTACTGTGCAATTTACCCCTTTTAAAATGTGCAGTTCATTGTTTTTTTTTTTTTTATTAACATATAATGTGTTATTTGTTTCAGCGGTACAGATCTGTGATTCATCAGTCTTGCACAATTCACAGCACTCACCATAGCATATACCCTCCCCAATGTCCATAACCCAGTCACCCTATCCCTCCTCACCCACCCCCCAGCAACCCTCAGTTTGTTTCCTGAGTCTCCTAAGGTTTGTCTCCCTCCTGGTTTTGTCTTGTTTCATTTTTTTCCTCTCTTCCCCTATGTTCCTCTGCCTTGTTTCTCAAATTCCACATATCAGTGATCATTGTTTTTTGAGT
>CM052891.1:13784545-13851816 GCA_028534135.1 Potos flavus | reverse complement strand
CCCCCCCCCCCCCCCCCCCCCCCCCCCCGCCTGCCTCTCTGCCTACTTATGATCTCTCTCTCTGTCAAATAAATAAATCTAAAAACAAAAACAAAAACAAAACCCACATTCTTTAGCTGTCAACCACATTCCCCTCTCTTCCCACTGACCCTAAGCAACCACTAATTTACTTTCTGACTTAAGCTTTCCCTAGTCTAGATTTTCATATGAATGGAATCATTTGATATGTCCTCTGTTGTGACTTTTTTTTACTTAGCAAATATTTTCAAGGTTCATCTATACTGCAGCATGTATCAATGCTTGATTTTTTTTATGGCCAAATAATATTCCATTGTATGGACATACCACATTCTGTTTATCCATTTATCATTTGGATATTTGGGTTCTTTCTAACTTTTTGGCTTTCGTGAATAATGCTGCTATACATTTGTGTCCAAGTTTTTGTGTATGTTCATTTATCTTCATTATATACCAAAGAGTAGCATTCTGGATCAGTTACTGTGTTTAATTGTTTGAGGAACTACTTGTTTTTGAAAGCAACTGCACCATTTTATGTTCCCACCAGCAATAGATGAGGGTTCTGATTTCTACACATTCTTGCCAGCACTTTTTTAAAAAATCAAGTATAATTAGCACGCAGTGTTATATTATTCAGGTATATAATATAATGATTCAACAAATCTGTACATTTCTTAGTGCTCATTGCCAGCACTTTCTCACTGTCTTTGTTGATACAGCCATCCTAGTAGGTGTGAGGTGTTGTCTCTTTTAGGTTCTGATTTGTATTTTCCCATTAGCTAATGATGTTGAACTTCTTTTCATGTGCTTATTGACCATTTGTATATAGTCTTTGGAGAAATGTCTCCATTTTGCCCATTTTTAAATTGTTTTTGCTCAGAAGTCAGCTGTTAATCTTACTGGGATTCCCTTGTAAGTAATGCGTTATATTTCTGCTTTCAAGATTTTCTCCTGTCTTTGCCTTTGAGCATTTTTTCTATGGTGTGTCTGTTTGTGGGTCTCTTTGTGTTTATCCTGCTTGGAATTCATTAAGCTTCCTGGATTGAGTAAGTTAATACTTTTCAAAAACTTTGAGAAGTTTTCAGCCATTATTTCAGCCATATTTTTTTTCTGCTCCTTTCCTGCTCTCCTCTCTTGTACCCCAGTTATGTGCATGGTGATGTACTTAACAGTTTCCCACATTTCTCTGAAGCTGTTTATTTTTTCTTCTATTTTCTCTCTGGTTTTCAGCTCACATAATTTCTGTTGGTCTATCTTCAGATTTGCTAATTATTTCTTCTGACACTTCATTTCTGCTCTCGAGCCTTAAAAATTTAAGACTTAAAAAAAAATACATTTATTTGAGAGAGAGAGAGAACGTGTATGGGTCCACGAGCAGAGGGAGGGGGGCAGAGGGAAAGCGAGAGAGAATCCCAAGTAGACTCCATGCTGGGCGCAGAACCCAATATGGGTCTCGATCTCAGGACCCTGAGATCACAACCTGAGTCAGAATCAAGATTCACATGCCCAACTGACTGCGTCACCCAGGTGCCCCCATTTTTTTATTTCAGTTATTGTGGTTTTTAACTCCAGAATTCCTTTTTAAAAATACATATAATTTCTGTGCTTCTATTGATATTCTCTATTTGATACAACATTGTCTTTCACACCATTCTTTACTTCTTTAATTATGGTTTCCTTCGGCTCTGTGAAGATATTTTTAATGGCTATTTTGAAATATTTTTCTGTTAAATTCAATATCTGGCCACTCTCACAGGCAGTTTCTTTTGCTTCATTTTTTCTTTTTCCTGTTATGTGGGTCATACATTTCTGTTTTTTTGCATGCTTCATGATTTTTTGTTGGAAACTGATCATTTTAGATGATATATTGTACCAACTCTGGGTACTGATTTTTCTTTGCCGTCTTGGGACTTGTTACTACTATTTGCTTGTTTATTTGTTTAGTGACTGGATTATTTTAGTGGTCTTTTCTTTCTTCCCATCCCTCCAGCATCAAGCCTCTGGTGGTGGCTTTAGGGAGACACAGCTTAAAGTCTGTAGTCACCCTGGGATGGCTGGTACTAGTAGGGCTTTCTTTCCCTGACCAACCCAGCTGTTAAATTCCACTAATTGCCCAGATTATTCTGTTGTTTTCAACGATACCCTGAGGCTTAAATTCCTCCACAAATAATCAGATCAAATTGGGGCTCCTTGGAAGGAAGAGTTTCTGAGGTCAGTGTTTGCTATTTGTTCTGACCCCAGGAGGACTTCTCCCAAATGTCTTATTCTTGGGTCCTCTTCTGCAAACTAGCTGTCTTGAAGTCTAAGCTGTATGTTCATTATCTCCACAAATTTTCCAGTTGCCTGTCACCACAACTTTCACTGTTCTTGAGAATACCCTTGGAGTTATCCATGCTTTGGGAATGAAGTCAGATCTTTTGGGAAGAGATTTGGTAGCATGTATTCTTGCCTTTTTCCTGAGGCAAAATATCTGAGTCAGGGTTCTGGAGCCGGGGATGGGGACAAAGGCCTTCTTTTCTGAGTGGCATTCTGGATCTGGGAGCCCAGTGCTGGAGGGGGTGGAGGATGGGAGTAGGGTGGGAGTGAGGTGTGTGCAGCAGCTTGCTTCTCCTAGAGTGGAACTCCCACCAGCTCATGAGCTGGGCAGAAGAGCTGTTCATGGCCCTGGTGTTCTCAGTGTGCCACACCTGAGGTATAGCCTCTGTTCCATAAGTGGGGGTGTACACGGGAGCCCCTGCTTTTCATGTACTTGCTTGGGACTTAGTATCAGCAGCACTGGGCTGGGCACAGTCCTGCTCCTTGCAGGAGGAAAGCTTTTGGACTGAGAGCTGGGGGAAGAGGGAGCCATGTGTTCTTGGCCACTGCAAGAACTGGAACCTTGCTGAGATGGGAGAGGGGAGAGGGGAGGAGTGAGATTGGTCTTGGTTCATATACCACAGACTTTGACCTTTCAGTCTGAATTTTCATAGATTTTTTTGAATAGTTGTTTTCTTCATTTACTGTTTCCCCTCAGGGACCATTTCCAGAGGCTGTGAATGGTTGTTTTTTAAAAATAATTTTCCCCAATTTCACTGAGGAGCAGGGCCAGAGACCTCCTTGTACTGGGAGGCTAGAAGTCAATCTCTTGTACTTTGTTTTTTTGAGCTAGTGGTCATGTCTCCTTAAAGTATGACTCAGAAAAGCATTTCCTTCATTATGGTCCCTGACCACTCTTCATAGGAAACCCTTAACATGCTCCTTAACGTATCAACTTTCAGATGATGCCTGTATGATACAGGAGGCCAAGAGAATTGATTTCCCCTGCTTATTTTCCTTAAAAAATGAATTCACTACATGTGGAAGTACTCTAGAAGGGAATATTTGCGTATGACTACAGAGTTGGTGAAGGAAAACAGTAACTAAAGAATTTTCTTTTGTAAGATTTTATTCTTTTTTTTTTTTTTTTTTTTTTAAAGATTTTACGTATTTATTTGACAGAGAGAGAAAGAACAAATGAGCAGGAGGAGGGGCAAAGGGAGAAGAAGAAGCAGACTCAGTACTGAGCAGGGGGCCCAACTCTGGGCTTGATCCCAAGATCATAACCCAAGCTGAAGGCAGACGCTTAACCAACTGAACCACCCAGGAGCCCCTTTAAGATTTTATTCTTAAATAATCTCTACACTCACCATGGGGCTTGAACCTACAACCCTAAGATCAAGAGTTGCATGCTCTACACACTGAGCCTAGGGAATTTTGACTTGAGGGCACCATAGTGTAGTTGATTGAATCTTTTCAAGTTGGCTTGCTGGTGTTACAGTTAATTCTTGATTTCTCTGACCTGACTTACACATCAGAATCAGCAGGCTTCTTCCGCAGTTTTGCTGTCACCTTAAATTAGTTTCTTTTGATTCCTTTTTTTTTTTTTTTTTTTTCCTTTCCAGGGGCCACTCAATAGTGAGTCTTCCAACCAGAGCTTGTGCAGCGTGGGGTCCTTGAGTGATAAAGAAGTAGAGGTAAGAGGCCACATCTACTCTGAGACTTTACATATTCCCACACTTTCAGTCTGGGTTGAAAGATGGCACTGCCTAACTACAGGACACACTGATTTAGGACTTGTCTGTGCCTTTTATCTCCTTATAAGTTCAATATTTTGTACATACTCTAATTTTCATAATGTGAAAATTTTAACAAAATGCTAATTGTGATGTATATGGTATTTAACAGACTCCTGAGAAAAAACAGAATGACCAGCGAAACCGGAAAAGAAAAGCTGAACCATATGAAACTAGCCAAGGTAGTAATAATTTCACACCAATAAAAATACTAAATTCTTATGTACTTAGAATTTTCTGACTCATAGTAAATAATTAGTTCAGATACAGGGATTCCTAACAAAGGAGATTCGTGTACCTTAAGGGAATACCAGGCTGTTTATTATAGACTTGCCATTTGATACACACCTGACAAAAGTGTCAGTTCCCTGGGGACTCTCGTTTTCCCTGTTGTAAGTTAACGATCTTCTCACCACAGGTTTTTCTTCACACTAAGCATGTATAAAAAGAGGTTACATTGGCGTTTTAACCATATCTTGCATTAGCTCAGTGATTTGTTAATAATAGGTAACCAGAAATGATTTTATTTACATGACTGTTCTTTCTCCCTCCTCTTCTTCTGTGGCAATATTTAGTTGCACATTGGCACCCAATGGGATAAATCTGTAAATATTGATGGTTATAATCCCAAATATCCGTATATAATTAAGGAGTGAATAAATGGTTTGCTTCGTCCACCTACCCCTCTGAGGATTCGAAGTCATAGTCTTTTTTGCATTTTTCTTGTTTTTTATCTACAGATTATTTTTTACTTTTGAGGGGAAAATTCTCCCAAAGTGACATGGTCACAAAGTGTTTTTGTGACACAGAATAAACCCTCTAGTTCTTAGGAATTTGTTTTGAATTCTTTGTTCTCTTACTTGAAGGCATGGACTGTAAATTAGTTTTATTTTGATTCACAGTTGTGGCATACGTTTTGTTAATATATTATAAAAGAAAGATTAGCAAATCTTGAAAGCAATCTCAGAAAAAGTCTTCTTTTCACTGCTTATTAAGTCTTTTATTAGATGAGAAAACTGTCATTTATTCTTTATTTTTTATTCTTTATTCTTACAATGCCAGTAATTTGGCTTGTTGAAAAGTCAAGTCAACACTTGAACTGATGATAATGTATGCAGTTATTGAATACATAGTACATTTTAGTGAATGATGGTTTACATATGTTATTGGAAAAACTATACTTACTTTGGTTTCATTTTCAGGGAAAGGCACTCCTAGGGGACATAAAATTAGTGATTACTTTGAGGTAAGTTAAATTTTTGGAAAAAGAAAATCTGTAGTGATTTTTAAACTAAATCCTTGCATTCATTTAAGGTTTTAGAAAGCAATATATTGCCTTTACTGTGCTCTCCTCCCCTTCCTCCCCATCTTCATCAATCTGATGTTGCCCCATCTCTCTCTATTAAGAGGAAACTGCTACTGACTTCCTAAATTTAAATTTTTTTATGATGTGTCTTGTCTGTGATGATATAAAAATTCACAAATGAGGTGATTTTTCTCTTGGCCAGACTAGGTTTTGGGTCTTACAAAGATTGAAATGGAGTGACTTGGACTCTTCTTTTGTCCTCTTCCCTTTAGTTCAGTGGGTCACATAGCGAGCTCACTGACCCATCATCGTTAGTGGTTCCTAAAGAAGACACTAACATCCACTATACCACTGTATTCCTGCTTTCTGGTATTTTGAGACAAGAAGGGAAAACATTCTTCTCTGATGTCCTTTCAAAACCATGTGTACTTTCAGCTTTCTAGCCATGTTTTCTTTTATATCTTGGTACATTTCTGCGGGAGCTCCTTCTTAAAATCTCATGGAAAAGAAAGCAAAATTTGACTTACATGGCATTTTCTCTTTAGCATAAGATGTATTGACTTATTAAAGGGGCCATATAATTAAGACCTGTTTGTGTGTTAATCTTTTACTCTCCTTATCTGAAGCATAGTACTGTTTTGAATTATTCATATCCATTTTTCCCTGTTGGCCAGTTTGCTGGGGGAAGCGGGCCAGGAACCAGCCCTGGCAGAAGTGTTCCACCAGTTGCACGATCCTCACCGCAACATTCCTTATCCAATCCCTTACCGGTAAGCATTCACCTGGAGAAATTTGACACCTGTTGTAGGAGACAAGAAGCCCAGGAACACTCAAGCAGTTTCTCTTCCATTAATTACCCAAGGGGAATGAGGCATTAAGGAGAAACATTCATAGTATTACCTGTGAACCACTTAGATTCAAGTTTATATCCGTAAATTTATGTTTTACAAGAGCTAACCCTGTTTCTCAGTGTAATAAGTTACCTCTAAGCCTACAGCTCAGGGTCCTGTCGAGGAAATAATTGCCGGTTCAAATATTAGGTTTTTATCCTTGCCAAGCTTACATGTTTCTATAATTGAATTCTGTTTTTAAAAAAAGTTTGGTCAGCTCCTAGCATTTGATTGATTTTCAAGGCTTTCTCAGTGATGTGGTAGAGAAGCTAATGTTACACAAATTTGAGATAGTTTTGTTTCCTTTTTTAAGATTTTTTATTTTTAAATAATCTCTACACCCAGTGTAGGACTTGAAGTCACAACCCTGAGATCAAGAGTCACGGCTCTACCAACTGAGCCAACCAGCCCCCCCTACCCCGTTTTCCTTCCACGAAGTGAGAATTGAAGGTCCTAAAAAACATTTTAGCCAAGTTAGTGGTTCTCAACTGGAGGTAGTTTTGCCTCTCAGTGGACATGGGGCAATGTTGGAGTAATTTTTTATCACAACTAGGGGTTGGAGGAGGGAGCTATGGGCATCTAGTAGGCGGAGGCCAGAAATGCTGGTAAACATCTTACAACGTACACGACAGGCCCCACAACACAGTTACCTGCTCCAGATGTCACTGGTGCCGAGATTGCGACTCCCTGAGCTGGCTAGTGAATATGGGATTTTGTGTTAATTTACTTGAGTGTCTTGGGATAATTTGTTGATACCATACATGATCTTTGTACTCAAGAGTATGTTCTAGCTGCTGCTGCCTCAGGTGTTGCTTTGGGATCTTGGAGAAGAGGGGTCTCCCTGAAATCAGTTTTTGTGCTAGGTCTCTTTTTAGGAACGTTGTTCGACTCGGCTGCCTCAGCAGAGCTGGGTAGTAGTGCTCTTTCCCTAAGTGATTGGGTCTTCTTCTTTAAAATGGTGAGAATGCACTTCTTCCCTTCTGTCCCAGAAGGTCATGCATTCATTAGGGTGACTACAATTATTAAAGCACTTAGAAAAATTTATTCACCTCGAAAATTTGGCTATTATTTTATCATCCTTGTCATATTTAAACATGTTAGAAATATTTGATGTGTAGAACTGTTTGGTTAGGTTAAAGGTTTTTAGGTAACTGTTGAGGAGGCTTGTGTCTTTATTTTTCTTCATACTAATTTATTTATACAATTAAAAAATTGTTTAAGTAATCTGTACACCCAACATGGGGCCTCAAACTTAAAACCCCAGACATCAAGAGTTGCATTCTCCACTGACTGAGCCAGCCAGGCACCCCTATTTTTCTTAACTTTTAAACCAATTAAAGTGTTTAAAATATTTCAACACAAGAAAGAAATATTACCAGCTCCCCCTCCCCTTATGCTCCCTGCCAGTTATTAGCCCCCTCCCTGCCACTGGGGACAGGCACTATCCTGACTTCTAATAGCAGAGATGTGGTTTTTTTCTGTTTTTGTACTTGTATGAAAGGAATCATAACAATATATAATCTTATGTCTGGCTTCTTTCATTCAACATTTCTTCTATGAGATGCATCCATACCGTTGTATGTTGTAGATCATTCACTGTCATTGGTGTGTGGTATAATTTTTAATATTTTTATTTAATAACTTACCTATTTTAATTTTTAACTATATTGTTAATCTGTTGCCCATCTTCTTCCACTAGAATGTTAATCCCACGAGAGCAGGGACTTTGTTTTGTAGTTTATTGCCATTTTCGTTTCTCAGTACTTACTATAAAAAGGCATATTTTTATTTTTTTTTATTTTATTTTTTTTTACTATTTGCTCGATTTGACATGAAGAGATAATAATATCTTGTTCAATTTTCAATCTCCAAAACCCAAAACAGTGCTTGGCACAAACGGTAGATGTTCAGAACTGTTGAAAGGAAGAATCAATGGATGAAGAATTACTTTAGCTTTTTTTCCCCTAAGTGGTTCTTTTGGACCTAAAACATGAGTCTTTTAAATGTAGGAGTTTGGTAAACTATAGCCCACAGCTCACAAGCTAAGAATGACTTTCAGATTTTTAAGGAGTTGTAGAGACAAAGAAGAGTATACCTCAGACATGATATGTGGCCTAAAAAGCCTGAGATATTTGTCTGGCCCTTCACAAAAAAACATTTCCAGGAAATCATTATAAAGTTAACTCCATGTAATCGTTACTTAGGTCAAGAAGTAGAATATTTCCAGTACCCTAGAAACCTGTGTGCTCTTCTCTGATTTCAACTCTCTCCCTCTCTACCCTGGAAACAACCACTGTTCTAATTTTTGTGATTATAATTTGCTATTTCTTAAAATTTGACCATGGATGCATCCCTAAACAAAATAGTTTCATTTTGTCATTAAGTCAGTTTTGTTAATCGTGGCATTTAATCACAGTTTATACATTTTCTGTATTCTGATTTTGGGCTGTTTACTCTAGCAATTACTTGTTTGTTTCTCCCTGTATTTATGTTTTTGCTTTGTGCATATTAAGTGACTCTTTATCTCTTGCAATACTTTTCGCTCTAAACGCATTTTATCTGATATTCAGTATATCCAAATCAATGTATGGTATAGATATTTCCATTTTTATACTATCAACTTTTCATTATTATGTTTTCAATATACCTGAAAAATATATAGTTGAATTTTTTTGTTTATTCAGTCTAAAGTAGTTTTTTAACTTTAGCATTTATTTTATTTGCATTTAATTATCATTATATTGGGTTTAAATACACCATCTTTTAATGTGTTTTCTACTTATCCTGCATGTCCTCTGTTCCTTTGTCTTTCATTTCTTGCTTTTATTTGGGTCGGGGTTTTTTGGGAGTGGTGGAAATCATTTTGTATCCTCATCCTCCACTAGTAGTTAGGTCCTATTCCGTGTTTCTCTTAGAAATTACCACATGTATCTTCAGTTTGCCTAGGTTTGATGTTAATAGTATCTTTATCCTCCTCTCAAAGAAAGGATGATGTCAGAACATTAACTCCATTTACTTGCTACTGACTTGGTGTTGGGTGGTATATATTTGTATTTTGTTTTTGTTTTTTAGCTTCATACAACATTATTATTTTATGCTCTCAGTGTTCATTTACCTCTTTCTTTGTACTTCTTTCCTTTTTGCATCTTACACCTTCCACCTAGGGTCACTTTCCCTCTGCTTGAAGTACTCCTTTAGTATTCTTTTATATGTATCTGCTGGGGACTTAACTCTCTAGGTTTTTGTTTTCTTAAATATCTTTATTTTGCTTTTATTCTTGAAAGATATTTTTGCTGTGTATATTAGTTTGGCTTTTTTTTTTTTTTCTCTTAATAACTGAATGTATTATTACCATCTTCTGGCTCCCATCGTTACTATTGAGAAAACAGTTTTCCTTTACTTTTTATTTCTATGAAAGTACCTGTTTTTTTTCCCCTGGTTGCTTTAAAAATCCTTATCTGTGGTGTTCTGCAGTTTCACTATGGTGCGTCCTTTTACTTCTCTTGCTTGTGATTTGTTGGGCTTCTTTGTTGGGTCTTATACCAGTTCTGGATAATTATTAGCCATTGTCTCTTCAAATATTATTTCTGCCCTGTTCTCTTTTTCTTCTTCCTATGAAATTCCAATTAATGGTGTGTTAGACCGTCTCACCTCATCACCCCACCTTTTAACTTCTTTTTTCTATTTTCTTTTTATTTCCATATGCTCCATTCTGTATAGTTTCTTGCCTTTCAGTTCCCAGAGTCTCTGTTTTGTTGTATCTAGTTTGCTGTTAACTCCACTGAATTCTTAATTTTTGTTATTTTATGTTTCCTGCTAATATTTTCAAGCTCGTCTTCTCTTACTACTTTTTTCTAATCTAGTAGACCTTGTTTTATAATCTGTATTTGATAATTCTGGCATTCGAAGTTTTTGTGACTCTATTTGTTGTCTCTTTTATGGATCTATTTGTTTTTTCTAGCTGTTGCTCCGTGCTTTATTTCTTTTATGCTTCTTTTTTTTTTTTGACTGTGTGCTGCTCATTGTTCTTGGAAAATTGTTTGTGAAATTTCTTTGAGATTTAAGACAAAGATGTGTTCCTCCAGGGAAACTTTTTATTTGCTTTTTCCATGTGCCTAGAGATTTCACCTATCCAGTATCCCTTTCAACTACTGAATTCATCGCTTGCATTTTGTTTGATTTACTTTGTTTCATCCACCCATTCAGTATTGTTCTGGATTGTGTTAACATTTCTCAAGGGAGCTCTTGCCTCCTGCATTGCCAAGGTGACTTCCTTGTAGTTCCCTGAGGGTGGGAGGAAGTTTTTCTTCTGGTTTACATTTTCCCTGAGAGTGTAACCCTTGGGAAGCCCTGGAAGCTTGAAGTGTGAAGGGTTTCCTGTTGAACCCTCTGCCCCCAGTGGATTTTGTTTGGCCTGTGATTACCTGCTTGGTAGCATGTGCCCTGGAAATGGAAATCCAAGATCTACAAGTACCCTTAGGGCAAGTCTGACACTGGTGCTTCATTTATGTGTCTTGTGTTCCTAATTTCCCTTAGATTTTGCCCTAGCAGATCCCTACTATTTTATCAGCTCTTCAGTGCTCTTAATATCTTTTTTTCCCCTATTTTTATGATTATTTTCTAAGGGAAGTTTAGTTCAAACATCTTAGCCTGCTGTATTTCCAGAAATACTCAAAAATCTTTCAGCCCTTGGTAAATATTTACGGAGTACGTAACAGAATGATTAATTTTAGTATTGCGACTTCAGAGATACAATCTCCCAAGTAGTGCAGATATTGTTGTGATTGGGTATCACGAGTGCTGTGGAGCCTGAATTTAAATAATTGCATTTGGTGTGGGTAGGAGTGTTGGTCTCAAGGAGGTGGATTCTACTTACAGACTAAAAAACTAAATTCCTTTGTCGGGATCATTTTGGTTAGTTTATTTTACTTTTATTTTCTAAAATGAAAATGTTAAGCAGTTTTTCCTGATGAAGAGATACATGCTGACTATGAAAGTCCAACTCAGAAGTGGTAAAATAGAGAGTCTCCTCCAGAAAAACTATTATTAAGGAGTTTAGTGGGCATAAACGTATACATGTATGTTCATATAATAGATTTCCTCATTTCTGTTGTTTGTTTATTTAACCAATATCCCGTAAACATTTTTGTGTCCTGTAAGTAGTGCTGTAATTAATGTTCTTGTATATGTATCTGTACTTAGACATTTCTTTTCCTTTGAATAAATTTCTAAACTATAATTCCCTAGTCAAAGAATATGCTTACTTTAAAATGTCATCACATAATTGCTAGCAGATTATCAACAGTTTGTAGGTCCCAGTTTCTGCATACCCTCCTCTAATGTTAAAGTTTAGCATTGTAGTCTTTGTCAGTGAGAAGACTACCTTGTTTTACCTTGCATTTCTTCACTAGTGTTCTTGAACATCTTTTCTTAAGTTTAATGGCCTTTTGGAATTCTCTTAATGCATATTTAGGCTCTTTGGCATTTATTTAATGGAGTATTTGTTTTTTTCCTGATGAGTAGGGACACGTTATTTTTTAAGATTGTTAACTCATTGTTATTTATATGGTAAACATTTTTGCCTGTTTGTAATTTTATCTTTTAATTTTATGTTGACTTTTGCCATTCGGGTAAAAAAATTTGGAGTCAAATTTATCAGTAATTTTACTTTATGTCTTACTGGTTTTGTGTTATTCTAAGATGTTCCTATATGGTTTATATTTTTAATGTCATGTTTTAAAAGTCCTTCACCTTTAGAAAGTCATAAAAGTACTTGTTCGTATTTTCTTGTAATTTTTATGTATAAGGAAGAAATCTACTTTTCCCTTTTTTCTAATACTTACACAAATATCCTACCATCTTTTTAATAAGTTCCCACTAATCTGAAATACACTTTAATCGCAAATTATATTTCCATATTATAGGAGTCTGCTAATGTGCCACTGATTGATTGGTCTGCTCATGTACCAGTATTATACCAATATAGTTATTGTTTTGTAATATGTTTTAATAACTAGTTAAGTTTCCCTGCTATTCTTTATCAAAATTTATGTGGCTAATCTTTTTTTTTTTTTAAGATTTATTTATTTATTTGACAGAGAGAAGATCACAAGTAGGTAGAGAGGCAGGCAGAGAGAGAGGGGGAAGCAGGCTTCCTGCTGAGCAGAGAGCCCGATGGGGGGCTTGATCCCAGGACCCTGGGATCATGACCTGAGCCGAAGGCAGAGGCTTTAACCCACTGAGCCACCCAGGCACCTCATATGTGGCTAATCTTGATTATTTTTCCAAGTGAACCTCAGAATTAATGTGTGAAGTTCCACAAAAAGAATCCCCCAAAAGAAAGTAAGAGTTAACCTCTCTGATCACTATACCACCATAACACTCTCTCTTGCCGAAAAAAAAGAAAAAAAAAGTAAATAAAAAGCTTTAAGCATTGGTTTTTAGAAAAATTTGACATCTGTAAAATTTGAATGCAGGAGTGTGTGGTATCACTGTGTAGGTCACGTTTTACGTCTGTCAGTGAAGCTGCGGTTTTCCTTTATATGTGACCCCCATATTTCTTAAGTTTATTTCTAAATTTATTTTTTTATAGAGTTTTTAATAATTTGAACCTGTTTTTTCTTCCATTACATATTCTGATAATAAGAAATTGTTTGTATATGGGGTAGCTATTGATTTTTGTATGTTTGTTTTATATTCGGCCATCTTGCCAAACTCTTATTTATTGTTTTTCAGTTGATTTGCTTAGTTTCCTTTGTGAATAGTTATATCATCCAGAAATGACACTTTTCAATCTTTAATATTTTCCAGTGTTTATACCTCATTTTCCCCCCTTATCACATTGGCTAACACTTCTATAATAATGTTGAGATGATTTTGATATTAATATGTTATCCTCTGTCTAGTTTTCCTAACTTTGATGAATGTGTCTTTGGTATGGCACCATTAATTTATGTTGATTTCTGAAAAAATACTCTGTTGGATTAAAGATGGATACTTCTAGTGTTTTTTGTTTTTGTTTTTTAAGAGTTGCCCAACAATGTCCAAATCTTTTTTGGCATCTAAAGGGAAGAATCTTGATTCCCCTTTCCCCACCATTAATGTAATGAATTATATCAGTAGATTTGCTAATAAAGAACCATTTTTACATTTCTGGAATAAACCATACATAATTGTGTTATATTATTCTTTTAACGTTCAATAGAACTTGTTTTGCTTGTATTTATTTTTGATTTTTGCATCTAAGTATAGCATGCTGAGGATAGAATTGAGAGTGAAATAAACTCTGCCTGTAAATTAGGGGACAGATGTCTTAATCTTCTTTTACCTACAGGATAGAAATAACATTTCTTTTGTAGAGTTGAGGCTGTTTTGAAGTTGATTTGTTGAACTCTACAAAGTCAACTGCAAATGTAGTTATGCAAATACAGAACAATTAAAATATAATTTTACAGAATTCAAGTAAGATATTAACACAGACTTATAGATAGGTTATAAACCAGTGATACTGTTATGCCTTCCACATTTATTTTCAGAAAAGATATTTTTCAAAAATACTCTTTCAATAACTGTGTTTTAATCTGTTGTATGTTTTGACAGTTTCACGTTTTCTTTTTCGTGTAATTTGGGTGTTTTCTTTAATGTTTTCCAGCGGCGAGTAGAACAGCCCCTCTATGGCTTAGATGGCAGTGCTGCAAAGGAGGTGTCAGAGGAGCAATCCGCTCTGCCCACCCTGATGTCAGTGATGCTGGCAAAGCCTCGGCTTGACACGGAGCAGCTGGCACAGAGGGGAGCTGGCCTCTGCTTCACTTTCGTTTCAGTGAGTACCGAGGCTGCGTTGATGGCAGATCCTTGTTGCTCTGGAGCTCCTTGATGAAGTTTGAGTAATTATTTTGGTGAAGAGATGATGACATTTCTGACTATGTGACTTCTAAAGGTAGTGTGATTGTACTCAGTCTCCCTTGGTACAAGGGACTGAGAGAGACTGCTTTCTTAAAGTCTGAACACCTCAGGGGCGCCTGGGTGGCTCAGTCGGTTGGGCGTCCAACTCTTGGTTTCGGCTCAGGTCATGATCTCAGGGTGGTGGGATCGAGCCCATGTGGGCTTCGTACTCAGTGCTGAATCTACTTGTCCCTCTTAATCTCCTACTCTCACTCTCTCAGATAAATAAATACAATCTTTTTTTTTTCTTTTTAAAGAAGCAAATAAACCTTAAAAAAACAAAGTCTGAGTACATTAAGGGAAAGAAAATATGGTTTTAGGTTGACAAAGAAGTAAAGAAGGTACAGATCAAATTCCATTACTGCCAAAGTATGTGTCTAATTAAAAAAAAAAAAATCTCCAAACTCCAAGCATCACTTATTTGAAGCAGTATTCAGGTCAGTAAAGTTTTAGCATGTAGGCAGGCATTCTGTAGCATGTTTGCCAGTCATTTCCCCTCTGTGGTATTTGGGTGACCTATATGCTTGCCTTTTCTCACCTCTTCACAGTTACCTTTTCCAGGAATATTTGGTTACCTGTTGGGCTGCTTTCATCTTGCTCCTTTCTCTCTTCTTTTTTTTTTTTTTAAAGATTTTATTTATTTATTTGACAGAGACAGAGAGATCACAAGTAGGCAGAGAGACAGGCAGAGGTGGGGGGGGAAGCAGGCTCCCTGCTGAGTAGAGAAGCCCGATGCGGGGCTCGATCCCAGGACCCTGAGACCATGACCTGAGCTGAAGGCAGAGGCTTTAACCCTCTGAGCCACCCAGGCGCCCCTCCTTTTTCTCTTAAAGAACCAAGAATTTGAGTACTATGAATATTTGACCCCATTGGTATACCAAATTATAGTGCAGTTTGACTCAAAGTTATTTCTTTTGGCTTCCGTGCCTGACCATGGATGGTGTAAAGCAAAAGAAAGCCTCATTGCCCTATTCCATTTTTAAGGGGCCTCTTTTAGAGCTGACATCACCACTGACCCAAACATCTTTCTCTTCTGCTGGTTCATTTTCTCCACTTATAACCTAAATTTCCTCTTTATTTGCTTTGTGGATTCTGAGTCATTAATCCACATGCAGTTGTATATTCAAAAAGGCCATGAGAATGGTGGATGCCTTAAGGAAAGGAAATAAAAATTATGAAATAATTAGAGAGGAAACTTTTGTGCACTATTTGGAATACTTTCTTAGAGTTATCGCTCTTCCTCAAGAAATACTACAACTTTTAAACTTACAGAATTTTTAATTTAATTTTATTTATTATTATTTTTTAAAGATTTTATTTGTTTATTTGTCAGAGAGAGAGAGAAAACAGAGCAGCGGCAGGCAGAAGGGGAAGCAGGCACCCTGCTGAGCAAGGAGCCTGATGTGGAACTTTATCCCAGGACCCTGAGATCATGACCTGAGCCAAAGGCAGACGCTTAACCAAATGAGCCACCCAGGCGTCCCCAGAATTTTTTAATTATCAAAAGAATGGAGAGACTTCTTGTATGAAGGCAGTATAATTTTATCTGTGGGTGGCAAAAGAAACACAACATAAAATGGGAGAATTGACCATTATACTCCTGTGTGTGGGCCTGACAGCATTATGCCATAGTTTGTAGGAGAATGTCATGGTTCTCTATAGTATTGTTCTAGAGAACATGTCTGTCTGTGTATATGTGTGTGTGTATGTGTGTGTGTGTGTGTGTGTGTATAAATTACATTGCGTGTGTACTATTCACTATTAAATCTTTATCTTAGATCTCATTTTCTCAGGCAAAACCTTGGATAATCAGAGGTTGATTTGTCCTTATGTTCTTTTATTGTCTTAAAAGCTACCTCCATTTCCCTTGAGGGTAGTTCCCTTTGTTCATTGCACAAATACTTACTGAATGCCCACTGTGTGACAGGCATATAGTTAAGTACACAGGAGGGACGCCTGGGTGGCTCAGTTGGTTAAGTGTCTGCCTTTGGTTCAGATCATGATCTTGGGGTCCTGGGATCGAGTCCCACATCGGGCTCCCTGCTCAGCAGGGAGTCTGCGTCTGCTTCTGCCCTTCCCCACCGCTTTTGTTCTCTCTCTTCCTCTCTCACTCTCTCTTGCTCTCTCAAATAAATAAATAACATCTTCAAAAAAAAAAAGTGCACAGGATATTGATCAGCAAAACTCAGTCCCCTAATGTGAGCGAGCCTTCCGTAAAAGGTACGGGCATGCAGGCCTGGGATAGGTGCACACAGATAACCACCTGCTCCGTCCTGTCAGCTAGTAGGCTCAGGCTGTCGGAGGAGGTGCAGATGCTACAGCCAGATTGATCTCATGGAGAAGAGAGATGGCAGAGAAGAGTAAGAATATGATCATGTCCAAAGAAGGAACAGGGAAATAGTGTGAAAAGCAAAAGCCTAAATGATTTGGTACTGTTTTGAATCTCTTTGCTTCTCTGTAGTTCCAGCCAGGATATAAGCTTAGTAATACAGAGAAAGAAGAAAGCAAAAGAGTTAACAGTAATGTATAAGAAACGCTTTGAATCAGTAAAGATAAGGAGTTTCCAAAAAAAATAGGCAAAGGTTATGAGCAGACAGTTTCACAGGGGGGGAAAAAGATGACTAATTACATGAAAATTACTTCACTTCAGCCATGGAGAAATGCAAAATATAACAAGGTAACATTTTTGACCTATCAGAGTGTCAAGGATTGATAAGTTTGATAATTCTCATGGTAGGTTATAGTTTAGACACTCACACAAGTTTTATACTGACTCTGAGTTGGTACAGTCACTTGGACAAGTTGGGTATATATCTGAGTGTTAAATTTACGTATCCTGGGGTCCAGAAACTGCATTCCCATAAAGCATACAAAGATGTTTATTGTATCGTTTATAATTGGAAAACTCGGTAGCTTTTTCCCTTTACCAGGGTTTCAGAGGAACTTCGAACGAGGGTATCTGTGACCTCTGCACTGCTAACCCCAGCGATCATTCTCAGAGCTTAACTGTCATAAGCCACAGTTGATGACTCCCTTCTCCAAGCACATGCTCTTCTCTTGGCTAACATTCTTTTGGTTCTTCCTCATTTCCCAGACCACTAAACAGTGGAGTGCCCCAGGGCTCAGTCGTCAGACTTTTTTCTACCTTTATTCTCTGTGTAATCTCATTTAGTTTCTTTGTTTTAATTATCACCCATATGCAGAACATTTCCAAAGTTATATCTCCAGTCCAGAGCTCTGCCCCGAATTCCAAACCTATGTAGTCAGTTGCCATTAGTCTTCTCTTTGTTTTTTTTTTTTTTAAGATTTTATTTATTTATTCGACAGAAAGAGGGCGGGCGCAAAAGCAAGCAGAGCAGCAGTCAGAGGGAGAGGGAGAGGCAGGCTCCCCGCTGGACAGAGAGCCCAACATGGGGCTCCATCCCAGGACCCTGGGATCAGGACCTGAGCTGAAGGCAGACACTTAACTGACTGATCCACCCAGCCACCCCTCTTTATGTCTAATAAGCATATCAAATCTGGTATGTCCAAAACTGAATTCTTCATTTTGTCCCCCTGCTCCAAACCCATTTCTTCCGTATCCTTCCACATCTCAGTAACTGTCAACTCTCCTTCTTTCTTGTCTCTTCTCTTTATTTTATATCCCAGTTACAAATCCATCAGCAAATCTTACTGTTAAGAATATGTTCAGAATCCTACTGCTTCTACCCCCTTCACTACTACTTGAACTAAACCATGTTCTCCCACTGAAATTATGGTACTAGCCTCCCAACTGGATTCTTTTCTCCGACTTTTGTTTCCTTTTAATCTGTTCTCAGCAGATCAGAGTGATGCAGTCACGCCTGCTCAGAAGTGCTGAAAATGGCACATAAAGCCTTGCATGGGCTGTTTCTCCCCATTGCGCGTCTCTTACCGCCCTCTCCCTTCCCTACTGGATTCCATCTACACTGGCTGCTTTGCCTCCTCAAATGCTACCTGGCATGTTCTCACCTCAGGGCCTTTGCACTTGGCGTTGTCCGTGCCTTAACATTCTTCTCCCACATAGTAAGTAACCATGCCCTGTGCCCTCAGTTCTCCAGTCTCTGCTTCACTTTACCCTGTTAGAGAGGCATACCCTAAACTACACTGTAGAAAAGAGCAACTCCTCCCTACCCACCCCACACAGTGTCTAGGTTCTGTGTCCTACTTTTTCTCCTTAGTTGTCTCTCCAGTTGACCTGCTATAATTTACTTCTTTGTCTTGACTCCTCCTCTCCCCCCACCGGAACATAAACTCCATCAGGTCAAGGACTTTGCTTTGTTCACTTTTCTATCTCCAGTGCCAGAACAGGATCTATTCTAACAGACACCAGAGGCAATTCTATTGCATGAATTGATAAAAGGATCCTTCATATAGGTCTAGTGGAATGCTACACAGTTGACAGAAGAAGTGAGATAGGTATATATAGTTGTTTTTTTTTTTTTTAAGATTCTATTTATTTAAGAGAGAGTACATTCCCACGAGCAGGGTGGGGAGGTAAGAGATTGAAGGAGAAGCAGACTCCCCACTGAGCAGGAAGCCTGATATAGGGCTCAGTCCCAGAACCCGGAAATCATGACCTAAGCGAAGGCAGATGCTTAACCAACTGAGCTACCCAGGTGCCCCTAGGTGTATATAGCTGACCCTTGAACAACACGGGTTGGGGCACCAACACCCCCCATGCAGTCAAAAATCATGCACTGTAATTTTTGGCTCTCTTAAACAACTACTAATAGCCTACTGTTGACCAGAAACCTTACTGATAACATAAATAGCTGGTCAACACATAATTTGTATGTTATTTGTTTTGTATATGGTATTCTTAAAGTAAGCAAGAGAAAAAAATGTTACTAAGAAAATCATAGGGGAGGTCGCTTGGGTGGCTGAGCCGGTTAAGCATCTTTCTTTGGCTCAGATCGTGATCCCAGGGTCCCAGGATTGAGCCCACTGTCAGGATCCCTGCTCATCAGGGAGTCTGCTTCTCCCTCTCCCTCCACCCCTAACACCCACTTGTGCTCTCTCTCTCTCTCAAATAAATAAAAATAAAATCTTTTTTAAAAAATAGGAGAGGGTTGCCTGGGTGGCTCAGTCAGTTAAGTGTCTGACTTCAGCTCAGGTTATGATCCCAAGGTCTTGGGATTGAGCTCATCTTCAGGCTCTGCACTCAGCCAGAAGTCTGCTCCTCCTTGTCCCTGTCGCTCTGCCCCTCCCCACGATCATACTCACTCTCTCTCAAATAAATAAAATCTTAAAAAAAAAAAAAAATCATAGGAGAAAATACATTTACAGCACTGTATTTACCAAAAAATCCACATACAAGTGGACCCGTGCAGTTCAAACCCCTGTTATTCCAGGGTCAGCTGTATATGCTAACAGTGAAAGATATCTCGGTATGTGTTGACAAATAAAAATAGCAGGTGGCAGAATATTATGAGTTTGATGCTATATTGTTAACATAATTTTTTTTTAAAGATTTTATTTATTTATTAGAGAGAGAGAGAGATCACAAGTAGGCAGAGAGGCAGGCAGAGAGAGAGGGAGAAGCAGGCTCCCTGCTGAGCAGAGAGCCCGATGCGGGGCTCGATTCCAGGACCCCGAGATCATGACCTGAGCCGAAGGCAGAGGCTTTAACCCACTGAGCCACCCAGGCGCCCCTGTTAACATAATTTTATTTATTTATTTATTTATTTTTTGAGGGTGAGGAGGGGCAGAGGGAGAATCTTAAGCAGGCTCCATCCCCAGCATGAGCTCAATGCAGGGCTCGATCTCATGACCTGGGTTGAAATCAAGAGTTGGTCACTTAACCAAATGAGCCACCCTGGTGCCCCAATTTTGTATGTTTTAACATAGGAAATTCTATGTCTTTTTCTTTTTTTATTGACGTATAATTAACATACAGGAAGTTCGATTTTTTAAATTATAAGTTAATTTTCTGAATGGTAAAAGTAGTATACAAACATGGCCCACAAAACGTAAAGTGGTGAGAAGTGTAAAAGTCTTTTCCTTTGCACCCATCAGAGATAAAACCACTGTCCACAGTTTTAGATTTTCTACTAATTTACCATTTTAACTTCAACTTACCTTTTACCTCAGAGAAATTTTTATTTTACTGTTCCTTGATTATATATTTCTTTCTTTTTGTTCTTTTCCTCTGGGAAATCTGATAGATTGTTTTGGAGCCTCTGTGTTCAGGTTTCTTAACTTTTCTTTCCTGCTTTGTTTGACTTTTTGTTTTATCTTCTGGGAGATTATCTTGACATTGTCTTCCAGATGGCTGATTCTGTATTCAGCTATGTTCATTTTATTATTTAGCTAATCTGTTCAGTTTTTGGTTTTTGATAATCTCAATTTGTTAAGTTTATTTTTCATGTTCTTTGCCATTTTTTTCATTTTTATAGCTGTAGTGTCCTTTGGCCCTCTTTGAACTTACTTTTTATTTTTAAAGTTGTTTTTATTGAATTATCTGTTTTCTCTTCGATCTTTGTCTTTTCATGTTGGATCTTCCCTTTTGTGCTATTGGTTTCTTGAAAATGTGTGTTTGGCTTTAGTTGAATAAATTAGAGTGGTTAATAGAGGTTGTTGGCACGGATTTTCCTGTGCAAGGAGGATAGTGCTGCTTCCTAAATGGTGGGCGGGCTGACTGTGAGCTCTGAGTGTCTGGTAAACTCTGGGCAGAAAGACCAGCTCCTCTACAAGCATCAAGATAAGGAGGACTTTGGATGGGTAAACTCTTTTACTCTTTGAAGTACATTCCATTTCCTTCTCCATTATATCAGTTGTGGAAGGCAGGGGTACTGTACTTTCTTTGCTTTTTTCCTCAAGCCACAATATTCACAACAGGAGCCATCCCTCCCCCGGACCCACTTATTTTTCATTTTTAAATATTTACTTTTTTTTCCTTCAGTCTTGTTTAAGACATCTGTTCTTGTGCCTGGAGTCAGAAGTGGTAGTATCCAGGCCTTTCACTATGCAAGGGGGGCATGAAAGGGGACCTTTAGTGGACCTTATACATTTTAAATTGTGTGTTAATTGTCACATGGGTACTCCTGGTTTTTGCAAATGTCTCAGTGTAAAGCTTTTTGGGAGCACCCTTGAAAAGACCCAGCCTGTTTCACTGGTGATGTTTTGAGCTATGAATTTCTTTATTTCACTTTTTTTGTCAATTTGAACCCAGTAACTTTTAAATGTTTCTTAAAGTTTAAATTTTTTAAATATTTCTGGTCCATGACTCTCTCTTGTTTCTTAGTGCTATTATGATTTCATTTAAAAAATATCTTTGCATATCAGGGGCGTCTAGGTGGCTCAGTCGATTAAGCATCCCGCTCTTGATTTCAGCTCAAGTCATGATCCTCGGGGTTGTGAGATCTAGCCCCGCATCGGGCTCTGTGCTGGGCTTGGAGCCTGCTTAAGATTCTGTCTCTGTCCCTCCGAATCCCCCATCCCTCTCTCCCTCTGTATTAAAAAAAAAAAATCTTTGCACATCAGTAGGACTTTGGGAGATCCAACTTACCATCATGAATTTAAAGCCATTGTACTTATATAATAGGAATAAAGAATACAGACATCTGGGGAGAATGTTTCGCGAGGTAGGGATTGGACTAAATTTACAGCTACAATTGCCTGCTTAGCAAAGCCAACAACTTCTATTCGATTTGGGAGACTGGAAGCTGTCTTTGTTTTCCAGTTTTGTATTTCTAGAGTTTAACCAGGAGCAGGCACAGAGGCTCACAGTTAATATTGAATGAGTGATCAGAATTAGAGCATTTTTCTGCTATGGACTCACTTGTCACAATAATAGGTCCTTATATTTCTGTAGTTCTTTTACCTTTTGAAGGTATTATTTTCATTTTTATGAGGATTTGCTATCTTGCAACCTGTGTCCCACTTGCTCAGCTTACTTTCTGCATTTTTACTTATAAATGGGCTATTTGTACATATGTTTTTGCAGAAAGCTTTAATTTGGAAACACCCCACTGAATTACATTCTAGCACCCCATTTGCTGGAAGAAAACTTAGAATCAGAAATGAGGCATTTTAGCAAAGCTTGTATACCAAAAACCTACAAGTTGTAGAAGAGCCTTTTAGTCAGTCACGTGATTCTTTTTTTTTTTTTTTAAAGGAGGAGAGGAGAGGATGAGGGCAGGGCTCAGTGTCACGACCTTGAGACCATGACGTGAGCCGAAGTTAAGAGTTGGCTTCCTAAGGGAGGGAGCCACCCAGGTGTCCCAGTCATGTGCTTATTGGCTCTTATTATAGTTCTAATAGTCATATTTGTTTAGAAATACACTTTAAAAGGAGAGGGCTATAAGAGCAATCTAATGATAACTGAAGGAGATAATGCTCCTATAGTTCATTATAACACTTGAGGTTCATAATGATGACCCTTATTAACTAGTAAGTTAAAAAAAAGATTTGCTGCATCATAGAGTAAAGAACATTTTCAGTTATTTGGGCTTTCTACACCAGGCTTTCATCACAGCTGTAGCACTTACAGGCTATGTATGTTGTTCAGCCTCTCTGAGACTGGTTTCTCATTTTTGACTTCTTTGATCCCCACATCAGTCTTCTCCCTTCCCCTTGTGTTCACGTATATATTCTGTCCCAGGAATAATCTGATCATCTACTCTCCTTGACTGCTTATCTCCTTCACATCTTAACTCTGAAACTACTTCCCCCAGGAATTCATCCCTGACTCTAGATTAAATTATGTGCCCTGTTGTATACTCTTATAGCACTTATCGCCATTAGAATTTTGTGTTTAGGGGCGCCTGGGTGGCTCAGTCGTTACATGTCTGCCTTCGGCTCAGGTCATGATCCCAGGGTCCTGGGATCAAGCCCCACATCGGGCTCCCTGCTCGGCAGGAAGCCTGCTTCTCCCTCTCCCACTCCCTCTGCCTGTGTTCCCTCTCGCTGTGTCTCTCTCTGTCAAATAAATAAATAAAATATTTAAAAAAAAAAAAAGAATTTTGTGTTTATTATATGATTATTTAACAATTTCTTTCAACAAGTATTTACTGAGTGCTTAATAAGTCCCTGGGATTGTGAGCTTTATTAAGGCAGAATAATGACTGGGCCTGTGGGTTTTGTGTGTTTTACTTGGTCCTTGTGTCCCTAACACCTAACATAGTGCTTAGACATAGGGAGTGAGCAGTTGCTGAGTGAAAAAATACAAATGGAGATAATACTGTCTACCCTACTTACAAGGCTGTTGTGAGCCTTCAAAATGATTGTGTGTATGAAGTGCTTACTAGCTTGCTTGTGGCCTGGTTGGGACAGTATCCCTAATTTTTAATGAGAGCTAGTCAGTCTGCTGTGGCCCTTGAGAATGGTTCATGTTGAGACAAGTAGCCCTTAATTCATCTCTCCATTTACTGTCTCTGTGACCCCGCAGAGGTGCTTAATAGCCCTGATTTGCATTTTCTTTGTCTATAAATGGAAATAATAATAACTGCCTTATAGGGTTTTATAAGGATTGGCCTGTGACCATCACAGTGAAACAGCAGACAGTACTTAGTCAGTAGGTAGTGGGCATAGCATTGGTCCTATGTTAATGAATAAGAGAAATAGTTAAGGAATATATAGAAAGTATCAGAAAATTCACATATATGAAAACACTACATTCTCTGATAGATGGTAGCAGTAGATGTATTGCCATTAGCCCATAATCCTCAGAATATCCAATATTTCCCAATTATGTCTGTGATGGGTTGTATCGTGTTAGGTTCAGTCTTGTTTTTAAGAGGACTTTGAGGGCAGTGCGCCTGGGTGGCACAGTCAGTTAAGTGTCTGATGTCAGCTCAGGTCATGATCTTGGGGTCCTGGGATCAAGCCCCACATTGGGTTCCGTGTTCAGCAAGGAGTCTGCTTGTCGCTCTCCCTCTGCCTCCATCCTCCACCCCCATCATTTTCTCTCTCACTCTCTCTCAAATAAATAAAATCTTTAAAAAGTAAAAGGACTTTGGGAGTATGATTATATATTTCTAAATAGTTGAATTATATTAAGATTTAAGCCTTCTAAGGGTACCTGGGTGGCTCAGTTGGTTAAGCATTTGCCTTCATTTAAGGTCACAATCTCAGGGTCCTGGGATCAAGCCCCGCATTGGGCTCCCTGCTCACTGGGGGGCCTGCTTCTGCCTCTCCCTCTGCTGCTGCCCCTGCTTGCGTTCTCTTGCACTCTCTGTCAAATAAATAAAATCTTAAAAAAAAAAAAAAAAAGACTTAAGCCTTCTAAATTTTAAAATGTCTTAGAATGCCCTATCACTTGTATATGAAAGTGACAGTCAGCAAGTGACAATATTGGAAATCATCCTGGATTTTTGGACCACTGTGTATTCATGGATAATGTCTGTGGATTTAGAAGATTATTCTGAATAGTAGTTCACAGTTCTTTCTTCCCAGAATCCCAAGCATCCTTTGTGCACTGGATACTTTGCCAGCCTTTTCTGACAAAAGCATATTGCCATATAAGTGAAAAGGACGTTATTACAGGAATAACTTTTAATTTTCTCTAATTTACATATTTAAAAATTCATTTGGGCACATTTGATACTTCAGACTATTTACAGGGGCATGTTCCATGCTATTATGTTAAACCTTGCTTCTCATTTAAATTGTTTTACTTTCATCTTGGCCATCTGGCCCTGACTCCTGACTTCCATCAGAAGGAGTTTGTTTTGTTTGCATTCATACAAATGTTTGTGAAGGGGGGATGCCTAGCTGGCTCAGTTGGTGGCGGAAGTGACTCTTGATCCCAGGTTTGTGAGTTCAAGCCCCACATTGGATATAGAGAATACTTTTAAAAAAATGATAAAATCTAAAAAACAAAACGAAACAACAAATGTCTGTGGAGAAAGTTGCAGAACTTTCTAGTGATTGGTTGATATACCTTTATTACAGGCTCAGCAAAATAGTCCTTCCTCCACGGGATCTGGCAACACAGAGCATTCCGGCAGCTCCCAAAAACAGATCTCCATCCAGCACAGACAGACTCAGGTAGGTCAGTGATCAATATACAGAGGAAAACATGTGCTTAGGAATAAATGCTAACCATATAGAAAATCTATTGAGTCCTCTCTTTGTCTTTCTTTTATTTTTCTGACTTTACCTCTTTATTTGTGTGTATTATACTCAGAACTTGCATTTTGAGTATTAAAGTCTTTTGGAAGGTGCTTTAACTTTTTGAGGTGTTTCTTTACCATTCTAGTGTGTTGCAGAGAAATGCTTATACTGTAGCATGGTATTTAGGAAAGAGCACTTACTTTGGAGACCTATAGGCCTGGGTTTAAATTCTGGCTCTGCAACAAACACCGTCTTTTTGGGCCTCAGTTCTTGAACACAAATCGTCTGTAGAATGTGGTTGATTCTAGTTCTCTCAGACAATGTATACAAAATGCTTATTAGGACAATGCTTAAAATACACTTCAGTTAATGTTAATTCCCTACTTTATGAAAGTAGTTAATTGATTCCTTGTACCTGCTTATTTGACAAGACCTAGCTAGACTCCTTTAACATGTGGCACACCAACATAATTTCCTCCTTAAAGAGTTTCCAGAAACTCTTTTTAATTTAGGGAATGTTGTGAACATTCAAAGTTGGTATCTGAGAAGGACAGTGGATACATCGTCCATTCTGTAGTGTTGAGCTAGCCACATAGTACACTGTGTTTGCTTGAAGCCTCCTGGCAGTGTGTTGCCTTCAAGACAAGAGGCTTGGCATCTAGGACAATTTCTTAAATCTTAAGAGCTATACAACCTTCAGGAGTAGATTTTAATTTTATTTGAGCAGCTTTTGAACAGTTGAACAGACTTTTGATTCAGAAAACGTCATTTCTCCCCTTCTGATTGTTCTCTGTTTCCACTAGGTGGCGTGTTAGTTCTTTAGAGATTTGGATCCTCTCTCCTCTGAACTCCTTTTCTGTTCAAAGTTAGTTTCATTTCTAGAGTAGTATATTTCTGTATTACTCAATGCACAATCATTTGAGAATTCATATATTTGATACCAGAGTTAACATGTATTTGAAGTGCAGGTGTAGTAAAATACAAGGTTTAAAGAATGGGGTGAGGAAAGCAGATTTAATTTCTTTAGCCATATGATTCCAGGCTATCTGTGTTAGTAAGTGCTTTTTTTCCCCCAGAAAAGTAATGAGGAAAGTATGATGACATGTAATATTTTGAGACTAATCTTAATTTGTTTTCTCTTTTTATAGTCTGACCTCACAATAGAAAAAATATCTGCACTAGAAAACAGTAAGAATTCTGATTTAGAAAAGAAGGAGGGAAGAATAGATGATTTGTTAAGAGTAAGTATTAAAATGTGGTAAGAGATTTTATAACAAGCACTGATTGATACTATGTATATTCGGATTATGCACATATCATAATTACTATCACCAAATAAAGTTAATAAACATTTGGATATTTTCCTTTAATCTGAGGGAATCTGAGTAGGAAATAGGATCAAACCTGTATTCTAAGCTCTATCTTTATTTATTTATTTATTTATTTATTTATTTTTAAAGATTTTATTTATTATTTGACAGAGAGAGACACAGCGAGATAGGGAACACAAGCAGGGAGAGTGGGAGAGGGAGAAGCAGGCTTCCCGCCAAGCAGAGAGCCCGATGTGGGGCTCAGTCCCAGGACTCTGGGATCATGACCTGAGCCGAAGGCAGATGCTTAACGACTGAGCCAGCCAGGCGCCCTAAGCTCTATCTTTAAATTGGAAATCTTATGTTGTAGGATTTTAATATTTAAATATATACTAGAGAAATAGATATATGGAGTATTGTATTTCATCTGGAACTGTGGGAAACGACATAAAATACTGTTTTTCTATTCCAGAGAAGTTTTTGTAATATTCTTGAATTTTTAAAACTATTTTACAGGTACTTTTCAACCCTGCTTTTTTGCATTCTGTGTCTTTTATAAGTATTTGTGTAAAGGTTTTTGTGCTTACAAGAGAAACTTCAAAAATACCTAATCTGGAATTTAAAAGATACTTCTAGGAAATACACCATGATATTAAAATATATATATATTTTAAATATTTTATTTATTTATTTGACAGAGAGAGAGACAGTGAGAGAGGGAACACAAGCAGGGGGAGTGGGAAAGGGTGAAGCAGGCTTCCTGCTGAGCAGGGAGCCTGATGCAGGGACCCTGGGATCATGACCCAAGCCGAAGGCAGACACTTAACGACTAAGCCACCCAGGCACCCCTAAAAATATATTTTTAATATGCAATTTAGCATATTGACTGACCCATTCCTTATAAAAACTTTGTTTTTTATTTTAAAAGCAGTCTGTGCTCTTTATAATACATTTAGAGAACACTGAAAAATATGACACCCATATTAAACATAATTCCATAAAACATTTGGTACATTTCCTTTCAGTAATTTTGAGCCATTGGTAGTATGTGTCATTTATATATATATATATATATATGTTTATATATATTTATATATATATATATTTATATATATATATATATATATATATATAATGTGTTATAAATAAGTCTTAACTGATTTATAAATAAAACTGATTAACAAGTTTATCTTCTCCAGTGATTTAGAAAGGTGTAGGTTTGATCATCATTTGTACTAATACAGTTTTCCAGCTGGCTCCATGGGGCCCTGAAGGTTTTGTTGGAGGAACTTCCAGGGCTCCCATGACACAGCTGGGTGCAGATCTGTAGTCTTATTGGGTAAGACTGTTTGAAGAAAGTAATGTTTATTAATAAAGATAATAAAAGTCACTGTATTTGTGATTATCTCCCTCCAGAAAATTTTACCTCTGTTTCTGTAATTACCAAATATAGTAAAAAGTAATGTGTTTGACTCCCACTCTGTATAAAACCTGGAATTGAGCACATCTCTAAAACATAAGCCCGGTCTGAGTAACATCTGATGTTTTGAGAAGATTATTATTAAATTATCTTAATAGCTTATATAAGAATAATTCTTATATTACAAGCAGTTTTATGACCTAACTTACAATAATTAGTTACACATGTTAAACTCATTGGCTTTTTTTTTAAATCACAGTTTTTGTCTTCTTACTTTTAGTTGATTGGAATACATTTTAAGTAATTTTTCAAGAAGGATATATCAGTGTTAAGCTTTTTGTTTCATTGTAGATCTGAGAATTCTTTCTCATATCTTCCTGTATGAAAAGTATTCTTTTTTGTCATAACCTGTTAGCCTTCTCCTCTTGCCTCCGTATTCTAACACATATATATACATGTGCGTGCACATTTTACTTTTTTTTTTAGGATTTACTATTTCTAAGACTGTGATCAAAGGAACAAACACTGTAGTCTGTTTTCTGTGATGATTATAGGTACTCTCTCCCCTTATTTTTGTATTTCAAAAAATTTTGCCAGGGTACATCTCTACATAGGTCTCTAAGTTTTTATTCTGGAAATGTGTGGTTATGCTTAATTTTTGCCTCTTTCTGTCTTAAGTTGGCCTCTTCCTTTGTTTCTAGCTTGAATCCCTGATCTCTTCCCTTTATTTCTATCACTTCAAGTCTTAATATGATTGACCTTCTTTTCTGAATCTCATTAAACATTAATTTGTCTTCCTTATGTTTTCTATTTACTGTATCTTATGTCAATTTTTATTGTTATTTACATTTTTAGTTTACTTTCTTTTTTCCCCCTACTTAATTCACTTTCTTATTCTACCCTGTACATTCTTTATGGTTTTTGCCTCTGACTTCATAGACTCCATGTCTTTTTGTGTTTTATGGAATATGAGAAGCTGTATTCTAAAATGTTCTTTTGATTCGTTAGGGAAATCATTTTCATGGTTCTCAAGCTGATGTTCACTTTCCTTACTCAGAAATACTTTTACTTAGGTCTGTTCTTTTGGTTATTTCCTTTGTTCCATCTTTCAGTGAGGAGAGGCATGTTTAGACTCAGTACTTACCTTCCATCTTTCATTGTTAGCATCTGTGCTTGCTTGGGGTTGCTCTTATTCCTGTTTTTGTTCATAGGGGTGCTCCTTGAATTGCCAAGATTTTAATTAGGTAGATTGTGGGTTTAAAGAGCTCCCAGCCCAATTTCAGTACTGACAGGCTTTTGTCCAGAGAAGCTGTGCTGGACTAAAAAAGAATCATGGGCTCATCTTCTTTCTTCACCTGACTCTTAAGATTGTGAAGATGGATTATATGAAAAACTTGAATCCTGACTTAGTACTCTTTTTGAATTTTAAAAAGATGTCTGCTTTCATTTTCTAGGAAGCAGTAGGATCCCTTTACTCACCATTACCTACCTTCTACTCCCTTGTTTTCTGAAGGGTGTAGTCTTTGGCTGTAGAACAATACCAGAGGAATGGAAATGTCAAAAAGGAGGACCCTGAAGGCAGCTGCCATATTTTTTAAGTTGATTAGAATTTGTGTTTCTACAAAAAAAAAAAAAAAAAAAAAGAATTTGTGTTTCTGATCTGGAGGGGCAGGAAATGAGCGCTCCTTATGTCTCCTTTCAGGCAGGCATGGGTGGTTCGTTGGAGTTTTCCATTTTGGTGAAATGTTGGATAAGGCTGCATCAGGAGGCTATAGGCAGGTGCTGTTTTATCTGAATACAAAGTTGTTAGTGCTAGAAAACCACAAAAATTTAGAGTTCTTAAAATTTTATTGTATTTTGGTACACCTGGATGGCTCAGTCGGTTAAGCGTCTGCCTTCGGCTCAGGTCATGATCTCAGAGTCTTGGGATCAAGCCCCACATTGGACTCTCTGCTCAGTGGCCAACTCTCTGAGCTCAGAAGCTCAGAGGCCACTTCTCCATCTCACTTTCCCTCTGCTCTCCCTCTCTATATCAAATAAATAATATATTAAAAATTTTTTTTATTGTATTTTACTATTTAAGAGAGAGTGTGTGTGTGTGCACGCAAACAGGGGTTGGGTGAGGGGAAGAGGGAGGGGGAGAAAGAGAATCTTAAGCAGGCTCCATGCCCAGTGTGGAGCCTGACACGGGACTTGATCTCAAGACTCTGAGATCATGACCTGAGCTGAAATCAGGAGTCAGCCCTCAACTGTCTAAGCCACCCAGATGCCCCTTAAAATTTAATTTAATTTTTTTTTTTTTAAAGTAAGCTCTACACCCAACGTGGGGCTTGAATTCACGGCCCCAAGATCAAGAGTTGTCACATGCTTTATAGACTGAGCCAGCCAGGCACCCCTAGAGTTCTTTAAAGTTTAAATAAGCTGCCAGAGATTGATTCCATACATTTGATTATAGATTTTAAAGGAATCCTCGCCTTCCAAAAGGAGATGGAATTTTATGTAAACATTACATAGTCTTTGTCTTACAGATTCTTTTTTTTTTTTTTTTTCCAAGTGATCTCTACACCCAACATGGGGCTTGAACTCACAACCCTGAGATCAGGCAGCACAGGTTCTACCAACTGAGCCAACCAGGCACCTTATAGATTCTTTATTATGAATTAGTCACATTTACCCAAATGTACTTACACTTTGCCTTTGGTAGAGTGGTCCATAGAACTCTACACAAAGAAGTGATAAAAATTATACATATGAGTAGAAATTGGAGATGGAAGCTGTTATACACTGGTCATTTTAAAAATGAAGCTGTAAAGTCTCAAAAATTGTGTGTGCTGTAGTAGCTTCCATTTGTGCTTTTTACTGTTTCAGAAACACATCATTTGATTGCAAAAGACCAGATCATTTTTTCTCAATTCAAGCACATTATTATAAAGTAGCATTTATTTGTTGAAAGAGTAGAAGTCTTTTGTTAATACAAGAATAAGTTTAAAAAAATTGCAAGTCAAAATTGAACTTGGGTTAGTGGTTCTTCCTTTCTCTGTTATTGTAGGAGGTTTGACTTTTTCAGACTATTTAGCCCATCATTCTGACCACAGCTAAATTAACTGTATATTTACATTCTGGCATTCTTGAGAACCAGGGCCTCGTATTCATCTTGTTTGTTAATTCTGTCTTATGCGGGCATGGGTGTGCCTGGCTTCTCTGGTAAGAAATATTTATGTAAGTTCATGTCCCTTTTTCTTTGGAAACAAGAATAGAAAAACAAAGAATAATTGAACATAAGAACATTATGTGGTTTTTTTAAAAATTCTATAATTTTTTTGTGTTTAATTATCCTTTGTAAATATTCTGTGAGTGCTGTAAAGTGTTTAATCACCTTTTGAATGTATTTTAAACATCTCAGTTGTAGCTTTTTATATTTTGCAACAGTTTAAGTATATATGATGTACTAGATTTACCTATAACTGCCTTTTGAGAGGAGTAAAACATGATCAGTAGAAAAAGTAGTAACAATTCATCTTACTTAAATAGATAAATTTAGGAAGAGAGACTAAAGGAATGAAGTATTTGTTTTTTAAATCTAGTTACTCTTAGCTCTTCGAACTTTAATTTTGCTTTTGATTGAGCAATAAGAAATTATGTTTGGACTCCTTCAGAACTGCTTTTGTATTAATCTGTCTTCCTTGGAGCTAATTTAAAAAATATTTCCCTTTGAAGGCCAACTGTGATTTGAGGCGGCAGATTGACGAACAGCAAAAGATGCTAGAGAAGTACAAAGAACGATTAAATCGATGTGTGACAATGAGCAAGAAACTCCTTATAGAAAAGGTGAGTGTTGTGGTGGCCTGAACCCTGCATCCCTGGATGCTCAGGGTGTGGCACTGCTGTAGCTCCTTACTCCTTACCTGAGGTGAAAATACTTTAAAGTATGGCTTTTTAGGAGAAGACTTCATATAATTTGACAGAATTCTTTCTTATACGTGGACATTGGCGCAAGCATGCAGAGTGATAATTGAGGGGATTGTTTTTGGTCGTGCCTTGCTTGGAGTGTGATGATTGGACAGGGACAGCTTGGCTTAGTTGAATTTATTTGCAGTGTCACTCTTCTACATTCTTACATTCATCCTGTCATTTGGAGTGCATATCCCATTACTATTGCAAACATTTAGCAGTAGTTACATTTCTGTTTTAGAGATGGTATTTGGAGTAATTTACGTATATAATAATGCGATATTTAAGTGCTTTTTGTGCTTTAAAAAATTAAGTTGACATATACTTGCGTGTGACTAATTAGCTGTTTCCTTTATTATAGTTATTGATTAGTTGTGACTTTAGTAGTTATTAGTAACTTTCTTGAAAGTTTTTTCTATTCTATCTCTAGTATAAATTTATTTTCTATTGAAAGATAGCAGTACTGCTAATGAAATAAATTATTACAAGCTAAAGGTTTCCGACAGATTGGTGATTACTTTTGCTGAAATCTTGAGAACGGTGTTAAAAAGGCAGGGAACGCTGATAAAAGGGAAGTAGGTTATTTTATTGATGTCAGAGATACTGAGGAGAACGTTGATTCAGCTTTTAATTCATTAATTTTATAGAAAGGAAACCACTTTTCACTACTAATACAGAGAATTTACTCAGAGTTTTAGGGTACTTCCTGAAGACCATGTAGAGTGAGCCAGTTGTACTAGACTTCGATCACTATAGTGCAGAAAGTACTATATCTATATGCAGAAAGTACTATAACACCATGCTATATCTGAGTTCTCATCAGAGAATAAAGTTCTTTTCTATTTGTGCTTTCTCTAAGTCAAAACAAGAGAAGATGGCGTGTAGAGATAAGAGCATGCAAGATCGCTTGAGATTGGGCCACTTTACCACTGTTCGACATGGGGCCTCTTTTACTGAACAATGGACAGATGGTTATGCTTTCCAGAACCTTATCAAGTAAGTGAACTGCAGTGATTAAATTGAAGCTGAAAAGTTGCTTTAAGTTTTCTGTAATTGTAGTCATTAAAAAGAATAGTTGTGAGGGCACCTGGGTGGCTCAGTCAGTTAACCATCTGCCTTTGGCTCAGGTCATGGTCCTAGGGTCCTGGGATCGAGCCCCACGTCGGGCTCTCTATTCAGTGGGGAGTCTGCTTCTCCCTGTCACTCTCCCTCTGTGCTTTCCCTCTCAAATAAATAGATAAATCTTTAAAAAAAAAAATTCTAGTTGTGGTAGTCCTTTTTTCATTCAGCTTTAGTCCCTACATGTGTAAAGAAATGTAGGGAATGAGGTGAAGTCCTGGAAAAAAATGACACAAGTCATTAGAGAAATAGTAAATGAGTTCTACATTAAAGTTTAAAAGAATTAGAATTGGGGGCACCTGGGTGGCTTAGGGTGCAATGTCTGCCTTTGGCTCAGGTCATGATACTAGAGTCCCAGGCTTGAGCCCTGCATCAGGCTCCCTCCTCGGGGGAGTCTGCTTCTCTCCCCGCCCCCCCCCCCCAAAGTAATAAATAAAACCTTAAAAAAAAAAAAAAAGAATCACTGAAGTTAAGGAAGAAAAATCTAGAACTTGACTTACCTTTTAATTATGTAATGGATTTTCACAAGGAGTCAGGAAGCATATTGATTCTGGGCCCATAGAAAAATGAAATGGGCGAGGACCTAAGGAAGAACGTCCAGAGTTAGGTATAAAACAAAATAAAACCCTAGAAGAACCTTACAGGATATGCCCCTGAGGCCTTTAAGGAGACCGTTTCCTGTCATTTGAGAGTGGCTCCCTTAAAGGCAGGGGCTAAGCCAGTGATCCGGCTGGGGGCCAACCACATTTTGCGTCTGTCAGCAATTTGGAATCTTAGGCACTCTTTCACTTTATCATAACTTTGGTTTGAAACATTCAAGTATTTACTTCAAGGAGGGAATCGACATTTAAAATCCTAAAATTCCAACTATGTAAATAGCTAATACTAGCTCTGGACTTAGAAAAATATATATCTTTAGGTTATAGTATCTTTTGGTATATATTATTTATTTACCTTTATTTGTTATATTATTTTCATCTGAGATTGGGGGGAAGGGCATTGTGTTTTTAATCGTGGACTCTCAAACTTTTGATTTGTAGGTCACCGTGAGTTAGAGGGTTCCATAGACTGCTTTTTCTTTTTTCCTTCTTGAAGTAACTTACTGAGCAGTGATTGGAGAGTGTGGGACTCCTTTAATAGTAATGAAACGTAAAGAAATAACAAATTTATATCTGAAATAAAGTACAGATGTTGATCTTATTAATAATACTAACCTCTGGATTGCACATTAGCAGTCACTCTTTTATATGTGCTACATAACCCTCCATTTGGCTTAGGTATGTCTTTGCCTCACACGTGTACCTTGAGTATGCGTAATTTGGGTGTGGTAAGAGGCTGGCCAATGAGTCAGAAATAAAAGTACCCAGGAAGAAAAACAAAGCCTTTCAAGTTAGGCCAGGTGCCCGAGGCTCAGAAGGAGGCTCAGAACGACATCCGACATCCGCTCCAACTGCTAAGCGTAGGTGGCTGGTGAGAGCAGAAAGGCACCAGGGCGGTGGAAATGGCTGCTACACTGAGGCATGACACCCTGACTAAGACATGCAAATTGGCCCGAAAGTGGCACACCATCCAGTTTCATTAGAATGGGACCCGAAGATACATTCCCAGTACTGGCCAAAGCCACCTGGTGCTCAGACTGAATCCCAGATGTGATGGTGACTCCTGCCAGTTTTTGACAGTGGTTACTCTTTAGATGGCTGTCTCTAAAATGTCGAAAGACTTTGACTGAAAATGATAGTGTGTTTGTATAGAGATATAAAATGTAATTCCTTTTTTTTTTAGAAGTGCTCACAGTTTTAGCTGATAGCAGTATTTTAGCTTTATACTCTGTAAGCAAGCCCCCGAGCCCCAGAAGGTTCTGGAAATCTTACACAGAGTACAAAATGGTGACTTTGCTGTAGAGCCGTCAGAGCATTTGGGACTGTCTAAATGAGATCCTTAACCTAGGGACTGTTCCTCCAAGGTGGATAGCATTTTTTCATGGTTTTAGGTCCTATAAATTACAGAATACCCATCACTTTTCTTGGGAAACTATTTCTGGCTAGTGTCTACTAATTACAGGTATTTTATTTTCTTGAGTTTCACCTTAATAAATTAATTCCCTTTCAGTTTTAATGCAGAAGTCTAAATTCTTCAGCTGTAAAGGCTATATTTGATATCCTCGTAAATGATTATTCTCTGTGTATAAGAAACTCCATGATATATGGTTTGGTTAAAATGACGTCTAAAAATATGTGCATTTGTTTTTTAATACCTCTCTTACTGGTTACGTATAGTATGGTTGGAGTCTGGATTACAGTTTTACTGTTGAAAGTGCCTGTATTCATTTCCTAAGGCTACTGTAACAAAATACCATAAATTAGGTGGTTTGAAACAACATAAATTTATTCTCTCACAGTTCAGCCCAGAAATCCAAACCCGAGGTGTTGACAGACCATACTTCCTCTAAAGCCTCTAGGGAGGATCATTCTTTTGCATTCTGTGGCTTGGGGCAGCATAGCTTCAATCTCTGCCTACATCTTCACATGGCGTTCCCCCTGTGTGTCTCCGTGTCTTCTCTCCCTTTGTAAGGACACCGGTCATATTGAATTAAGAGCTGACCCCACTCCAGTATGACCTCATTTTAACTAACAACATCTTCGATGACCATGTCTCCAAAGGTTATAATCTGAAGTCCTGGGGGTTAGAACTTTAACCTATCTTTTTAGGTGACCTACTTCAGCCTGCAATGGTGCCGAAGGCTGATTGTCTTGTTTTCTTTTAGAGGTAATGGCTTTTTAAATAGGGTTAGATTTGAGTGAGATGGATTTATCAGATCATCAATACCTCTATAAAAGATAGTGGAAGTACTCTTTCTATGGGTGATGAATGGTAGTCATTCTCTAAAATTGATGCAATGCAAGGAATATTTAAGGATTAACGCTAAAAGGCACTGTCATATGTGTTGGAGGTATAAGGCTTGATAAGACATGGTTCTTTTCTAAGAGAAGTTACAGTTTACTGACATAATTCCCGACTTCATTCCCAAAATAAACCTAAATGAAGTATCACTTATGGGACTATCTTTAGATGATTTTTATTTGCAAGTATAAGTAGCTAAATCATTTCAAGAATATCAAGAATTAATGTAGGAATCATTTTTATCTGTAATCGTGATCTCTGTTGCATCCATTTTCATGTTCAAGCAAGTGCTCTAGTTTTCAGAATATGCGGCTTAAGATTTCCCCAAGTTTTAGCATCATCGTACCCTGTCTTTATGCTTTATATATATGATGGCTTTGGGGCTCCTTTCTTGGTGAGTCTCTGGAGATCAAATTTTTGGATTCTTACTAGAAAATATAGTAAATTAGTTTTATTTTATGTTTAATAAAGACGATTGCTAAAAATCTAAATCTTCCAAAGCAACTGGTCTTCAAAGACAAAACACTGTGGCACCCCACTAGCCCACTGTAGTTTATACTTTAAACTATGTATTGTATTGTTATTTCCAGAGAGTTCGCTGTGCCTTGCACTCATGTCTGTGAAAAGATAGAAAAGGAGCTAAAAATACCAGGTTTTTGATTGGGAATTTCCTCTTGAGAGATTGTTCTGAGACATTGTTTTCCTTGAAGACATTCACAGAGTCAGAAGGAGGATTATGATTTTACGTGAGGATTCTAGTCTCAATCCAGAATTCTTTCAAGCCATATATGTGTA
This sequence comes from Potos flavus, assembly GCA_028534135.1. Lineage (NCBI taxonomy): Eukaryota > Metazoa > Chordata > Mammalia > Carnivora > Procyonidae > Potos > Potos flavus. The sequence continues at coordinate 13,814,998 of CM052891.1, read as the reverse complement.
TTTTGGTGGGGAGGCATATCTTTAATGATAGTTAAAGGTTTTTTTCAGACTAACAGAAAACTCTTTATGATTTCCATTCTGCTGTTAAATTGATATTAATGACCAGCTCATTCTGATCCCAATGTGATTGTATTATCAGATTAATGGTTTTTTAATTTACAGTGCTTTGATTAGGTTAATCTTGCTTACAGTTGTCCTTATAGATATGGGAGCATAAACTGGGCATCTACCCTGGAATATAGTCTTGTTTTTCTGGTTGCCATTCTTCCAAGAAAAATACACGGAGTGTAGGGAAGGTCAAGAGACTGACTACTACAGTGTTCAGGGAAGACAAATCCATTGGCTTATTATTGAATAGGTTTCATTTGAAAATAAGTTAAAAAGTTAGATTCCATTGTTCTGCAGAAATGAAGGTGGGATCAAGAAAAGGAGGTGGGAGAAACATTGTAAAGAGAGAAGGAGAAGGGAGCTGCATTTGATTCTCAACTAGGATAGGCAATTTAAAGATTTTAGTCTTTGGGGGCGCCTGGGTGGCTCAGTGGGTTAAAGCCTCTGCCTTCAGCTCAGGTCATGATCTCAGGGTCCTGGGATCGAGCCCCGCATCGGGCTCTCTGCTCAGCAGGGAGCCTGCTTCCCCCTCTCCTTCTGCCTGCCTCTCTGCCTACTTGTGATCTCTTTCTCTCTGTCAAATAAATAAAATAAAATATTTAAAAAAAATAAAGATTTTAGTCTTTTAAATGGTTAATCTGAAATCTTGGTATATTTTTAATAAGCCAGGTCTCCAAACCTTAATATCTATTAGGCATACACAAAAGAAAGTGGTTTTCTTATATTGGTATTTTTACTGAGTCCTACTTTTCAAATGGATTTATCACAGAAAATTCAGACTTACTTGGAAATCCTCTAATGGTGATAGTGTTAGATATCTGAAGAATCTTTATGTTTTTTATGAATTCATTTTATGTCCCATTCCCTAAGAAGTTTTTACAAGTTGCAAGGCCTCGTTGTGCTTTCTCTGAATGTACTTGTTTTTGAAAAACTTAGTTTAGGGGTACCTGGGTGGCTCATTCGGTTAAGGGTCCTGGGATGGGGTCCCACATCAGGCTCCTTGCTCAGTGGGAAGCCTACTTCTCCGTCTCCCTCTGCAGCTCCCCCTGCTTGTACTCTTGCTCTCTCTCTTTCTCTCTCTCCCTGACAAATAAATAAATCAAATCTTTAAAAAAAAAAAAATTCTACCTTGAGTCAGAAAATAAGGTCACAATGGAAATTGGATATTGTTCCTACCTGCTTTCCTGGTCTGAGAATAATCATGATTACTGTCTTAAAGCACGGACTCATACCAAAAAAAAATCTTTCTTTCATCAGTTATTTGACTTTTCCAACCTGAAGTTAAAATCAAATCTCTACTTGATTTAAAGGGGCTTTTTTTTTCCTGAAGTCTATCAAATCTATAGGTACCAAGATACTTGTGTTTATTCTGCACCCATGTTAGAATTTTTTTACCTTCTTCTGTGCAACATCTTTTATATCTCCAGGCAGCAGGAAAGGATAAATTCACAGAGAGAAGAGATAGAAAGACAACGGAAAATGTTAGCAAAGCGGAAACCTCCTGCCATGGGACAGGCCCCTCCAGCAACCAATGAGCAAAAACAGAGGAAAAGCAAGACCAACGGAGCCGAAAATGAAACGTATGTTCTTTATTCACGTGAACTGTGAGATACCACACTCTCCCCCAAAATACTGATGTCCTGTTGAGTGCTACTGGACAAAATGAAAAATTATGGGGATTTCTAGAGCATTAGCTTTCTTTTTAGTTACATTAATGGATTTACTCACAACTTATATATGAAAACCATGTAATATTAATTCATTTTCTTAGTCCTGATCTTATTTAGGTATTTTCAATTGAGCAGGGGAAATAATGTCACTTAACTTGTCGTCTTTGGCCACCCTTGTAACAACTGTGATGTCATCGTGGTAGTCAAATGATATAGTTGCTTATGTGTGGTTCTGGGTTATGGTACATTGATTGGGACTATCTTTTGGGGATTACCTGTATTATTACTTATTAAGTAAACATTACATATTTAAAATATATCTTTTGCCTTTGTTTTCATATCAATTCTCAAAAACATATTAACCCATAATCCACCTCAAGTATAATACTATTTGTACTACACCATTGTTAAAAGCCCATGACATCCAATTCTAGTGAGAAAGATGACTGAATGGCAGTACTCACTTCATACATACCCGATGTGTTGGGGAGCCTTTTCCTTGACATTCACTTAATAAATCTGTGTTAAGTGCTTATTATACAGTTGGCCCAGTTCTGGAGACTGGGGATACAGAGCTAAAGGGTACAGCCCCAGCCTTAGGAGCTCACGGTTTATTTAGGAGAAATGAACAGATGAATAAACTAGTAATTACATTGAGTATAGTGATAAAAAATACAGTGAATAAGCTTGGGAAACATCTTCATTCTTTTAAATAAATATTTTAAAACTAGATTCTAAATTTAAAATACTTCCTTTCAGAAAGTCCAAGTAGGAGCCCAGATTTGAAAGTTTCTGGGCAAATGTTGTACACATTAATCTGATCATTGTCTTCTTTTGCTTGCCACTCCTATATTTATTTTGTGAAGGGACTCTCCCTCCAGTATTACTTGAAAATTATCAAATGCTAGTGCATAAGACCATTGGCTTTAGGAGTAATAGAAGACTAATAGACTAATAGAAGAGTAACAGACTCTTTCCTAACCATAGAACAATAATTAGAATTCAGTCCAGGCCAGTAGTGTGTCAGTAAGCAGTTGCCATCTGGAGTGCTGTGTCAAATCCAAGCTGGAAGGCTTTCAGTCCAGTTTTTAATTAGAGTATCTGTGACTTGGCTCATTCCTTTGGCCAGAAGCCAGAAACATTCCTCTGGAGCCTTAGAGTGAATCACATTATCATTCCTGGTATTGAACCTATTTCAGGTGGGGAGAGTCCCTAGCTATGATTTTTCATTGCTCCCTTTTTTATTGGTGTGATATGAATTAATGGATGTAAGTATGTGTGCCACTGTGAAGAGACAGGTGTAACAATCCTGGTGGATATATTTCTTCTTGTTACTCTTTTTGTTTTATTTTAGTCAGACCTCAAAGACTATTTTGTAGCCCTACCTGGTTGATAGGATAGCTGTTTCTTCTTTCTCCTCCTACTTAGAATATATCTAAATAGTGACATCTGAAACTTTGAAGTATATGTGTGTATTTCTAGAGCATGAAGAGTAAAGTTGAAGGAGTAAGCTATCACTCCTTAAATGCTCACTCTTAAGATGTAAGGGTGCAATTGGGGTAGGTGGAACACAGAATAAGTGCTCACCCATCAGGTCAGCTCTTCAGAAATTGTGTTTAAGTACCTTTTTATAATTTATGGATTATTTCACATTCTCATTTAATTGGCATAGCAGCTTGGATGGTTATCTAAGATGGTTATCTTAGATGGTTATTCCCTTAGATGGGGATCATTGCTTGCTGCATTTTTAAGAACTAAGACTTAAGTTAAAGTTGATTGTCCAAGGTCACATGGCCAGTGGCCTGAGTGGCACTTTGAACCTAGGCCTCAGACTCCACAAATCCTCTCTTCCACTATGTCATTCTTCTCCGTGTTATTACAGTAGCAAAGTCTAAGAGTTATCAGAAATAATCAAATCCATTGGCTATTATTTTCCCTTCAAAAAAAAAAACCTGGGCATATAATTTTTGGCTACCTCTCCCAATGGATTTTCATCTGAGATCGTATGGACAAAACTCATTTCATAAATAACATAAAAAATATAGCTCATTTATTTTTCTCATTTTTTACAAATTAATCTTCTGACTTTGCAGTCCTATCTTCATGTCATACCTGATAAATCACAGAAGTTTTCTCTTGTCAAAGGATTGTAAGATAATGTATCTTTTAGTTATTTTAACAGAGAGACTGAATATACCGTACAACATGCTTTTGTATTTCTCTTTTAATAGGCACACTATGATTTTAAATAATTTACTGGGATTTCTGCCATTATCTTCCAGGTTAACATTAGCAGAATACCATGAACAAGAAGAAATCTTCAAACTCAGATTAGGTCATCTTAAAAAGGTAAGTGTAATGAGAAAAATATATCTGGAGAAAGTAGTTTACATGTGGTACTGGAGCAGATGGCATGGTTTGACACCTGCAGAAATCTTGAGTAGTTATGCTCACTGTCACATCTTGTATTAAGATTTTATTTATTTGTTTTAGAGAGAGAGAGAGAGAATCTCAAGCAGACTCCCTGCTGAGCATAGAACCTGACTAGGGGCTCGGTCTCAGTATTCTGACACCATGACCTGAGCCGAAATCAAGAGACAGAGGCTCAACTGGCTAAGCCACCCGTGCATCCCACCCCTCTTGTATTTCTGATGTTGGAATGTCTTTCAGTTTTTGAATCAACCCCAGCCCCCTGATGGGAGCACTTTTCAACCAATGATGTACCAATAGATAATAATGTATATGTCATAAAACTTCATAAGTAGTTCTCCTTATAGTAAAAATTAAATATATAATACAAGCAGGTGGTTCAGATTTGATATGAAAACTCAGGATATTTTATTTTATTTTTAAAACATTTTATTTATTTGAGAGAGAGAGTTCACATGCGCACGCATGAGAGAGAGAGAGAGCGAGCACATGTGCACAAGTGGGGGGGAGGGAGAGAGGGATGGGGAGAAACAGGGTCCCCACTGAGCCGGGAGCCTTATGCGGGACTCGATCCCAGGACCCTGGGATCGTGACCTGAGCCAAAGGCAGACGCTTAACCAACTGAGCCACCCAGGTGCCCGAAAACTCCTAGGATATTTTAAATCACACAGTAGCTCTTACCTTTTGCCTAAACTGGCTAAGAAGAGAAGGTCTTGTACAGGCTATATTGTAACACAAAGGCACCCACATAAAAATTGTTATTGACAATGTTCACAGAGGCATCTTGGATGTAGATTGGTCATCACCTGAGTTTAACAGCCCATACATTTTTGGTAGATGCTACTTACAGTGATGATGATCAATAAGCATTTAATAAACTGCTGTTGGTGTGCGTTTGTTTTTCCCACTGGGTTCTCAGATATTGTTAAATCAGTGGAACTTAAGGCACCAAGCATGATCCATGCTTGATCATGGATCTGCATTGATCATGCAGAGCAGAACCAGATAGAGAATCTGATTTTTATTAAAAAAAAAGAAAAAAGTGCCTATATGTAAATACAGAGAACATTTCTGGAAATTTACACAAGACACTTAACAGCAGTTACATCCGAGGAGTGGGCATGATGAAGAGGAGGGATCAGGGGAGCAGAAGGCTTTTTTTCTTACTCGTACTCCTTTGTATGCTTTGAATTTTATTTATTATTTGCTGTGGGCTTGTTTTTTATGATTAATTTTCTAGTTCTTAAAAAATCTTTTTCAGGGGCGCCTGGAAAAGGCGGGGTTCAATGGGGTTTGTTGGGGTAAAGCCTCTGCCTTCGGCTCAGGTGGAGTAAAGCCTCTGCCTTTGGCTCAGGTCATGATCTCAGGGTCGTGGGATTGAGCCCCGCATCGGGCTCTCTGCTCAGCGGGGAGCCTGCTTCCCCCTCTTCTTCTGCCTGCCTCTCTGCCTACTTGTGATCTCTTTTCCTCTGTCAAAAAAAAAAAAATCTTAAAAAAAAAATCTTTTTCAATTTGAAAGAAACATTTTCCTTTCGTTTTTCAAAAGAGAAATGTCTGCTGTTTTTGAAATGAGATTTTGAAAAGGTAGTGTCCTGTGTTCTGAGCTATTTCTCTCCTTTTCACTTTAGGAAGAAGCAGAGATCCAGGCGGAGCTGGAAAGGCTAGAAAGGGTTAGAAATCTACATATCAGGGAACTAAAAAGGATACATAATGAAGATAATTCACAGTAAGCAACTTTGGGGGTATGTTGGGTTGGAGACTGTGGAACACTTTCTGACATGAATGGTCAAGAATGATGTTTCTGCTTACCATCAATTGGGTAAATGATTCCACGGTGTATTTAGCTCTGTTGCAAGGTATATAATACAGGTTTGTGAACACAACTATGATTTGCTTTAGTTTAAATATATGTAAATAGATTTATATGTTAATATCTATACATATGTTACAGCACTTTTACACAAGTAGAGGTCACTAAAACAATACAGCTTTGCAGTTGTAAGTGGTTGGGATACACTATATATTCAGATTCTTGCAGAGTTTTGCTAAATGGAAGGATGGGTGACAGTGTGGTGTTGTGGAATGATACCAGGTTGAGATGGCACTGATTTTGGAATGACCTGTAAGGGCCATTTGGGTGTTGGGATTTTAAACAAGACTGTCTTAAGTCCAGCGCATTAATTGTAGATGGATGCCCACCTTTGTTTATAAGTCATTTAAAGGATTGCAGCTGAAAAGTAGGTTAAAGTGGGAAGTAGCTTCGGTCCATAATCTGTTCCTTCCCATGTTTTCCTGACTCTGAGACATGATTTTTTGGACGTAGCTGTAGCTTGTGTATTTTTGTTTGGCCAGTGTGAGCCATGGACTTTTCTTTCTGTAAAGTGGCAGGCAGCAGCAGTTCCCAGGCTGAGCTCTCTGTGTGTCAGGCACAGTGCCACGCGCCCTGATGCTGTCAGCTCGTCTTCGCGGTAGCACGGTGAACGTCAGTCAGCCTGACCGGGGACCTGTAACTGTGTGACTTAAACAGCTCCAGAGCTGACCGCCACGTGGTCGTGTTGCCTCTCTCTGCAGGCATGTCAGCGTCTCAAAATGAAAATAATTTCAGGATTAATAGTGGGGCTGTTTAAGATCCAGAATTAGGTAGAAATATTTGTGAAGTTATTTTTGCCAACATCTCTCCTTTCTTTGTCTTATTGTTAGAAAACAACACAAGGTGGAATCCTCTGGGGGGAAAATAGTTATATCATGAAACTGTCTTTAAGAGAGAACATGAGTGCACATAGGACATGTGACTTCCTTAATAATCAAATCCATTTTTAAGGCCATGTGAAATATCTTGGAACTTTTTTGTATTAGTTTCGGAATGGTGGGAACATGTGGCTCTTGAGTACTTTGAAGGAAGTGAGTAGCACAGTTTGAAAATCCCTGACCTGGTGCAGTCCGTACCCCCCTTACCTTATAGCAAGTGGGTAGTGCTGGTAGTTGCACAGCTACCTTTCAGAAAGGGAGGAAGGTCAGCAAAGGTCACAGGTCCAGTTGTGGCTACGCTGAGGCTAGCAGCTCTGCCTTATGGCTCTACAGCCAGTGCTGTTCATTGTCATTAGGCGGTCTCCTTGAACTGTATAGCTTACTTCTGTTCACAACTCACTGTATCAGTGTTGTTACCAAACTATCAGCAGCGGCTATAATCATGTGTATAGCGGGTGAGATATTCTGGGAATTTCGCCAGTATGGAAGGTTGTGGAGTCCTTAATCTCAGGATGTTCTGTATTCTCTGTTCCCACAGATTTAAAGATCATCCAACGCTAAATGACAGATATTTGTTGTTACATCTTTTGGGTAGAGGAGGTTTCAGTGAAGTTTACAAGGTAAGTGTAAGAAACTGGGTACAAAGTCTAAGGATTGAATTCTTGGTTATTACCAACTTGGAGAACATTAAGAATAGTGATAATTATGGGTTGATATCTATTTGTTGAAACTCAGAAACTTACAAAACTTGTATCTTGAGAAGAACTGCTTCCAGTAAACTTAAGTAACTGAGGCAGGATACAGTAGTTTGCCTTATTTTCAAGTTTGAAAAATAAAAAAAACAGGAAGGAAAAACACTTCTTACTGGGTAGTGAAATTGTGGTGATTTTTATTCTGGTTCTATACTTCTGCCTCACTTATATTTGTTAGAAATAAGTATGTGTTACTTTTATTCTTACAATTTTTTTTGGTAACAAAATAGATGTGTTAAAGTTAATTCTTATTTGAAAACCTGCTTTTGTTTTTTAAAATGTTCTCATCTTCTACGTCCGAGTGTATAGTGGCTCTGGCGCTCCGAAGGAGCATCCTGGCTTTGGCCGGGCCAGTGCAGTTCAGACCGCTGTGCCTCCAGTTGCTTTGTACTAAGTGAGAAATTCAGCTGATTTTCAGGATAGCTCAGATCCAATAACATGTTCACCAGTCACCACCTCCTTAAGTTTCTAGGTGTTTCTGGCACCAGACTTTCATGTGCAGAATCTGTGCGAAGTCCCTCTTCATGAGGTTTGGCCTTCAGTGTTGGGCTTTATGTTATGCCCTATGAATTTATATATGGGAAATCTTTTGGACAAAATAATTATTTTTCATTTCAGATAAAAACAGTAAAAACTTAGTTCTATCCTCCACCTTTTTTTTTTTTTTAATATTGTATTTATTTATTTGAGAGAGAGAGAGAGTACAAGCAGGGGCAGAGACAGAGGGAGAAGCAGACTCCCCGCTGAGTAGGGAGCCCGACGCAGGGCTCGATCCCATGCCCCCAGGATCATGACCTGAGCCGAAGGCAGATGCTTAACTCACTGAGCCACCCAGGCGCCCCTACCCCCACCTTTTATTGTTATAAAAAATAACTATATTTTCCAAAACCGTTAGTGCCTCCGTATGTGTGTGCTTGTGTGTGTGTGTGTTTTAATCGAAGTCTAGTTGACACATGATGTTATATTAGTTTCAGGTGTACAACATAATGATTTGACTGTTTTCCTTTTAATGTTAATTTTTTACTGTGGTGATACATACATAAAATTTGCCATTTTAGCCATTTTAAGTATACAGTTCAGTCGCATTAAGTATATTCATAATGTGCAGCTACCACCACTATCCACTTCCAGAACTAGAATATTATTCTTAATATACTATTAGGCTTGATTTTCTAGTATATCCTATTTTGTTATCTATATTTTAAGTGGGACTGGCCCATAGTTGTCTTTTGTGTGTAAGCACATTGTCTAGCTTCTGTGTCCTAGTTATCCAGAATAAGTTGTGCCTATGTATATATACCCCCCCGCCCCGCCCATGCCCTGGAATGCATAACATAGGAATTGTTGGCTCCTTGAAAGTTAGAGCAGACTCAGAATCCCATGGGTGGATGTCATTGTACAGGAAACCTTTTTGACCACCTTTTTAGTTCCTTCTACAAATATTGATTTATTCCTATTTTCTCCCCCTTCTTAAATCTCTTTTGATAATTTAATTTCTCTGGAATATCTTCTATTTCATCTTGATTTAAAAATATCATCCATATCTTAGTTATTTCTCTTTCTTTTTTTATGAAACGTTTATTTTTGTATCCCCACTGAGAGGTCAGAGAGGTTAGTCAGTGTTTCTTTTTTCTGTCTAAGAATCAACTTTTTATTTTGTTGATCAAGTCTACTGTTTAATTTGGGTTTTTCTTTTCATTAACTTTTTTTTTTTTAAGATTATTTATTTACTTGACAGAGAGAGAGAGAGATCACAAGTAGGCAGAGAGGCAGGCAGAGAGAGAGGGGGAAGCAGACTCCCCGCCGAGCAGAGAGCCCAGTGCGGGGCTCGATCCCAGGACCCTGAGATCATGACCTGAGCCGAAGGCAGAGGCCTAACCCACTGAGCCACCCAGGCACCCCTTTCTTTTCATTAACTTTTGCTTTTAGTCTTTCCTTCCTTTTACTTTCTTTGTTTTTGTTTTCATTCTTGAATCATACATTTAGTTTATTTTGTATTTTTGATAATTTTTTTCAATTGTATAAAAAACAAAATTCGCCATCATTAAACTTTTTTTAAAAAGATTTTTATTTATTTGACAGAGAGAGATCACAGTAGGCAGAGAGGCAGGCGGGGGGTGGGGGGGGGAGCAGGCTCCCTGCTGAGCAGAGAGCCCGATGTGGGGCTCGATCCCAGGACCCTGAGATCATGACCTGAGCCAAAGGCAGAGGCTTTAACCCACTGAGCCACCCAGGTGCTCCCATTAACCATTTTTTAAATGTAGAGTTCAGTAGTGTTAGGTATGTTTATGTTGTGAAACAGATCTCCAGAACTTTCTCATCTTAGAAAACTGAAACTTTGCCCATTAATCAATAGCTCTTCTCTTGGCCTCCCCCAGCCCCTACCAACCACTGTTCTGCTTTCCGTTTCTGTGAATTAGATTACTATCAGATGCCTGTATAAGTGAAATCACAGTATTTGTCTTTTTGCGACTGGCTCAGTTTACTTAGCATGATGTTCTCAGAGTTCATCCATGTTGAAGCATGTGAAGGATTTCCTTCTTTTAAGCCTGAATAATAGTCCATTGTATGCACATACTTCATTTTCTTTATCCATTTATCTAGCAGTGGACATTGGAGCTGCTTCCTCTTCTTGTGTGTCATAAATAGCACTGTTTTGAACATGCATGTGCAGATATCTCTTGGAGACCTTGCTTTTAATTCTTTTGGCTATAAACCCAGAAGTGAGACAACTCCTTTTTTAAAGCATCAAAATTTGTTCTTGGTGCTTCCCAGTTGCTAGTTAGTGATTTCTTCATCCTGTTTTTTCCCTAGTGTGTTCCTTAAACCTTATAACATTCCCGAAATTTAGATGCTTCCTCCAGCGTTGTGTACATTCCATATAGTTCTTCTTTTGCTATTCTCCACTCTCCAGAAGCCCTTCTTAAAATTGATGGTGGATCACAGTGTCTTAGATTCAGAAATACAGTGTGGTAGGTGGAGAAAAAGACACTTGTAGTATCATTAGTGCTCTTATAAATTAGGTGCTATTTGATCTGGCTTTTAATGGCTTGAAATTATTCTCTACCATAAAGCTAAGATGGTATACAAGCTTGCAGGCGGAGTTCAGAGTCTGTAAGAATTTCCATTTCTGTGAAATAAAGATATTCCGTTTGAATTGTGTGGTTTTTGTATTTTAAAAACTACTGGTTTAAATTTAGTATAAATTGGAAGTTTCTTTTATGAGCATCCCTCTCTTGCATTTAGTACTTTCCTAGAGGTAGCTTACATTTTAAAAGATATGTTGGATAGTAATCATCACTATTCATGGACTCTTCCTGTGCCTGTTACCTTCATCTGTTCATACAGTTGCGGAAACTGGCAGGGGAATAGTGTTGAAACTGAAGTATTAAGTTTCTCATCTGAACTTTAAAAACTAAGAAAAATTATTCATTCCAAAGGAATTCCTCAGAATTCTTCTGTATAAGAGAAATTTCCTATTATATTAAAATACTACTCACTTTATCAAATTGTGATTTACACCCAGCATCCTCAAAAACCCACCTGTTTCCCTTCTCCCCTCTGTGATACAGCACTACCTAGCTGATGGTGGACTTGCCAGTAGTGGCGGTCTTTGGGGAAAGTTTGTCCCTTTCTTTGGACATTGCTAGAGGAGTGACCTGATGTGACTGACTTCAGACATTATTGGGATCAAAAACTGCTTTTTATTTACCCATCATATATGGGTAGGACTCTTTTTTGTTTCTGTTTCTGTTTGTGTTTTAATAAACACAGTATAACAAATTGTGAGGTTATTTTTCTAAACAAGCATAGTGAAAAGGTGTATCTGGAGGGGTTATTTCTCAAGGAACAGGTAGTCTGTGTTCCTAGCATTTCAAAAGTGGCAGGACTTGCTGGGAAGTGTGCCAAGTCCCAGTGTCAGCAGAGGGGTGAGAGACAGCCCCGGGCAGCAGGTCCCAGAGAGGGCGGGTAATGTCCGCCCAGAAGACTGTTTGGAAGGGACTGGTAAGGCACGGGTTGGCTTACTGTTTGTGGCGTGTGCTGGGTTGTTTTCTAAGCCCCTTGGTGCCAGTGCGTCTGGAGACTTCTAAATTATCTGATCACAAGTTTTCAGAAGATGGTTGTAACTCTGAAACAAGTACACAATATGTTGTCCACGGCTGTTTGTATTTAATAATGCATTTTGGTTTTTGAGTACATCCATGTGCTAAATACAAGCTTCAAATCTGTTACTTGCCTGTAGTTCTTGTTAGCTTTTATCCAGAATATAACTTATTCCTTTTCTTTGTAGGCATTTGATCTAACAGAACAAAGATATGTAGCTGTGAAAATTCACCAGTTAAATAAAAACTGGAGAGATGAGAAAAAGGAGAATTACCACAAGTAAGTGACGCCAGAGTGTCTGATTTGTCAGAATTCAGTAGTGTGGTGGCTGTAGTGTGAGCCCTGTGTTAACAGCGGTACGTGCATTGCTGGGGCGGTGTCCCTAGGAGAGCGAGTAACTGTTCCAGCTTACTGTTGAGCACACTGAAACCTAATGGAGTTTGAGTAATAGTTACGCTATGGCTGAGCTGGTATTTAAATCTAGACTTCCTTCGATCCAAAACTCATGCTCTTTAACCTCCCTTTCCATTGTGTGTCTAACATTAGCTACAATAAACAAGCAAAGCCTCAGAAACCATCTTGCTTGTTTGTAGAGAGCAGGTGATAGTGCCTTGGGGATCCTGGGGAGCTTTGGGCGGGACTTTTTCCGGCTGTTTCAGTCATTTCATCATGGAGGAGACAGTGGGGGGCACCTGGGGTGCCTCAGTGGTGCTTATTTGACTCCTTCAGCTCCTCAGTGCTGCGCTCACTTCCCCCTTAGAGTTTCCCCTCTCAGAATTCTCCGTGTTCGGCATCTTGCTTACTACACTTGCCTGTCTTCTGAAGGCCGCTCGTGGCTGTCTGCCGCCATATTTAGGGAGGGGCCGGGGAGAGCGACTTCTTTAGAAGGAGTAATTATTACATGTACAGGTGTGAATTTCTTCGATCCACTAATGTCAGGTTTTGCTTGTTTCCCCCGACACCAACCTGCAGAACATAGGAATTGATGGCTTATTTCGTTTGGTGGCCAAGCATACCTAATTTGCTTTTAGGATCCCTCCCTGGGTTTAGTATGGTTTCCTTGTTGTAGGTACCAGCACTGAGTTAGACATGCCCTAACCCTGAAGGGAGAAGACAGCTCTCCCCCCCCCCCTTTTTTTTAAGATTTTATTTATTTGACAGAGAGAGAGCACAAGCAGAGGGAGTGGCAGGCAGCGAGGAAGCAGACTGGCCGCTGAGCAGGGAGCCTGATGCCGGGCTCGATCCCAGGACCCTGGGATGGTGACCTGAGCCGAAGGTAGATACTTCACCGACTAAGCCACCCAGGCACCCAAGACAGCCCTTTTTGATATAAACAACCCACCTCCTTTCTATAAAAGCAGTTTTGTTTTTTTCTTACAAATAGTACTTTGGAGGGGAAAATAGCAGTGGACTGTGGAGTAGCCTTTTAACTGGCTGTTAAATCTCATTTCTACATCATCACCTGGTTCTTGGGGCACGGACCTGGAGAAGTGGAGGCTCCTGTGGGATTCAGGGAAACAGGGCTTAGCAGAGGTATAGGAAAAGGGACGGTGTGTGGTTTATGCATGGCACCCTGCATATGTGTCCTCCGTGACAGGCAGCTGCCATCCAGATGCGTCTGAGGAGCAGTTACGTTATTAGAAGTGCATTCCAGTCATTTGGCGTGCAGGGACGAACGGCATGCCACAGCGAACGCCGGGAGCACTTGAGAGAAGGAAACCACATGTTGTTCTGACCAGTTAGAGAGGAGAAATGTCCCCGTCATACTAAGACTCTCAGAGTGCATCAGGCTGTTGGAACTATACATGCTTCTCTTTAAAAATGCTCTTCAGCTCTCCTCGGAGCCTGTTCTCTATCTTGTGTGTGCATTGAGCCCTCTAAACCGCTTGACTTCATGAGGGGCCAGCCTTGGTCAACCTTGAGAAAATGGTTCATGGGCTGAGATTGACCCATACTTTGCCTGGTCTCAGCGTCCAGGTTTCAGGCTGGCCCGAAAAGGGAACTCTGGTAAGGAACGCTGCGGTAACTGTAGGGGGTTGCTGCTTGCCTTAGGCTTTTGCGACAGTGAGGGGTTGAAGCCAGGACCGTGTGCCTCTGCAACACATTTGGCAAGCTGCTTCCGGTGCTGGTGGCTAGAGGTTGGGGCTCTATCTCACATTCCTCTACCAAGCAGAATCAGAGAGCAAGAGAAGGGGGTTGTCTCATTTTTCTAAGCTCTTGACTGGTCCAGCTCCAGGCTTGCAGCGGTACCTCACTACCCTTTTGTTTCCTCACCGGAGGTGGGAATCATGGCTCCCAATACTTTCTATGGAGCCATCTCTGCAGGGGCCATTTCCTAGCCAACAAACACATGGGAGAGGCGGTGTACAGAGTTCTTGTGACTTCCATTCACGCCTGGGGAGAAATTCTTAAGCACCTCCACCTTGCTTTGAAAGATTTTGCTTGATATGAAATCACACCAGTGAATACAGGCTGTATAGATAAGTGAATTAGCAAAATGTCATTAACTCCTTTGAACTTAAAGAAGGCTTATATCAAGCACATAACAGATTTTAGAGAGTGCTTTAAAAATTCAGTATTAAACTAAAAAGTGGTACACTTTGGTGTTGTGGTAACATTGTAAAATGTGAAAATTCTGCTATTCTTCTGCAAAGTAATGTCTTTGATTGCTTTTCCTATCATGGGAGTGACTTCCCAGTCCCATCTGGAATCAGGACTTTTTTTTGGGTAAAAAAAGAAGGAAGAACTCAAAATAAAAGGTTGCTTTGCTTAATTTTGAGTTCTCTTCTGAACCTCCTTTCCTCTCCTTCTCCCACAAACAAACAAAGAGCAAATTGTTTTACTTTTGCATTATTAAAGCATTAGTATTACAAGATTTCTTTAACTTCTAAATAAAATATTAAAAACTCCATAGTAGGAAACATTTCATATAAAGCTGTCCACAGAAATAATTGTATCTGAATTAGTTTACTCTTGTGTATGATACTCTTCTAATTTTTTAGGATAAAATCATTTTGGAAGTCTAAATATATATCCACTTACAAGAGAGTAAAAAACTAACACATTATTGGATACGTTTCTTCAAGTTTCTAATTAAAGTTTCTGTATTTGTAGTGCATTAACCCCTCGGGTGATAAATTCAAAGTTGAACATGTGAGGGACTTGGCAGAGCCACTGGCTTGCCTGATGAAGCCTGAGAAGCGGGCTTAGAGCCTGACATAGTGACCACAGCTAATGCCCTTAGTTGACAAGGACTTTGAATGACCCTCCCGTTGGTTCTTGACCGAGAAATTGGTCTCTGCTTTGAAATGTATGACAAAATCAAAAAGTTTAAACAGAATGGCAGAGAACTACACACTTTTAGTGTGCTAGCATAAGAAATGACTCGAATGGTTATCTGGTTAGTCCCCAGCTTTCTAAACTTGGTTTTTGTGAGCAGCATTACCTTAATTTTACTGAAGGAAATATCACATGGAATCTTGATACTTGAAAAGGACAGATGTGACGTTGCTTAGGTGGGTTGAGGGGTGGGGCCACAGCTACATTTGCTCAGCGTCTGCACAGGGGCTCTGGAGGCCTGGATCTCCAGGAAGTGTCCTTTGAAACCTCCAGTCGTGTGCAGCCCTGGGAAAGCCCAGAGAAGCGACGTCACAGAGCTGGGACTCGGGGCTAGATTTCCAGGTCCCACTGTAGTGGGTGTCCTAACAATTGCTCTGCCTAAGTGCTGGCAAGTCTTTTCTTTTCAGAAAGACATTAAGATGATAAAGTGAAGTATCAGAAGAAACAAAAACAAAACAAAACAAAACAAAAAACTGCCAAAAGTGGCAGCTTGAAAAATAAGCTTAGTCAAACACAGTTTCCACCTGGGAAAAACATGTTTATTACTTTTAGATTCCTATTTCTCTCTCCTCCTTGCCCTGATTATTTCCTCAGCTTTTCTTTAGTTGAGTACTTTTTATGTATCTTTGTCATATTGTAATATACCAGTTTCAGAAAACATCAACTTAGTTTTATTTTACCATACTCTGGAAAGTTTCTCTTTCCTGAGTCTTGCCTTATAAGAAAATGCCCCAAACTAAATGGTGCTAGCTTACTTAAAATATAAAAATTTTCTGTCGCTCTCTTTGTAAATAAGAACTAAATACTTTAAAAATTATTGGTAATTATACTGACTAAAACTTGTTCTGTAATTCTTTTAAAATTCAATGAATATGTGAGATTATATAGTTTGGTTTTGTTCCTAATCTCATTAAATGATTTTAAATTGGAAAAGCACTAAAAAAAGAAATGTTAATATGCATATGTAAACTCTTCATTCCAAGAAAACTAGCGTTCAGTGATTTTCTTTTTTTAAATATTTGTTTATTTGAGGGAGCGTGCACGTGCACACACATGCACACACGCACCAAGGGGGAGGGGCAGAGAGGGAGAGAGAATCCCAAGTAGACTCCTCACTGTGTGTGGAGCCCAGTGCAGGGCTTGATCTTATTCCTCTGAGATCATGATCTGAGCTGAAATCAAGAGTTGGACACTTAACAGACTAAGCCACCCAAGCACCCCGGGTTCCATAATTTATCATCAGTTTCACATACTCTTGGAAGAAAGTAAAGCTGATAGCCCTTTAAATTCTTTTTTTAAGGAGAATTTCAAAACAAACAAATACAAAGCACTGCTAATTGCCTTATATAATCTGTAATCCTTTTACCCAAGGAGTTTACATGCCAAAATTGATCTCCTTGATGTATCCCCAGGATATAAACATTTATAGATATGAAGCATCAGCTTTTGAGGGGAGAGAAAAAGCTCTCTTTATAATTTTTAAAGCTTTGATATTTGGGTATAAATATCAAACAGGTGAGATTGTGATAGAATGAACTCGAAAGGGATGAAAGGTTGGTAAAAGTCATTCAACAAATATTTGAGCACCTGCTATCTTCTCAGTAGCTTGGTAGACACCAGTAGTGAAAATAGGATGAGGAAGGGTATGGGGGCCAACCAGACCTGAATGGAATGCATAGGCAGAAACAAGGAGCAATGGGAGAATATGTAGGAGTGTCCTTGAAGAGGTCTGAAAGACAGTCCAAAATACAAAATGTTAATTTTCCACTTTGTTTACAGGCATGCATGTAGGGAATACCGGATTCACAAAGAACTGGATCATCCCAGGATAGTTAAGCTGTATGATTACTTTTCACTGGACACTGACTCGTAAGTGCTGTGCCATTTTAGCTTAGCTGATACTGGTTTCTTGCAGTGTGTTGACTACTCGTGGAATAGAGTTTCAATCTGGGTCGAGGAAATACCCTCTGAGGGAACCAAGTACGTTTATTCCTGGGCAGATGATCCTGTGTGAATTCACATTTGGGCCAACAACACATCTCTCAGCCACAGGATGCGTGTAGTGGTGTGCTGGTAAATGTTTAACAACCGGCTCGGTGGGGAGGGGAGAGGACTCATCCATAGAATTCGACAGTTTCTGTGATAATGAATTTCTCAACATGTCTAGTTTCACACTACTAACTTAAAAAAAATCCAGCTTTATTGAGATATCATTTAAATACCGTATAGTTCACCCATTTAAAAGTCTACAATTCAGGGTTTGTAGTATAGTCACAGATAGGTGCAGTCATCACCGTAGTCCTTTTTAGAACATTTTCACTACCTCAAAAAGAAACCCCATATTTTTTGCTATCACTGCTCTTTTCCTTCCCCCCGCCCCCAGCCCTAAGCAGCCACTAATCTTTTTTTTGTCTCTATAGATTTCCTATTCTGGACTTTCATATGAATGACTCATAGTATATGGACTTTTATGACTGGCTTCTTTCATTTAACAAGATGTGTTTTCAAGGTCCATCCTTACTGTAGCATGTATCAGTACTTCATTCCTTTTTTAACCAAATATATTCCATCGTATGAATGTACTACCTTTTGTTTGTCTCTTCATCCTACCAGTGGCTTAATAACCAGCTCATAAAATTCCTGAAAATTTCACTATCAGCTCTTGGTAACTGTCACAAGTTGGTGCCAGCGACCTCTGACACGCACCAGTGACCTCTGACACGCACCAGTGGGTGTGGCCTATACAGGAGTCTCTGCCCCCGCTGGAGATTCTGATGAACAGTGACGGGCCTTTCAAGGAAGGACCAGCGGTGTGATTTTATTGTAGAACGGGAATGAATGTGGCACAAATGAAGGCATAACTCAGTGCTGCATGTGAAATAGAGCCTCACAGGCATGTAGGTTAGAGGTTGAGGATCTCAGTTCAGCCCTCTCACTGAATAGATGGAAATTTGTGGACCAGGGAAGTTAAAGGACTTGCCTGAGATCTTTAGTACTCTTAGGCATTGTCATATTTCATTACCTGGTATAGGTGAGCTCTGTCACCTCTGGGTTTATCCAGGGGTTTAGAAATATTTCAGCATTTGGGAACATTTTCTTTGTAGGAGTCTGAACCAAGTCAGGAGAACGTACCGTAGGGTCTGGCCAGCAGGTGTTTCTTTTCGCCTTGCAGGGTGATCTAGGCATTTTGGCCTATTCCAGACAGCAGCTGTCTCACATATTGCTATGCCGAAAACCGTCCCACATTTAGAAATGTTTCCAAAAGAGGGGAGACCTTAACTCCCTTTAGGAATGTGAACGATCCATTCTTGCACCTGCTCAGGGATGTTCTCTTTCAGAAGGGTGGCCCTTGAAGCCGGCGCAGTCAGGGTGTGGTTAGCATGGATGGAGTTCAGACGGATAGCCACGTAGAGAACAGGTCTCCACAGGGTGGCCTTACCTTTCTGCTTTGAGTAAATTTCTTTTGAATACTAGGTAGACTGTCATTCCCCCCACCAACCCCGCCACCACCACCCCTCAAAATTTAAGTACAAAAAACATCTCAGAAATAAGTATGACTTGGATTACTTGCAGTTTTGAATTGTGTATATGCTTGTAACTAATCTGAGGAATTAATTTAGTTGTCTGCTATTCTTGAATTTATTTTGTTCCTCCTATTGTGTGTATGGTGAATTTTCACCATCATTTTAGAAAATCTTCTGAGAGTTGTTTGGGTGTTAAAGTGAGATTTTATTTTAAGCTTGCACTTGGGTCAAAGAATATAGACTAACCACGAGAGTCTGTGTCTCAGATCAGAGAATCTATAAATTTGTGATATTTATCCTCAAATAGTGTGCTAGTATGCCCTAGTATGTTTCATAAGAAACATAAGCTGTTCAATTCAGGGATCCCATATGTCTGCCTTTCATTGTGGTGCCTTTTGAAGGCCTCAAATTGCCTGGGGGCCATAGTGCTGGTCCTGAGTGTGTTTGCTCTCAGGTCTGCTCCTCACCCTTCCCCTGCTCTCTTGTCTTAGGTGAGTTGACCCTCATAGGCTGTTTTACCAGGCTCCTGTGTCCGTTGTTGTTCAGCTGGGTTCAGCCACTGCGGAGACAGAGTTGGTAGGGGGTAGACACACACACACACACACTCACTCTCTCTCTCTCTCTCTCTCTCTCTCTCCCGCCCCCACTGTGATTCCAGGCTTTCTTGGTGACCCTCAGTTCTGGTTGCACCATCTCTGCCGGCTGGCCCTCTGGCCTTAGGGTGCTAATAGCTTCCTGTCTAGATGATCTCTGGGGTGCCTCACTGGCCAGTTTACCCTCTCAGCTCTTCCATCATCCATGTGATCGGTGCCCTGAATTAAAACCTGTTTTAAATACTCAAGTGGTTTTTATTTCCTGACTAGAGCCTGAGTGATAACACCCACATTGTCACGGCTTAGGATAATTTAAAAGGTCTTCATCTCTCAGGATTACTCAAACAATTCAGGAAGCCTTACTTTGATTTATAACTGCCTTGGAAGATAGACACATGACCCTTAATGCTACAGATGGTACATAGTTTTAGATTCGGTTCTATATGATGTATTGATGTTAAGTGGAGGAAAAAATTCATACTATGTAATGACACATTTGTTAGAACCACAGATACTGTGCTTTTATTTATTTTTTTAAAGATTTTATTCATTTATTTGACAGGGAGAGAGCGCACACAAGCAGGGGGAGCAGCAGGCAGAGGGAAGGGGGGAAGCAGGCTCCCCACTGATCAGGGAGCCAGACGTGGGGCTCGATCCTGGGACCCCAGGATCATGACCTGAGCTGAAGGCAGCTGCTTAACCAACTGAGCCACCCAGTTACCCTGATACTGTGCTTTTAAAAGTTCTTTTACACCTTGTGGTTAGCAAGGAGAGATTATAGTACCGTATCGTGCCAAACTGCCGTGAGACATGACATGAAACCAATTCTTGGGACCTGGGCAAACTTTAGATTCTTACTGTCAGCACTCGGGTCATATGAAATGTTTACACTAAGACTTGTGTACTCGATCACAGTATGCTCACCTAGAACTGGAGCACGGCAGGGATATGTGTAGGAGACCCTTCTGAAAAGACACCTAGCTGACGTACATTACAGTTCTTTTCAGTATTCGTATGGCCTGGATTTAAGAAGAGGGATGTCCTGGGTGAGCTGTAGCACAACAGATTGCCGTGTGGAGGGAGTGAAGGCTCTTCGCTAGGGGTCTCCTTCCTGTCAACCACTCAGGCAGCTACTCCTGGATGAAGAATAGAACGGTACTTTAAGGAATGAAGAACAGAGCAAGAAGCTAATTACCTAAAGTTTTCACTGGGGCTGGTCGAAGAAGTCTTAATCTGCTTGCTCTTTCCCACAAGTGTCCGTTTATTTGTCTTTAGGTTTTGTACAGTATTAGAATACTGTGAGGGAAACGATCTGGACTTCTACCTGAAACAGCACAAATTAATGTCGGAGAAAGAGGCCCGATCCATTATCATGCAGATTGTGAATGCTTTAAAGTACTTAAATGAAATAAAACCTCCCATCATACACTATGACCTCAAACCAGGTATGTCTAACTTTTAGGTGACTGTATTGATGGCCTTTCTCTGGAAGGGACTTGTAATTTTACAAAGTTAGAGAATATGAGGGAGGCTGGAAGCCTCATAGTGTCTGGCTCTGCCTGGGCAGGTGTGGGAACAGAGTCCTGGCCCGGCAGTGCTGGGCTGGAGAGGGGGAGTCAGACTAAGTACTGGGGAGAAACAATGCCTTGTCTTTAGGCCCAGGGCAGTTCATGATGTCAGCCTGATTTAGAAAGAACTACTGTGGCAAGCTCAGCTTTGTTTTTTCCCATTACTCACACTACACAGCCGTTCCTCTCCTCCAATCTCTTTGGTAAGTGCTCCCAAATGAACGAGTTACTTTGCAGGTCCGCCTCCCGTTTCATTAAATCCCAACAGTTTTTCATCTTTTTGTGTGGTTACTATGTAAAACTTCAGTAGACCTCAGCGAACGGGAGAGGCCAGTTAGACTTCTTATCCCTGTTTTTTTGTTGTCCTCGTGGGCTGTTTTTCAGAAGTCTGCGTATGTTCTCTGTAGACAGCTGACACCACCAGTGTTGGAAGATGGTTCCCATTTACCGCCTGGTGGGCACAGTTGTTAACCCTGCTTTCCTCTCCTGGTAGCTGCGTATTAAATCTCACTATTTACTATTCTTTAATGTTCTAATACAGTTCAGATGACTAAAAATCATTACAACAAAGTGATTTTTAAAACAATGGCCATTGTGTGATTGGGTTTTCCATCACTAAATCCAATATGTTTTCCCGCTGTAGGAGCTGTAGGTGGCACTGTGGTACTAGCTTTGATTCCCTTGTATATTTTTGGGTTTTTTATTTTTGGGTTTTTTTGGTTGTGTGGTGTTTTTTGTTTTGGTTTTTGTTTTGTTTTGTTTTTTGTTTTGGTTTGGGTTTTTTTGTTGTTTTTTTTTTGTCCTGAAACGACTGTTGTAAACAGGGTGGTTTAGAGATCGTTACTGAAAGTTCAGATGAAACTTTCCCACCATTTTTGACCAACTGTCCAAGTGATATTTTACTTTGACGAGTTACTATTTTTTTCCCACTGCTCATAGTGGTGGTTTTGGCACATCTAGCAGGTGATTCTTGGAAAAGGGAAGTTTGCAGCCAGACGCTGAGGACTCTCCTCCGGCATCCAGAGTCCAGATATTTCATTCCAGGAATTTAGATGTTTGCTATTATGTGCAAGAATTTGAGTTCAGTTGTCCCCTTCTTGTCTGTTACTACCTAGAACTTGTCTCTTAATTAGTAAGTCTCTTTTTATTCACGAAGGTTTTCATCTTTTTAGGTAATATTCTTTTAGTAAATGGTACAGCATGTGGAGAGATAAAAATCACAGATTTTGGTCTTTCCAAGATCATGGATGATGATAGCTACAATTCAGTGGATGGCATGGAGCTAACGTCACAAGGTGCTGGTACTTACTGGTAGGTATCCGGGAGATCTGCCAGGTTGACTGGTGGAGATAAGGCTGTGCTATACTGAAACGTTGGTAACTGATAATTAATATCTACGTCCTTTTTTAGGCAAAAATGCTGTAAACCAAAGTAAACTTTCCCCTTCAAATATTACTCTTTCCGGCAGTTTGACTCTTTGTATTTAATTAATTTTTCTTTTCCTTTTTGGAAACCATTGAGAGGTTATGTGTAGCCAGGCGTTGGAGTTGTGTGTTTCTTCTTAGGGCTCACCTTACGGAGTAGGAAGAGAATGAGATTGCTTATGTGTATTTAAAGAATGGCCCTAAATTATTTTCAGTACAAATGTAGCACCTGTGCTCTCTCTCTCCCTTTTTTTTTCCAAGAGAGGGAGAGAGAAGGTGGGGGTGAGAGAGAGAGAGAGAGAAAGAGAATCTTAAGCAGCTCCACACCCTATGCAGAGCCTGATGTGGGGCTCAGTACCACAACCCTGACATCACACACGACCTGAGCTGAAATCAAGAGTTGGACGCTTAACCAGCTGAGCCACCCAGGTGCCCCATTGCAGGTCTCTTCTTATGCATTAATGGGAGGAGGGATTCATCTCTAGAGTTGCCTGAGGATGGTGGACTGCCAAGAACTAAGGAGTTTTGAAAGATCGGTATGTAAAGTAACCACAACATCCCTTGAAATCTGAATAGGAAAAAATTACAGTTTTGCCAAGAAATTTATCCATCTCCTCAGCCATGCTCTAAAAGGTTTTGGGCCACATATCTTCCATCTGTTGTCACTCATCTCCCTGCAACCACCCTACCCCAGCTAGCTCTGTGACCTCTCCTACTTCTGCCTAGTATTCCTTTGGACAGCGAGAACCGTAAAAGATACCTGCAGCCCAGGCATTTAACTTTGTGATTGTAAAGGCGTGTTAACAGAGCTTCCTTTTCACTTCTGAGGTGGTAACACAAAGCTACATGTTGGATGTGTGATTCCAATGTGGAGAAAGCCTCCAGCAGCACTGAGGGAGGGGTTACACATGCTGTTAAACCCCATGATCTGTTGGTCAGATCTCTTATGTTTGAGACTGGAGGGCCCTGGGCATAGCAGAATAGTGACTCCCTGGGAATGAGGGTGTGGATTGGAAGCAGACAGAGGGGGAGTTCATTCAGAACCCACAAGATGAGCTCTATTCTCATCAGTCTGATCATACGTAAGTTATGTATGTCAGAGAAACCATCAAATCCTGAGAAAAACACCATGTGCACAAAATTTCTACTTTCATTGCTCATTTTTTGTGGAGATGGTACCTATAGTGAAAATCAGTACCTAAATTAAAACTTCGAGATTCTAGGTTTAAAATAGAAGCTACATTTACAGTGTTTATTTACTATGGTGGTTATTGTGGGTTAGTGTTCCTGTCACTAAATGATACAAAAATATCTCGTTGGGAGTTCTGGAAACACTCTATACCTCTGCTATATAAATTCACTAGAACTTAGATTTTAGCTTTTTGTTTGGTAGCTTGTTCTTTTTAAAAAGTGAAGGCTTTTAAACGTTTAAATTAGTTTTCTCATTGCTACTTACTGCTATATTTGCTAAGCTATTAAAAATTTAGTGGTTGACAGACCTGTATCCTTGAAACAAATAATACATTATATGTTAATTTAAAAAATGGAAAAAATAAAAATTTTAGTGGTTGAAATTTAAACAAAAATTATGTTTGGGATTTGCTTCAATGTAACGTTTGCGGGGGGAGGGGTGTACGAACAAAGATTGGCGCCATGTTGATATTTATTGAAACCGAGTGATGGTTACTTGGGGGTTCATTTTACTGTTCTTTCTACTTCGGATTATATTTGAAGATTGGTTTCATAATAAAAGGCGAGGTAGAGAGGGAGGCTTCTGAGAAAATTTAATTCCGTGGGTTCCTATGAAGGTTTACAAAGTCTCCGTGTTGGTAGAAGCATTGTCTTAATCACCCTCCTCGTATGTCATCCTCTTGTGATGTCTGCAGAGATAAAAACAGGACGGGACGACATAAGAAATTCTAGTTTGGTTGTTGCAGTATTTGGTAGAGTTCTCTTCTACATTGAATCCTACTTTTAAGATTTTATTTTTAAGTAATCTCTACACCCAACATGAGAATTGAATGCATGCCCCTAAGATCAAGAGTCACGTGCTCTGTGACGCCTGGGTGGCTCAGTTGGTTAAGCAGCCTACTCTTGATCTCACCTCTCAGGTCTTGATCTCAGGGTTGTGAGTTCAAGGCCCACATCAGGCTCCACACTTAAAAAACAAACAAACAAACAAAAAAGAATCGCATACTCCGCTGACTGAGCCAGTCAGGCACCCTGAATACTACTAAATAAATGACCTGTAGACTAGACCTTGAGAATCTCCTCTATGACAATTTTATCGTGATGGAATATGCAACTTGGTTTTTAAACACAGTTCAGGGCAATGTCATAGAACTAACTGTCTTCTCTCTCCTGAAGTCCTCAATAGGGAGTTAGAGTACTTATTATTTTCAGTATTATTTGGGTGAAGAACTAGTTTATTTCTCCATTTACACATGGGAAAACAGATCTAGAAAGTGATTTTCCAGATTTGTGCTATCCAATGGCAGTGTCTTTTTTTTTTTTAATCAATGTCTTTTGTACTCTGACTATTTGGCTACATTATTACTCAGGATTTGGATAAGTTCAACAACTTCTGTCCTTCCCTACCATCTCCACAAAAGAGATTAAATACATTAAAATGGATATTAAAATGATCATTTTGGAATCAAGTTTTGTTATTTACCCAAGATCATATTTTAATTATGTATGTTGAAGAATCAAGAACCATGAAAAGTCAGGTTCAGGGAGGTTTTAGTGGCATTTGGGAGAGCTGTTCTTTTTATTATTTTTCCTGTATTTTTATTTCTTTGCTTAACCTCTTCATAAGTCAGTGTGTGTTTTGGCTAACACTTTTCATTGTGAAACAATAATGTACGTCAGTGGTCTTAATCATCCCAAAATGTCTGTTAAAAATAATAAATAAGAAACAAGAACATGAGACGAAATTTCTTTAAAAAAAGAAAAAAGCCCATCATCAAATATTTTCTGCCTCTCAACTCTTGTGGGCCCCTTCAAGTTGTAAGTTTAGATTTTTATACCAGAATCACAGCAGGGTCTAAAATAAAGAATTTTTCACAGGATTGATTTTTACTAGCATGAAATCTGCAGAAATTGATCTGTTATCTTCAGAATGCTGCCTTCCAGCTGCGCCATGGCTAAGACCCCAGGCAATGAGTGGAAGCATATTTGTTTGGTTTCCTAAATGCCAAGAGGCACTTACCTTCCACACCATACAATTTGGTGTGGTTGGCTGCCCAGCTAGTCTTTTTCTTTTTCAGAGGCCAGGGGTGGGTGGAGAGGGAAGGAATTCAGATGCGTATTGAGTTGTGCTAACTACTGGTTTGTTTGGCTTTTTCTCCCCTACTTGTTAGACTTCCAGTAAGCCCCTGATCACCCTTGAAGTGGGAAATGCAAAATACCTTTGTAATATCACCATTTATTAGAGGTTGTAGTTATTCC
This sequence comes from Potos flavus, assembly GCA_028534135.1. Taxonomy (NCBI): domain Eukaryota; kingdom Metazoa; phylum Chordata; class Mammalia; order Carnivora; family Procyonidae; genus Potos; species Potos flavus. Next base: position 13,789,288 of record CM052891.1, on the reverse strand, counting down.
CAGTCCAGATTTTGCAAAGAGGCTACTTTAAGAAGGCAGACAGCCGGTCCCCTTAGAGATTTATACAGGGTCCTGAATTCATTTGGACTTTTAAGATAGTCATTTTAGAGACTGTCATCTTTCTTAGCCAACATGAAAGCAAACCCACACCACTTCGAGTTCTATTTTGATGTTTGTTGCTGCAGCTCTCATAAAAGGGAATGTACTTCTGTGTTGTCTCTCCTTTTTGAAACTTGTTGACTAACATGTATATTAGGGCATACCCCTGGAAAAGGGTGCTGGGGTGGGTGAAGCAGGGACTAGAGGGAGTATTTGCCTCTCAGTGAGTTGGGAAGTGTATTTTAAGGCTTTTAGGACATGACTGCCTCCTTAAGTTAGAGTGTCTTCTCGCTGACTTTCCCCAGCTAGGCCTAGGTTGCTTTTTTGGCAAAATTTCAGTTAAAATTCAGATATTTTTTATTTCCCACAAGTTTTTCTACTTTGCTTTTTTGTACATGTCCTCGATTTATACTGTCATTTTTCTAAGAACTTTTATTTTCCTTTTGTCCTAGGTATTTACCACCCGAGTGTTTTGTGGTTGGGAAAGAGCCACCAAAGATCTCAAATAAAGTTGACGTCTGGTCAGTGGGCGTGATCTTCTACCAGTGTCTTTATGGAAGGAAGGTGAGGAAAAAGGTCAGATGCGGTGGCTTGACACCTGTCTTGGGCTGCATGTACACACTGGCATGGTGTCGATTATTCTCTTGGAATTAGTCATTTGATTATATAGAATGGAATCCTGAAAGTTGTGGTTTGAAGAAAATACAGACAATAATAAAAGTTTTATGCATAAGCAGAACTTTTCAGCTCTAGAGTACTTAATGAATTCCACTGGGCTATTGAAAACGTGCATTTTTGCTGTTTCCAATTAGATCCAGGATATGTTTTGTTTGTGATAATATGTACAAGGAAGTATATGAAATAGTTTATTTAAAGTATACTGTTGTCTCAGGAGCCATTCCTTAAGGTCCCAAGAACTGAAACTTGAAATATCTACAGGGCTCTTTATTCTCAGCCACCCCATTAGTTAAAGCTATTATTAATAAAAGCATGCTTTCTCTTTTCTGTACTGAGGAGGTGTAATGTAGAAGGTGTTCACTGTCTCTTACCTCTGGATCAAGGTGATAGATCATTTGGACACAGAATAACCTAGGTAGTAAACTATACCTAATGAATTTTCACATTTGTGTTTTCCTTATGAGCCTACTACCTTGTAAATAAATGTACATACTAGGATACAGTGCGTGTATACTCATATATTTGCTGTCAGTGTGTTATAAATAATCGAAGTTTGTCAGTGGTCCTGACAGTGTAGGTTGTGGGTATAAGCCATTTGGGAGTTCTGCAACTCCCTTGGACTCTTAATATTTTTATTACAAGCCCAGACCAAGCTCTTCGTTCAGATTTCAGCTTCCTCTTTAACTTCTCCTTGGTCTTTGTTTCTTTATCTTACCTCTCTAATATGGGGAAACTATTCAGAACCAGCCAGTAAGGGTTAATTACTACTATTTTTAAGTAATCCCTACACTCAACATGGGGCTCGAACTCACAACCCTGAGATCAAGAGTTGCATGCTCTACTGACTGAGCCTGGCAGGTGCCCCCAGAGGAGTTAATTATTATTTATACTCTCTGATAATGTGGAAGTGCTGCTGAGAATGTTGGTAGAGGTTGTGTACAAGCACTGTAGAGATGACACTAGGCTTGAACTTATATTTGAAGACCTTTTTAGAAAATCGGGGTTTCTGAGTGGTGCAGTCAGTTAAGCATCTGACTCTTGATTTTGGCTCAGGTCATGATCTCAGGGTCATGAGATGGAGCCCCCCCCCATCAGTCTCCTTGCTCAGCGAGGAATCTGCTGAAGATTCTCCCTCTGTCCCCCCCCACCCCCACGTGCTGTCTCTCTCAAAATCTTGGGAGAGGGGCAAAAAAAAAGAAAATGGCACGTTGGGGCACAGACGAAGCCGTTAAATACTCCCAGCTCCCCACCCCGTCCCCCCTGCCCCACACTTTGTACTTACTCCTTCTCTTTTACTTCCTTTCCCATCTCTCTTTACCTGTGTCTTGGGTCTGCCAGTGGCACACCGTATGTATTACTTAAGCCTACAGGTATCACTCAGGGTAGAAGAGGTTGCTGGTTCCTGCTGCAATGTTCTTTTTCTTGGCCGTAAGCAAAGCTGAACAGAGGCGTTGGGGTATGGCGGATGCTGCTTCCGGTCCCAGCTCTGCCTTAACCTTGATGTTGCCTTGTGAGCATGTTACTTAAGTTCTGAGCCTTTCCACCCCTCACCTATAGAAAGAGAGAGTTAGAGGAGACCATCTCCAAAGTTCTTTCTTCCCAGCAATTCTCACTGAAGCATGTCTTCTTTACCTTCCCTATGGTTTTTAATTGTGTTCTCTTTAATTTTAACCAGAGGCCCACTTTTATTTTGTTTTGTTTTGTGTGATAGCCTTTTGGCCACAACCAGTCCCAGCAAGACATTCTACAAGAAAATACTATTCTTAAAGCTACTGAAGTGCAGTTCCCGCCAAAGCCAGTAGTAACACCAGAAGCAAAGGTAAGTTGTGACCCATTGGCGAGCAGGAAATGACTGCTTTGCTTTCTGTATTACTTCTCTCAGTCATAGCGGATGGATTATCAGTATAAAAGTCAGGAGTCATTCAAAACCTCCTCCTCCTTCTGAATGTGTATTTCTCTAACCTCTACCCTGTTCTCCCCTCTCCTCCCACAACAAATACTTAGGGTGCCCGGGGAGTACTAAGAACTGTCTAGGTAGTAGAGAGGGAATGGCGAGTGTGTAGCAATGAACTACAGACAAGGTCCCTGCCTGTCAGGAGCTTCTGTTCCAGCAGGTGAGACAAACAATGACTAGCAACAGATCCATCTCAGGTGGTGAAAAATAAATGAGAGTAAGAGCGGGGGGCGGGAACTCCTTTTTGATGGCCTGGTCAGGGACGGCCTCGGTGAAGTGACGCATTGAGCAGTCTTGGATGATGTGAAGGTGGGAGCCGTGTGTAGATTTGGGAGGACAGTATTCTGAGCAGAGAAGTGCGTGAAGCTGAGATGTAAGGGCAAGCTCAGCAGATCGGCAGAGCAGAGAGGAGGGTGGTCGGTGGGCGAGGCAGCAGGATGGATGGGAAACACCCGAAGGTTTTACTCAGGGCAGCTGTGTGATCTGATTGCTGTTTCAAAAGCCTCTGCTGGCGGCTGTGTAAAGAGAAAATTCAAGGTGGAATTATTTGACCAGTAACTACCCTATCCAGCCCGAGGTAATCCATTTAACTCCCGGTTTCACATCTCTCTAAGAAAGGTTTGTTTTTGAAGGCCGAGGATTATTAAGTGTATTTCTGTGAATTTGTTTTTATCTTCCAAATACTTTAATCAGGCAGCTATCCATAGGTGTTTTTGATTTTGGAAAACTGGGATTGTTGCTGTACTTTTGGTTTTTATTAATTAAACATGGGAAAAAAATTACATCTCATATTTTAGGTTTTTTTAAATAGACTTTGTTAGACTATATTTTTTTAGAGCAGTTTTAGACTCACAGCAACATTGAGCAGAAAGTAAAGCGTTTCCGTGTATTCCCTGTCCCTACACGTGCCCAGCCTCCCGTACTGTCAGAATCCTGCACCAGAGTGGGAAGTTCCTTAGAATAGATGGACCTACATTGCGACACTATCATCACCTGAATGTAAAGTATAGCCTGAGGGTGATAATGACATTTTAGATTTTTAAAAATCAATTCATTTATTTAAAGTAATTAAATTACAAGACTGATTAAATAGAACTGATTAAAAAATAGGAAAAGATACATCATCTGTTTAAGGGCCTTCGTGATAAGAATTGTAGAAACAGCCTGTATAGCCATTCATGCCTAGCACAAAGGAAACTTCCATGTTGGTAATAAAGTAGGATTCTGAATGAAACCCAGCTCACAATATGATTCCATGCCTCAGTACTCTTGAGGAGACAAGTCCTGTTCAAGTGTGTGAGGAAGAATGGGATCCACAGGGGAAGCATTTACCAATCTGTGACGCACTGTAGCATTAGTAAGTGTGGGTGTCCTAACCCTGTCTGTGGTGGTGGCTTGTCATCACAAGTTTCACTTCCTCAGGAAGTAGAAAGTTCACATGAGGCCATGGTTTGTACACGCAGGACTGTGAAGGTAGATGTGCCCGGGGAAACCGGCCAAGGCGGAGAGAGTGGTTTTTGTGTTGGTCTTTGTGCTCTGGGGGCAGAGGTATTTAGAGGTCGGGTCATTCCCGATTCCCCCTCAGGAACGGCTTGGCCGCCTCCTGCAGGGAGGTAGTCCGTGGCCAGAGAGAGGTGCTGCTGGCCGTGCGTCCCCTTGCCCGGCCCTGTCTGGGTGTGCCCGGTGATTTCCAGGAAGGGCCCTGAGCCCCTTCTCTGTAGAAGACGTTTGCTCCTGGCCTGGGCCCTGGTAGCCGCTGCAGAGCCTCAGGCTTCCCTCTCTGCCTCAGGCTTCTTCAAGAACCTTTCCTTTCAGGCGTTTATTCGACGATGCTTAGCCTATCGAAAGGAGGACCGCATCGACGTCCAGCAGCTGGCCTGTGACCCCTACTTGCTGCCTCACATCCGAAAGTCGGTCTCCACGAGTAGCCCTGCTGGAGCGGCTATCGCATCGACCTCGGGGGCATCCAATAACAGTTCTTCGAATTGAGACCCACTTCTAGGCCGCGAACT
>CM052891.1:13768061-13784045 GCA_028534135.1 Potos flavus | reverse complement strand
TTCCTCCATGACATATTTTGTTAATATGGGTTTCACTTTTTCCAAGGATAATCCCTTATTGCCACAATTGATTTACTTTAAACAATGACAAGAAAATGTGTATTAATTTGTAATTAAACCCAGCCAGACTGTTTTTGACTTTCCCAACTTGGGGGGGTGGGGGGCGGGGAGGATATTAAAATAAGTTTTAAGAAGTGAATCTCCCAGCCTCTTGATTTTACTCTAGTTCTTCAGACAGGGCTCTGAGCATCTAGGGGGCGGGGAGGAAGGGAAATCCTGCCGCTGACTGAGTCCCAGCGGATACTGCAGGCATGTTGGCAACGTGTTGATTCAGACAACACCTTTTGTGCCTCCGATGTGCCGATAACTAATGCTCGTTGGTGGGAAGACAGCAGTGAGCGGGATAGGGAAGGCCCAGCCGTCGGCTCACAATCCAGGGGTGAAGGCTCTGGGCCCCAGGAAGGGAAGGAATACAGGTCTTTGATGGGAAGGAGTTGGGCCCGGACTTCTCCATCCATAGATGGGCAGCTTTACACGGAGACTTGCTCTTGAGAGCTATGTGCACCCCACTTGTGTGGCTGACCCAGGCACACCTGCTCACTGCCTTAGAGGGTTTGCTGCCCTCCTTCCTCTAGTGCTACGAGGACAGGTTTTCCTTTGGCTGAGAAGATGAGCAAGCAAATAGCTCTTGTGTTTCTTAATTTAGAAAATAATTCTCTTTAAACATAGTCATCTCCTAGAATCCTAGAGCTAGAGTAATCCTAGAGCTCGGGTCCAGCTCCTCGCTTCTGAGAAGGCGAAGTTTACAACTAGCTCGACCCACCTTGGTGAGTTTTGCTTTCTGAGAATCTCTGCCCCTTCCCCCCTCCCTCCTCCCACATACTCATCATTCTACTTGCCCAGGCTCGCTCTGTCTGTAATTAAAATCAGCCCCAGGGTAAGGGGGAGAGACATGGTACACACACTAGTTGAGGTATGGGGAGTCTCTGCTTCCTAAAATTAGCTGTTCTGTTGTCATTTCTTAAGGCAGAATCACCTGGAGGTTAAGAGCCTGGGCTTTAGAAGTAGGTCTGGTTCAGATCCTACCTCTGCAGGCTTCGGGGATAGCTCCTTGCGTGGTCGTAAGGAGTGGAAATAGTAGGTGTAATAAAGTACCTGGCACGTGAGAGGGGAGTCAAAAAGTGTGCTTTACAGAAAGATCACAAGATCCAGTAAGTAGGATTGCTGGGCCTGACACCCCCCCCCCCCCCGCCCCAAGTTTGCTGGTGGCAACTCAGAGCCCTTCTCCTTGCCACGTGGTCAGGAGATCCTTTGGCCTGGGGGAAGTGATGCAGACCTTGCAGGAGCCTTCCCCTTAGGCTTGAGATTCCCTATCAACCTTTGTCCTATGAGGTCAGCAATCTCCTGTTACCTGGATCCACGACTGCTTCTGGCTCAATCTGGGAGAAGCATCTTATAGGCCAGCCTGGCTCCCAGGCCAGCGGCATCAGAGCACCTGGAGCCTGTTGGAAAGTCACGTTCTCAGCACCCCCTCCCCGAGTCCATCTCCCAGGTGGCTTGAGCACCGAGCGTCACAAGTCCTGCTGACCTTCCTATCGGCTGCGGCAGAAAGGGTGGGGCAGTTGGAGAGGGTGGCCTTTGGGCCTTGTCTAAAACTCACCCAGCTGGAAACAGATGAGTCTGTTTTATTTTCTGTGTTAGGGATAAAAATCTGTGTTAAGCTCTGGGCTGTCCTAGGACCAGTGTCATGTATACGCTCCTATAATTACGGGGCGCCTCGGGAGTGCACGTACGACACATCCCTTATACTGGTGCTTTGGGACCTAACAGTACATTTAAGGATCATTCACTCCTTTGGGCAAAGCTTCTCACCCTTGGCCTTCTTTAAAATACTCACCGGTACCTTATTGTGAATTAACTCAGCACGTTTTCCTTTTACCTGAAGGGTCCAGGGCTGCGGGAGTGAGCTCCGACCTGGGTGGACTTGTGAGTACGGCCTGGCACTCTGAATCAGGGGTGAGGAGAGCCTGGGACTGCAGCTCTTCGGAAGGGGTGAGGGTGGAGAGAGCAGAGAGGTTGCAGGGAGAAGAGGGTTAAGGAGAGAGTGCCGAGGGACTCTGGCTGCCGTGGAGCTCTGCGGGTGGGTTGGGGGAACCTGCCAGAGGCTGGGACCTGGGGGGGGTAGGGAATACAAGAGCCCTATTGTGCTGGGGTTGCTCAGCAGGGGCCGGAGACAGGCTGGAGTCAGCAAAGGGGTGTATGTGCGTGCGTGTGCGTGTGTGTGTGTGTGTGTGGCACTGGGCAGGAGACCCCCATGGTGTGAAGGGGTCAGAGAGCGGCCAGCTGGCTGGCTGGTCTAGAGGGGAGGGTCTGGCCAGAGAACTGGGGTAACCTCAGCCCTCGGTAGCCTCCAGGCACCTGCAGTCGTGGGGCACAGGGCGCAGTGTCAGCAAAGGGAAGGGGCTCCAGCACTGGTGCTTTGTCAGGAAGCTCCGCTGTGTTGCCTCACAGCCTCGGTGTAGACGAGGTGGGGGTAGCCCACTGATTTTACAGATGAGGAGACTGAGACCCAGAGAGATTTGGTAACTGGTAGTAGGCGGAGCAGGATTGAATGGGGAGGGACTAGAAGCTTGAAAATGTGAGATGGAGTCTCTGAGTGCCGGCCTCGGGCAGCCTGCTGCTGGTGAGGACGCGCCTTGGTTCCCTGTTGGAAGCTGAGTGGCCGTAATCTAGGGCTCCGCTCTCCTAGACTCTCTCTCGGCTCGCCTTACAAGTCTGGAGACCCAGCTGGCGACCCAGCTGGCCTGGGCAGCAGCCTTGCCTCTGCGGCCCTGGGCCGGGACTGAACTTAGGTAGGGAGGTGGGGGCCTGGCCTCACAGAACATTCATTCTTCAGCTCCCCTACACAATCTGATCATGGCATCTTCTTCACAGACGAGGAAATGAAAATCCTGCCCTACCCCAGCCCTGGCTAGCTCTGTCTTCCTGTCCCTCAGTCCCCTAACGGGCCAGGCAGGAATGGCCCCCTCTGCCTTGGCCGCCTCCAGTTGCTATAAGGTTCACAGGGGGCGGGAGACGTGGAGTTACTTTTGGCAACTGAAAAAAGTAAAAGGCAGAGGGTGTTGCTAGATGCTGCCTCCATGTCACAGGGGTCCCTGGAGAGAGGTCTGCAGGATATAGGAGGTCCCCCAATGAGGGCCTTGGCCTGTTCTAGAAGGAACCTGTTCCAGAGCCAGGCCTGAGCCCTTCAGCCTGGCTCCATGCTCTCAGAGAAGGGCAAGCCACTGCGAAATGTGAAGAGGAAGGTCTTTCCTTACAAACTAATTTCAGGAGCCACTGATTCTTTACAGACTCTTTCCGAGCCCTGTGCACAACGTTAACGCTAACCCTGCTCCTCATCCCACATGAGGTGGACAAAAGTGTATCTAGGACAAGGTGACGGGAGAGCCCTTGGTGCGGACCATGTGGAGGCCACACCTGAACGTGCTGTGTGGTTAGGCCGGCCGCTCCCGCTCCGTGCTGCGTTCACCAGTTCTGTAAGCGTCATGCAGCCGAGAGCCTTCTGTTTAGGATTTGCAGGGCTAGGTGCTGTGGGAGCTAAAAAGGTTTATCAGACCTGGCTCCTGCTTTAAGGAACGTAATAATTGAGAAGCTGAATGTAATAAAGCTGGGAGCTGGTAAATTCTGTAAGAGCAAGATGGGGTCCCCAAGGAGTTGGGAAATGAAGCCGAGATGGGCTTTGGAAGCTGGCCGAATTAAAGAGAATGGGAAGGGGTGGGGGTTTGCCGCACAGGGTCCTTCACACTTTCTGGGCTCTTCCCACAGAGCATGCATGTCTGCCCCTCCAGCACCTCTCCCCCCACCCCCATACTCTCTTATACCACTGGGCCTTTGCAAATGCTGTTCACTGGCCTTGGCCGTCTGACCATCTTTGAAAACTCGGCTCAGGTGTCCCCTACAGCCTGCCTGTCTCTGGACTGTCACCTCACTTTGTACACGTCTCCCTTACCTCCTGCCTTGTCACGTGTGTGTGCTCACTTGGCACCATGAGAACCGGCCCCTCGCTAAGCCTAGAGCCGGGTGAAAGAACAAGCAGTTTGGTCTGCTGAAGCATGGGGCCCAGGAGAGGAAGGGGTAGGGCTGCACCGCCGGTGGTGAGGGACCTTAGATGTGAGACCCGAGGAGGAAGTTGGGGCCGGTCCGGGAGTGAGCAGATAAGAGCTGGACAGGGCCAGCCCGGGAGCCTATATAGCTGATTCCAGGTCTTCAACAGCAATGTTTTAAAAAAATAATTTTAAGGAGCTCCTGGGTGGCTCAATCGGTTAGATGTCCAACTCTTGACGTTGGCTCAGGTCATGATCTCAGAGTTGTGAGATCGAGCCCCTCGCTGGGCTTCATGCTTAAGATTCTCTCTCCCTCTGCCCCCCATCAGAGCTGGTGCATGTTCTCTCTCTAAAAAATAAAAAGTTTTAAGTAATCTCTACACCTAATATGGGGCTTGAACTCACAACCCTGAGATCTAGAGTTGCATGCTCTACGGACTGAGCCAGCCAGGTGCCCCCAGTTTTGTTTTGTTTTTTTCTAATTTGTTTGATGGCAGCCCACAGTAGGAAACCCTTAACATCTCAACCCAATACATATTTCACAGAATAGAAGTTAGCTCATGTGCAATATACTCTGATATTTTCTTTTTAACTTCATTTTTTAAAATGCTGGTCACCACCCACTGGAGCCCCAGTCCCCTTATTGCTGTGTCGCTTGGGGCTCTGGAAGTTCGAGCTGTCCTCTTGGAGCTGCGGTGGATGGTGGGCAAGCTGGATGCAGCCGCCTGGCTTCTCTTCTGGTCAGGGGCTCCATTCCACCAGGGCCTCAAGTGGAAGGGGTGGATTGGGGAGGTTCTCCATCTGCAAAGCTACCTCCCACCTGTTTTGCCTCCAGGCCGGAATCAGCGAGAGCCACAGAAGACTGTTGGCTGGGACTGGGCCCCCTCTTGCTTTGGAGGGTTGAGTACCGAGACTAGAAACCTGCCTGTCCATCCTGAGTTGGGGAGAGGGAGTCAGGGACCAGGGAACCGCATCAGATGACATCCTGAAGAGGGAGATGCGGAAGCCAGGGCCCTGAACCAGGGTAGGCCTCACTGGCTGAGCCCACCCTCAGTGCAAGGATAGGCCCAGAGGAACTGCGCCTTCGGGTCAGGAGAGGCCCCTGAGAGCAGACGGGAAGATGTGGCATCCTTCTCCCCCCAGCTCTGGCACCAGCCGGGTAAGGCAGCAGAGGGTTCTGGGAACCACATCCCCTCCGACTGTATCTGGCTCTTTCGTGCTGGCCCCACTTGCCTGTGGTACCTCAGGCCAGCCTCGGCTCCTCTCTGGATCCCCCTTGGCCAGCTCGCCCCTGACCTGCTAAAGCCTCCCAAGTCGAGACCGGAGCCAGTGAGGATCCTGGAGACCCTGGGTTTGCGGTGCGTGCTGCAGCCCGCAGCCGGACTCTGCTTAGTCCTGAGCCTGCCTGAGCTTACTCCCCGGCCCTGCCAACGGCTGCGGGCCTTCCGGGGCAACTCCTCCCCCCGGGAGTCCGCAGCTCCTGCCGAGGGAGTCCGCACAGCCTGCTTCCCTGGGGCGGTCATGAGGAGATGGTCTCCGACCCCTCAAGAAAGGAAAGGCTGGGACTTGGAGTCCCTTTAAAGGAACAGTCTTCTGATACAGGTGTCGGCCTGAAATCAAGTGGATTCAAACTCAGTGGCCCTCCAGAGAGCAGGGGGGCCCTTCTCCGTGTTCTCCAACAGAAGGAGCCAAGCCTGAATCCCAAGCCTGCCTTCTTCCTTCCCTCTTGAGCCCATTCCTTTCTGAGATCTTTGTGCTGTGGACAAGCAGGTAGCTTGTCTCAAAGGACTCAGAGCCAGTTGCTCAAATGGAGACCCAAGAGTTTGAGCTGCGGGAGGAGCCCGGGGAGAGGCGGCGGGAACAGCAGAGATGACCTCCTGGCTTGGAAAGGCTCAGGCTGAGGAAAATCTCAGATGCCTCTGTGGGTTCACACCCCCTTCTCTAGGTCAGAACTGACCACATCTTTCTATCTTCCTATCCTAAATGACCATCTAGTTGCATTCTTCTTGTCTTGTGTTCTTTTATAAGTTGTCGTTGTAGGCCCGGCCTGCCGGGGTTGTCCACAGGCGGCACCCCCCGGCTGGAGAGGCTGCTGAGCCCCAGAACCAGGGACGAGGAGACCAAAGCGAGAGGAGCCCGAAGCCGAAGCACAGTGAGTAATGGCACCAAAACTTGCACATCCTGGGGCTCCAGGCCCCCGAAGGGAAGTGACTTGCTCAGGGACACGTGGTGAGAAATGACCAGGAATTCCAATTCAGCTGCAGCCCCCAGGCCTGGGCTCATCCCATCGCTCCATGCTTGGCTGTTTATGGGCATGCGTTTATGAGCCAGCCCGAGTAAGCCCTGAGCTGCTTCTACCTGGATTGGTTACACTCCAGAATACCAGTTTTGTACATCATTTAGTATGAGATGTTCAGACAGGGAGGGAGGTTGTGTTGTCCTCTCCGGCGAAGGAAGGAAATGCACCCAGCATTGCAGTCCTGATCAAACTGACGGGTGCAGCTCTCATGGACAGTGGGGTGCTGGGCATCGGAGGGGCAGGCAGGCTGGGGGATAAGGAGTAAGGGAGACACCCTGACGTTTGAGTGGCAGAGGAAGTTGGGAAGCACGGAGGGGATGAACATCTTTATTCAGGGGCTGTGCCGTCCCTTTATACATAACATTTAGTTCTCAGAACAAGGTAGGAATTGTTGCCCCATATACACAGAGGAATTGTGACTTCAGAGCTTGAGTAACTCACTGAATGTCCCAAAGCTACTAAGTGGGCGAGGCAGGATTCGAACTGGGGTCTTTCTGACTCCAGAGTATGTGCTCTGCACTAAATTGGTTGTAATGAGCTCCGCAAACCCACAGTGCCTCTTGCTGGCTAACAGTGTCTAAAGGAGAACCATTCCCCAGGATCCACTCCACAGCAGCTCCCAGCCTGGCAAAAATCCCCTGGACCAGGTCACAGACTTCACCAGTCCCCAGCCCCTTGCCGGATGCCTGGCACATAGTAATGGGTGGCTGTTCCGCTGAGCCTTAACAGGAATGCCGAGGAAGCTGTCGGCACAGAGGACACTGGCCCTTCTGTGGAAGTAGATGGGGGCCCGGGTGCTGGTGAAAGCCCCAGCCCTCTCAGGACACGTACCTCTCCTGCACCCTGGGACCATGTCCCGTGGAAAGCTGATGGTGCACAGGGTCTTTAAGCTGTGGGGGTGACTGGCTTCTCCTGGGAGAATGGCCCAGACATGGCCCAGCTCTCTGCCGTGCGAGCTCAAGATCTAAGACAGATGGTGGCCGCAGATGTGGGCCCAGACAGCAGAAGACTGTGTGTAACCCGCTGGAGCAGGAAGTCTCACGCTCGGCAAAGACAAGAATAGGGCCTCAGAGACTTGGACAGACATCTGTCCCTGCGGGCGCAATGCACTTGTGCTCTTCAGCCCCGGAGGGGCCGTCTTCTCTGCCTGGAATATGGCAAAAGTTGGGGCGGATTCTCCCCACTATATAAAACTCTCCTAGGGCCACAAGTGTTTGCTCATCTTTGTTCCCCAGCAGCTAGCCCAGGGCCATCAGTGGTTGGTGAGTGGGTGAACAAAGAAATGAGTGAGCACCTCCTGCGTGCTGGGGACTCTATACTGTGCAGACCGCATGGCAGGGGACTCTGGACCCACATGATTCATTGGTGAGGTCGGGTAGTTGGCTTCTGCCCTGCCGGTGGGAGGAAATGGCGGGGAAGGGAGATCCAGTCCTGTTCCGGAACCTGGAGGGCTCCTTGGGTGTCTTGCCTGGGTTCCCTCTCAGAGGAAAGGGGCTCCCTTGGTGAGAGGGAGGACTGTGGCCAGCACATCCAGAGATAAGTGAGCAGAGGGAAGCCTGTCAGATGACTTCGAGCAGAAGCATGCTGTGATTTAGGCTCTCAAGATGGCAAAAGAGCACAGGGAAGCTGGCCAATCCTCGAACCCCTTGGAGTAACAGGACTGGGAGAAAGGAGAGGCAGAGGAGGATCTGGTGAGCTCGTCCCAGCACAGCCAGTCACCCGCAGAGCACTAGGATCCTGGGACTTGCCACACTAAGGTGTGTCCTAAAGGGCAGTGAAGCCACAGTCACCAGAAGGGACTTGGTTCTGTCAGACTTGCCCAGGCCTGCTGTGCAGCGCCAGCGGCTTCCTTGGCCTGGCTGCTAACCATGTTCTAGGGCCAAAGTGTGGGTAGTAGGAATCTTTTCCAGGGGACTGTAAGAGATTCAGTGGGTGCCCACTGCCATGCCCCGCAGCCTCTGGACTGACATTGGCCAAGAATCTCAGCCCAGTAAAGACAGAAAGAGCTAAACGAGCATCTCTGGCCCCCATACCCTTATTGCAGAGATGGGGAAAAGATTTATCCAAGGCTAGGGTAGTTAAAAAGGAGGGGGAAAAAATCAAGTTTATTTCCAAAAATAACACGGAGGTGGACAGCACAGGAAACAATAAAAGTTACATTACCGTTTCATAGTGTTTTTATTTGATTACTCCTGGTGGGAGAACGTGAATCTCCTTTGTATTTAGGGTCTCTAAATGTCTCAGTCGGGCTCTGAGCCCAGAGATCTCAAGCGACTTTTCCAGAGCCGCTCAGGGAATCAGAGGTAGAGCTGGGGCTAGATTCCAACATCCTGACTCGAAGTCCAGTGCTCTGCACTGCGGTGACCTGTTGCATAATACGGAATAACTGTGGATTGTCTTCACTTCTATGAAATTTCCGTTTGGTCCTTTGCGACCGGCCAGCAGTAGGGTTGCTGGTGAGAGTGAGGAAGTTTGTCTGCTGTGACGTTCGGTGCACAGATTTTCCCTTGGGTTCCGGATACAGCCCCAACTAGCAAAAGCACTGCACCCGTTTGCGCCAGGGACGCTGACCCCGGGGTCCCGCAAATGCTAAAACAAGACGTGCCAGTGTTTGCGCTCGGCACATGGCAGGAGCCCTGCCTCCCCCTCCCCCAATCTTCGCCCTGTTGGCCGAGCCCTGGGCTCCGCCCCTTTCCCCCCAGACCGGGGGAGGGGTCCTCCTAGGCTTGGAGGTAGCGGATGCTCGCCGGCTGCAGACGTGCACGGAAAGGCGGGATAGAGGGGGCGCCCGCGGCCCGGGTCTGGCCGCCTGGGTCGGCCGCGCGCCCCCGCCCCACCGGGCCTCGCAGCCCAGGTCCCGCCACGCCGAGAAGTTTGCGGAAACTTTTGCAGTTGCTTCCCCGCCCGCGCCAGCCGGGGAGTTGTGACGCAGCGTCTGGGGCTCCAAGCCCGGACTGAGAAGAGAGGGAAGGCGAGGCGGGGAGAGGGAGGGCGACGGAGAGCGAGAGAGAGAGAGCGCACGCCGAGGTCCTCCTCGACCCCGCGGATCCTCCTCTCCGCCTCCCCTTTCTTTCCCCCTTGGCGCTCTCTCTGCGGCCCCGGCCCCGCGCCCGCCCGCGCCTCCTCCCCTTCCCCTCCCACGCTGCCCGCTTCCCTTCCCCTCTGCCCCTCAAACCCTCCTCCCGGGTTCTGCGCTCCTCCCTCCGCCCTCCCTCCGCCCGGCCAGCCTCCTTCCCTCCTCCTCCCCTCTTCTCCCCTGGAAGCATCACTTCGTCCCGACCGGAGGAAGACGCGAGCCCTTCGCGGGCGGTCATCACAGCCCGGCGCCCGCGCTGCCGCCGCGCCCCGCGCCCGTGCGCCCTCGGTCTCCCCTCCCCTCAGTCCCCAGTCCCCCAGCGCCGCGCCGCGGGCATGGGGCCCAGCCGGCCGGCCCCCGCGCCCTGGCCTCGTCACCTGCTGCGCTGCGTCTTGCTCCTCGGGGGTCTGCACCTCGGCCTCCCCGGCGCGCCCAGGGACGCCGCCGCCGCCTCGCTCCCGGGTAAGACGCTGCCAACTTGGCCAACTTCGGGGGCCGGGCGTGGGGGGGGGGGGAGCGGGCCGCTCTCGACTTTTCCCTCTTTTTTTTTCCAGAAGCGCGTGTGCGTGTTCGTGTGTATGCGTGCGTGCGTGTGTTTGTGTGTGACTAGGTTTTTAAAAATCGTCTCCGCTTTTCTGAAGCAGGGTGGGGGGGGGAGAAGAGGGAAGGAGGAGCGCGCCTGGAGGTGGGGGAGGACCTGAGTGGAACCAGATGTGGCAGGCGGCGGGGGAGGGGAGCCCGGGGGTCTCGAGCCGCCTCGGAGGAAGAGGGCGGGCTCCGGGAGGACCCCCGCGCCCACCCCCGCCCCTGGACCACCCGTCTCCGGCCCTGCGGTGGGCTCGGAGACCTGCGTCTGGGGAAACCAGAGGTTCCGTCCGTCCAGGATCTCCCTCCTGGCCAGTCTCACCCCTGCGTTATTGCTGTTTTCGAATTATTCGTCAGGGCTTGTTTGCCCTTCCTGGCATCTCGGGGGTGTTTATATTTTCCGCACTCGGCCTTCAAGGACAGCTTGTGGCATGCGGCAGCCGCGCTGTTTGAAGGGAGCTCTGTGGGGCAATTTCGTGTCCCCAGGATGCATCGATGGGCGCTGTGTGTGTGTGTGTGTGTGTGTGGTGTGGTGTGGGTGGCTCTGACCAAACTGGCGCCCCTCCAGAGTAGACAGACCTTGGGCCCCAAAAGAGCTGCTAAAGATGCAAAAATCCAACCAACAAAACAAAAAACCCAAGTTGTGCCTACTCTTTCTGCTGCTCTTTCAAAGGGTGACAGTGACGTGTAGGCACAGACAGACTCCTCAGCAAGAATCTGAGAGCTAAAGGGAAAGATCCACTTCCGGAGGAGGGGTTGCAGGAGTCAAAGCTGGAACCCCCCCTGGGGAGTGTGGTTATTCCAGCCCTGTGCGCTGGGCCCAGCTTCCTCTGGCTGGATGTTTAATTTGGGGCTGGGGGTGAGTGAAAGGGGACAGTCGGTGCAGTGTTTGCAGTTTCGTGCAAAACCCAAACAGCCCCCTGGAGGCTCCGGGCCCCTTAGCCGTGGCCGACGCTTGCTCAGTTGGCCCGCCCGGTGTGATGTAGAGAACCGAGACCTGTATTTGCCCGATGGAGCTGTCCCGATTGTGCAATGGGAGTGGTGGGGTCTGGAGGGACCCATATGCACATCAAGTAGAAGCCCCTCCCCCACCCGCTGAATTCCAGACCCACCTGGAGCTGAATGTTAGACACCAAGCAGGCTGAATCGTCCTACCCACCCCAGTCAAGGCATAGCGGCTGTCCCCCTGCCTCCCGGCCTTCCTGCCTGTGTCTTCTCCTCCGTGAAGGAACTGCGCAGACAAGCAGGGCGGGAGGGTTGGAAGAGGATGGCCATTCCATGAGCCCCAGAGCACATTTTAAAGCCAGGCCCTGGGAGAGTCGTGGCTAGAGTGCTGACTCGGCCCTTTCCCCCACGGAGCTTTTGACAGAGGGCGCTGGAAATGCGTGATGAGAGGCCCCATCTGGGAGGATGCCTGGAGTGCCTCCCTCTACCTTCTGGTCTCCCCCTCTCTTGGCACCCTCCTGGGGCTGTGTCTCAGGACTTGTAGCCCCCACAGCCTCGGAGGGGGCCTGTCCCAGTGGTACTGCATTGATCACCCCATCCGAAGCTTATGTATGGGAGAAAGCTAGGGGTGTGGCGGTGGGGGGATGGGACCCCACAGCAGCTGTTGAGTAAGAGATGTGAAAAGTTGTACCAGTGCGGTTGCTGCACATCAGTCATTGTTCCTTCAGCCCCGAATGCTCTTCCTTGAGGCCAGATTCCGCCCTCGATGCCCCTGTACCCGATGAATTTGGTGATCCCTGGGAACAGTCTATTGGGTCTGAACGGTTCAGGAAATGTGCTGCTGGGGCAGAACTTGCCCCAGGGCCCCGGGTGTCTGCGGGTGGCTCTCCCTGACTAGTGGAGCTGCGCGGGATGAGGGTAGGGGGCACCATGGTGCCCCTTGGGGGCAACGAGGCAGCAGGTTGACTGCTCCTTGTTGGTGTGTGATGGCAGCATCCATCCCTATTCCAGTGCCTTAGGGCGCCCCACAAGGTGCGGCTGGAAGACCTCTTTGTAAATTGCAGTGTTGGTGTTTTTGCGACGCAGAAAAACTGTTGGGGGGGGCAGCCAAGGGTCACCAGGGCTCTCTGGAGGGAGGCTGAGTGGGACAAGGTTTTACGGAGGCAGGGACGGGGAGCAGAGGGGGAGCCCCGGAAGGTGGGCTAGGCTCTCTGGGAATGATGTGGAAACTTGCTGGGCCGGGGTAGGGAGTGGGATGGAAGAGAAGCTCGAGTGAAAGGGGAAGCTGGCCAGGTGCCTGGGAGGCCAAAATGGGGGAGCCATTTGCTGGCTGATGGTGGGGAACCCCAGGGGTTAGTGAACAGAGGACTGAGGTGCAGATTGGAAGGAGGGTTCCTGGAAGCCCCGGGGGGATCAGGTATCCAGGTTGAAGAGCAAAAAGAGGTTGGGAGATCTTCCTGTGGGGACAGACCCTGCTGTCTAGGGGACAGAGAGGACAGACACTCCTTTGAAAGGAGCAGTGGGTCAGCCAGACACACGGCCTGTACTTCCGGCCCAGCCCCTGGTGAGTCACGGAGCTCGGAGCCTTCTTACTCCCCCACCCCCAAAACCCAGTCTTCCTGGCTCCAACCTCTTGTCCTCTGTGGGCTGCCGGGGCCTGGGTGGTGGCTGGCTGAGCTTCGGTTGGTGCTGGGAGCAGGCCTTCCCCCCAGGCTCACCTGGACAAGGTGAGGGTGCAGGCAGGGGAAGAGGAGGCCTGGGTCTTGGTCCCCATCTGTCGCATGAGAGACATCTTGCCTTTCTGGTGCTTGCGTGGTACAGTGATTTGGACCCATGAGGTGATTTCAGAAATACTGTGAAAGTCTCAGAAGAGGATTCATGTGGATTCACCACTAATTTAACTCCTGTTGCCCCCTTTGGAGGGATGAAGTGGTAGCAGGAAGGGCCACCATTATTCCTGTGCTGGGCGCTGTGCCCAGTGCTCCACGGGCAAGAGCTCTGGTGTCGCACAACCCTGGGAGGGCCTTACCACCCATTTTACACGCTGGCACTCGGGAGACACGAGACGTCAAGTCACTTGCTCAAGACCACACTGCTACACCACGAGAAGGTGGTAAAAGCAAGATTTGAACTCAGGGGCGGCTATGGAGCCCAGACCCTTCCGTACCAGACCATGCCGTGTCTCTGCTAAACCCTGCCGGGGTATGGGGTAGGACAGGCTGGCAAATCCTGCTTGATGGGTTTTTCTCCAATAGCTCTAAGCACTCTAGAACATCCTCTCGATGTGTCCCCCTCCAAGGAACCCTAGGAAGAGGGTAGAGTGGGCAACCCTCTGTTTATACCCGGGTAATCAGGGTGCTTGTCCCTCCCTCGGTCCCACCTGGCCCAAGACACAGGGACCGAGCCGGCCACAGCATCCTCAGGGTATCTGAGGTGCCCCCTCTGAGGGGGCATCTGGAAGCTGGTGACTGAAAGGGCCCGAGAAGGGGGAGCCAGTCCCAGTCCCGCCCCCCAGTTTCCCCAAGGGCAGGGATTTACGGGTTCATTCATTCGCTTTGATGAGCCTGTGCCACTGACAACAGGGATGATGGTGGCCTGTTCTTCTGAGCCCACCGCCCTACACCTCCAGTGGGGGGTCCCCGGACTCAGAGGGCCTGGGCGTCGCTGACAGGAAGTGTCCCTTCCCTTCGTGAAATGGGAGGGGCCGCTTCCCATGACTGGATCCTGTAAATCTGGGTGGGGTGGGCCATGGCAGCGGTGACGCAGCTCTTGGATCTCACCCTGGGCACTGCAGATCCCCGTCACTCCTCAGCTAGGGGTGGTGTCTGGATGAAGGCCGCGTCGTGGCATCTGTGATCCCGGGGCCTGCCGGCATCAGCCAGCTCCAGTCACCTAGAGGACAGATTGGGTTGGCCCCCAAACTTCACACGTGGCCTGATGGGGACCTCCAGGGGTTAGTTCCTTTCCTGCCCTTCCCTCTCCTGGCCCCTTGACCGTGCAGAGACCCCTCCCCTCATGCTTGGCAGGACCCATGCTCTCTGCTTCACCTCAGCCCCGCCCTACCCCTCTTCGGTTCCTCTGGTTGTGTTGCTAGATGATGGCTTTGAAACCTCAGCTTCTTCAGAGTTCCCCCGGCCCCCACTCCTTCCCCCGGTCCTCCTTTAGCCCGCTCTGCCCCATCTCTGAACCTTCCCTGCCCGCCCCCACCCAGGCCTTTGCACAGAACTTCCTCTGCCTAGGATGCCCTTCCCTTTTTCCTCCGTGGCCATTGATGCCCCTCCTTCCAAGACTCAGGATCCTGAGAAGGACACAGAGGAGTCTCAGTCACTGCCTCGGGCTCACCTGGGCTAAGGGGAGACAAACACCCAGACGCTATACTCCCCCAGCATGGAGGAGGGGCCTTCTCTGTCTCTCTGTCTCTGGGATCACCTCCAGGAGGACAGTGACAAGCTTTTGTCCTGAGCTTGGACAAGCAACTTCTTATAGGGAAAAACAAGAAGCCAATTTCCCATCCTTTCCTGGCATCCTCAGAGAGTGTTTGGAAAGGGAAGCGGATGTGGTACTCCCCAGTGTAGACTGAGGCAGGAGTGTGGTACTCCCCAGTGTAGACTGAGGCAGGAGCGTGGTGTGGCCAGGAATGTTCCCGCTTCCCATCGGTGCTCCCAAAATGTAAATCAGGACTGAGGTAATGCCACTCACCAGCTGTGTGACCTCGGGCAGAGACTCAAGTTTCTTCATTTGTAAAATGGGAAAAATAAAACAATACCCTCTCCTTAGGGGTATTGGAAGAATTACAAGAAAATGAGATAATATGTGTATGAGATGCGTGCCTGGTACAGAGTCATTTCTTAGCAAATAATAATAAATTGTTGCCATTTTTTATTATTAGGAAAAGAGAACGTGAATATCAAGGAACTTAAATGTGAAAAAACACAGTCCTCAACATACAAAATCCTAATTACAGCAGTTTTGTTGTTTTTTTTTTAATCAAAGCAGGTCTAACCCCATTACATCTTGGTGACACTTTGCTAACTACTCTAAGTGCCTAGAAGTAACCATACTTCTTCCTTTTTCTGAGCGTCAATTTAAATCCTAAAGAAAAAAAACAAAACCCTATCCTCTGCTGTTCTGGCTCCTAAAACCCCTCAACTCCCTACTCTCCCCCCTCACTTCCCTTCATGAAGCTTCTCTAGCTGACCTTCACGCGGGAACTGAGGAGTTTCCTCGCCTCTGGACTGTCAGTGTGAAAGCCCAGACGGTTCCGGGCAAACCGGAGCTGCTCCTTGAGCTCAGGTCACTGTGGGGTGCTGCCTCCCCCTGGTCGCGAGGCTCCCCAATTACTAATTTCAGTGACCCTCCTCCTGCCACACCTTGGAGCACGACGGGTGCTGTTGATAACCTCAGTGTGAAGAATGCTTGCTCAGCGGAAAACAGACCATACAGAGGTCAAGTGTAAACAGTTTGAGGTCCTCCCTCCCCTCAGCCCATGGCTTGTAGTAACCTCGTCAGTCATTTGTGATGTCATCTTCTGGTTTTTATAATATGCACACACACAAATACTCCTTTTACACAGAGGGGACCCCATTTTATACTGTATGATGTGATAAAATAATTTTTATTTTATTTTTTAAAGATTTTCTTTATTTATTTGAGAGCGCAAGCACGAGCAAGGGTCGGCCCAGCGAAGCCTCTGCTCACGATTTTCTCCCTGCCTGGTCCCACAGGTCTGAGTCCCAGCTCTGACCTGAGCCCTTCCAGTTGCCCTCAGCTGGAAGAAGCCTTTCTTTCCAGAGCTCCTGTCCTCACGGCCACCTGCTAGGTGGAGCCACTTCCTCCCTTCCTGGATGCCAGGACAGGCATTTACAGCCCTGTGCTGGCCCAACACACCTCCTTGCACACAGTGGCATTTAGTAAGTACTTATTGAAACAAAAAAAGAGGAAAGAAAGAAAGAGCAGACAAGTGTTCCAAAGAGGCC